>JAQMCX010000046.1:6957676-6980742 GCA_029814765.1 Acanthurus leucopareius
TTCTCTTTTTTTTTGAGTTCTCAGATCAAAAAACATCTCTTTACATCTCTCTTTTTGTTGAGTCACACACACACACACACACACACACACACACACACACACACACACACACACACACACACACTGGCATGTACCGCACTGGAGTCACAGCACATTAACACTTCAATTAATTCAACGCCTTACATTCTCATTTCCCTAGAAGTCAAGATCCCTGACCACCCCCTCTTCAAAACCTCACACACACACACACCCACACACACACATCAGCGATGTACAGTGCCCTGTGTCGAGCCTCGGCAGACCTGAGCAGTATTACAAGCTCCTTGTGACATTTTAGGCACTGGAGAGAAAGCCTGCAAACAAAGCATGATAAATTACATTTTAATTTGTGTTCCTTGCCTTTCATCTGGCTCCGTACAAAGGAATGGAGATGCCTGGTTTTGTACCATATTCTTTATTCAAGGAATACAATAGATAATGAATGCATGCAGAGAGAAAGGGAGTGGGCTCTCAGTTTTTTTTGCTGGGGGGGGTTTGTTAGCTACACTTCCCTGTGGAACGGCACCACTGACTTCCACACTCACTGTGAGACTGCAACAAAGTTAGAGGAAGAAATAGACGTAGACAGGAATCAAAAGATGTTCTCCTTTGAGGATTTCCTCTTTATATTTCTCCCTCTCCTTCTTTCTTTCTCTCTCTCTTTGTTTCTCTCTTTCTGTCACTGCTCACTAATGAATTTTTAACATCCCATGACTCACCCCCCTTGTCTCTTCCTTACCCTCTCTGTTTGTTAAGATTAGCCACAGTTCAATATCCGTCATCTGCTTTTGTCTTCCGTGCACCTAATTTACAGTGATGTTTCACAGTATGGTAACTCACTGCACGGCAGGAGCTTTCCGGTCGTCCTCCGCTCATGTGGAAGTGACACAGTCTTTATGACCCCGTCTCGTATGAAAGACAAGCTTCTGGTGAACTAATTCCAGTCTTTGTAGGGGATGGTGGAGCTGCCCTGTGTGTGAGACATCTGTTCAAGCAGATGAAACAAGGAGGGAGAGGGGCTGAGTCTGGCATCTGTGCCCAGGACAGAAGAGCTGTTCCTGGGCCGTAACAACACAACGAGCTGCCTTCTTGGAGCATCTGGTCTCTGGCTCGCACAGCTCTTACCAGGCGCCCAGATGCTGCTGCGTTCAGCCCGCTGAACTTACACTCTCTGACACACACAGACACACATACACCTCCTCATGCACTTTCACTCATCAACAAACTCATGCGCCTCAGCTCACAGCTCTCAGCACTTGAGTGTCACACCCAAGCACTTCTGGATTGGAGTTTCATGTGATTTCACGGGTCATGAAATCTGCTCATCTCATAAAATGAGTTAAGTTTCAATTAAGGTAGAAACATAAAAATGATCAAAATGTGATTCATTTTTTTCCACGCGGCATTAAAAGCAACAGTAGAAGAGCCTCTGAGGTTGCTGTGTTTGCTGTGTTCTACCTGTGACTGATCCTTTTCACAGCCCTTTTTCAAGAAAAGCACATTTTGCAACTGTAGCATTACAATTACTAATCCAAAACAGAACTGATTGAATTATTGCCATGTCTTCATTCTTCTGCAGACAGAGTTGTAATAGCAAAAATGTTCATGTATGCAAGAATAAATGAACTGGGGCATAAAAGAGCAGAAGCTGAGGTGAATATTAACTGAACCTCCTCGGTGTCGGTGGTGCTGCAGAGCTGTGAACAGCCAAGTCACTGCTCAGCCTTGGTCAGTTTTCCATCATGCTGAGTCATCAATAATCTCGATTAAACACACTCATTTGTGCACATTTAAAAACTTGCCACCCTGCTACTCCTCCTCCATCAAACTCTGTGCATTCAGGCAGGTGAGAGATGCAGCAGATTGACAGCAGTCTGTCATTTTTCCAGTCAGTGACTCTGCAGGCCATTTTTTCGACTTGCTGTGCAAAGGTCAGTCACATTAAGTGTTACAGCTACCACTGAGAGAGAGGGAACAAGGGGCTTGATTATGAATGAAGAGGCCTAATACATTTAAAACCAAACTGCAGTCAGTTAAGAGTATATTGTTCCAGCAATAATTATTCAAGTTGCGCAATTTTCATCAAATTTTTAATAGTTTCTTCTGTTTCTCATCGCCAACTACTGTGTTTCACTTCTTGAGACATGCACTGTTGTTATGGCTGTACTTGAAATTGACCATGAAACACACTTTAAAGCACTTGTACCCATCAGCCCTTTGCCACATCATTAGGGCTGCCTTCATGTCATTGCACTGGGTTTTGGAGGTTTGCAGATGAGATATACACCATTTAAACTGAAAAAAAGAGCTCTCTAACACCAATTTGATGTTTAATTGGGCCAGTAATGGACAGTTTTGACCCTTTTTACTAAAAGAAAGCAATTTTTCACAAAGCTTGTCAGTATTTTGACATAATTATGTAGACTTTTGTGAAATATCACACCTCAAACCACCACCACACTTGATGCAATTGTTGCTCATTAGTGAATCTGTTCCTCTTTGTCCTCTTTTGGCAGGTCAGCAAAAACTTTTTGAACAAAATGTTTGACTGCAAGAGTAAGGTGGCTTACAAGGAGCAGGAGTCTGGATGTCTAGACAGGCTTCATCCATTAAGTACTGTGCTCTTAAATATTGAGTGTTGTTTTTGATCGGTTCTTTTGCTTGAATATTTCTCTGCCTCTTGTCTGCCAATTAAATCAACGTGTTGCTCTGGGCAGTCTGAGTCTGCAGTGCCTAAACCAGTCGACCATGTGAAGGCAGATGGCTTTCTGTGCTAAAATTCAGCAGCATTTTCCTTTTGGAATCAGGGAAAAGGCCTCTGACATAAATGTTCAATGTAAAGCTTGTTTACCAGCAAGGAAAATGCTGTCAAATCGAAATTCAGCATGTCAAAGCTGAGGAAACATCTGCAGGGAGTTAACGTAACTGTGATCAGTCACATTAAAAAAAGTTTCAAAATCCAGTTTAAACATTTGTTAAGAAAAGTGATCAAACAGTAATCAAATATTCAAAGAAATGTTACTTTTTAGATTATAACAAGTAACCTATTACATTTCTCTGACCTCCTAATGACTCAACATATGTCCCTCCATGCCAGTATTTTCATTTTTTTCCTCTTTTAAATGTTGTTTACTGGCGGTTTCATAAGAGGATTTGACCCACAGACACATAAATACACATTAGGAATAAAGATAAAATGAATCAGTCATCACTTAACTGCCAGGAATTTTCAGCTCAAATCAGTCCAGAGCTAGTAAGTTAGCATGGCTTTGTGCTTCGGATTGAGCTGTAAAAGTGAAGCTTAAGCACCAGCGAGAATGTGTTTATTAGACGAGCATTTATAGAAAATAAAATATAGCCGCATCCCTCATTTTATGAAAACCTAAAGTAGCTTAAAGTTGATTTAAGCAATTTATGACAACTGGTAGTGATGGAGGACTGCAAAACAAACCCACCCAGTAAGGAGCTTTGACGATGTATCAGCTCATCCAGTTCTTACGGCTGAGCCTGCGACTGTAAGCAAACAATTGTGTGCTTATCCAACAGAAACGAAGCAATGTGAACATCCCATTAGAGTCCTCCTTCTCTCCTCCTGTTCAAGTCCAATATTTACTGGTGCTGTGTTGATGGTGTGACCCACTAACTGCTGAGAAGAAGTGGGAGTCTTTGGCTTACTACTGTTTTTGTCTCTGGCTGCTTTTCCCTCAGCTAGCCGCCATCTCACACAAATCACATGGTGAAGAGCTAGCGAGTGTAAGCTACTGTGTTGAAAGGGTTGTTTTTTTCATGAACTGGCGTAGTTTTTGCTGGATTCAACAGTCTTATTGAATCTTTGAACAAAAAGTGGCTGAAATTTATGTGAATAATTGCAGATTTTTGGAGAAAATTTGTGGAAAAATTGCAGATTCTGTTGTTGGCTCTCAGTTCAGTTGGAATGATTGTCAAATCTTTTTTATAAAATGGACTCATGAGTTTTATTTTGTGTAAACATAAACAATGTTGCCGCAAATCTTTAGCATATAAAATAAACACTGGATGTAAAATCTAAATTCAGGCAAAAAAGAAGATAAATTTTACCAATTAATATGTTTTAAAAGTGCATTTGGCAGATTCAGGGATCCAGCAGTCTTCTGCTGTGTCTGTGTGTGTGTGTGAGTGTGAGTATGTGCGTGATTGTGTGTGTGTGTGTGTGTGTGTGTGTGTGTGTGTGTGTGTGTGTGTGAGTGAATGGGTGGGTGGGTGGTCAGCCTTTCAGTCAGGGGTCTTTATGGACGACTGGAGGATTCAATCACCTGCTCTCAGGTCATTTGTGCTCCTTGATCGACTTCCACTGAGCATCTACTAGACTGACACACTCTACTGGGCTGCAGGAGTCTCAAACACACTAAAACACATTCACTCACACACACGCACACACACACACACACACACACACTCAAATGATGAAGAGGACATATAACTGAAGGGTAAATTATTTTTTTCATTATAAAAGTGCTTTTGATGGCCCTCATACCCTGAAGCCACGACCTATCTCTCCCCATCTTTCTCTCTCACACACACACAAACACACACACATACACACATACACACACACACGCACATACACACACACACACACACCCTTTCCCTTCTCTCTATATCTGAGCATTAAAATAGACAGCCTTCAATTAGCTGGATATGCTTTCAGATAATGACTTCTTTCTCTCCATGGCAGTCTCAGGGCTGATGAGTATGATAAGTAATTTTTTGGGGGGGGGATAAGGGTGTTAAAAGACCACCCATTCAACCATGGGGCAGTGCTCACTGTGTGTGCATGTGTGCGTGTGTGTGTGTGTGTGTGTTTTGTGTGCACATAAAGCTGGATTAATGGAATAGGCAAGATATGAGAGCTGCATGATTAAACGACTGTGAACCGATTTGATGGTTTCAATCACACACACTCATAATAGCCATGGCTGGGACTGACAGAAATATTTGTCGGGGGGGCTTATTTTGAAGTTGATAATATGATGTGAATGACTGGATCGCCATTACTGGTGTGTGTGCACACGATTTAAACCAGCACACACACTCTATTTTCTGCACTTCTTCCTCTTCTTCACATTGCTTCAGTCTCATGTGGCTGCTGCAAAAGAGAAACTTCTAAAGTGAGGAGGGACAGTTCCTCATTATCTTCCCTTCACCATATTTTCCCATGTGACGTTATGAATGTAAATAGGCAGACCAGGCATGGAAGGACTGCTCTTCAGCATGGAGTGTGTGCTTTGAGAAAAAAATTTCACACCAAGAGCAGCAGAGTGCTTCAGTAGCCATCATGAATAGCCTATTTCCTTCTAGGAAAAAAGAAAGAAGAGTGACAGTAAGAGTAAGGTCAGAAGAAGAAGGTGGTATTTGAGGCGTGTGTTTAAAATGGAGCCACCCACAAAGAGGAAAAAAAAAAAGCAGGGAAAAGATGTGAATGACCTAGTGAGGAATAAAGAAGTTAGCAGCAGGAAGTGAGAGACGTGGGAGGAAGTGAGGTGAGAAATGGTTGTGATTGCTCGGTGTGCCTCACTGAGCTCTGCTGTTATTAGTCATACTACCTGCTGCTGTGATACGTCCAGCTTACCTCGCCCCAGCCTCCACCTGGCTCATGTGTTTGTGTGTGTGTGTGTGTGTGTGTGCCCTAATGCGTTTGTGTGGATGTCTGCTGGGTTTCAGAGCTGGCCACTGTCTCCCCCCTCCCCCCTCCGACTCTCTCTCTCCCCCTCTCTGGAGACTTTCCGCTCGCCTGGAGAAAACAGACTCTTAACTTGGCCTTTGCTGTAAATCGTCTCTCAAATGAGTTCTTACTGTGATCCCCTCACGCCATCTTGGACCAGAGCTCTCTCTTGAGAGAACAACTTAATGATTCCCAGTCTGATGATGGGAGGCCCACAGGATGAATGGAAATGTGTGCTGAAGGCAATATTTGAAGCCCGTGTTGTCTATAAGGTTGCCTTCCCCGAGAGTGGACCTCTTCACCGAAGTGGATTGACCTCCTCAATTTATTACCCACGCTGCTTACATCCATCACATCTCAGCCCTCTGGGATACAGACGCGGTAATAATATCACAGCAGCCCCATACGACTGCCCATATGACGGCCTGCATGCTGCTGTGGCTGCCTGTATGGTTTTTTCTCCACCACACGCTGCCTCCTACTGTGACTTTATTATATGTTTGAGTAACTGTCGCTCCGGCTGAATGTTCAGATGTGAGGCTGCCAGTATGATCCAGTTCCCATCCCTCAGCACCTCCATCTCCTTCAGCAGCCCAATCGACTCCTCCTTCCTCCCTCTCATCTCTTTCAACCATTTCCTTCCTGTCCAAGTGTTATAAGCTTCCTTTTGGACGTGTACTTCATCATGTAATCATCAGTTTGCAAAAAATCCAAAAGGCCTTTTTTAGAGCCAGTGTTTGGTCTGTCTGTTTTGGGCTGCTGTAGAAACATTGGGGACTCTGTGGAAAAAGATCTGCTCCCTTGGCAGATAGAAAAGGCTAATTTTTAAGTAATGAAAACACAACGATCCTTATTTTAAAGTGATTATGCACAAATGAATGCACAAACTGTAAATACTGTATTCCATTTCTTCAGCATTTTAAAAAATAGATCCCCTTTAAACCTACACAATGGACCTTTGAGTCTAAATCAAATGCTGTCACGTTAATGTAAAAGCCACTGCAGCAAAAGGTTAATAAACCAAGAAATGCTGCTGAGAAGCCAATTTAAGTTGTGAGGAGATTTTTCCTCACATCAGTTCACTTTTCAAAATTTTTTTTTGATTACTTCCCCCTCTGCAATGCAGAGAGGAGAGGTAAAAAAAAAAAAAAAAACAACTTAAAAAACCACAATCATCCGCAGAAAATCTGTGTCCTAAAACTTGCTGCTTTCATAATGGATGACGTGTCACCTGACATACAACATGTGAACAGAGTCACAAAGTGTCAGACGCTGTTGAACTCTATGATATCTGCAACTTCCTGCATGAAATGATTAATGCAAAATGATGAGGAAATCTATTAATAGACCCTTGAGAACTGCAGGTGAAAGTTAGCAGCCACAACTGCAAAACAAGTTTTAAACCCATCCGTGTTGCAGCCTATGAAGCTGCCACTGCTCTCTGTCATTTACTAAATGCTAATGCTATATTGAGCAAGTGTTGCACCTCTGTCCAACACACTCTTCCATATTTAATGCACTTCATCCAAAATCACCATTTTCCTTTTATTCAAACACACACTCACACATAGATGTTAGGACATACGGCCTTGGTTTAATTATTAGGAGCAGTTGGGCTTTAGTGTCTTGCACAAGGACACTTCAGTGGTTGAACTGCCAATCGTGAGACTTACCTGCTGAGTCACAGCAGGCACACATATTTTAATAGAGTCATTATGGACCACTTACATAATGGAGACTTGTGTTTGAGAGCCCAAAAGCCATTACTTTGGTAGATGGATGGACCCAGAAATGTTACAGACACCATGTCTGAAAAAAGGCTTCAGAGTGAGGTATGGCTGTAGGTGATAATGTGTGTGTGTCGTGAGGTGTGTGTGGCCATCCTGCAGTGTGTTGTGACTAGACAGGGGGGAGTTCTCACAGGTATGGCTGTAAATTAAGACAACAGCAGCGATGGGAGGGATTGGAGGAAAGGAGGAACACTTCCAGGTGTTGCAGAGCATTTAATCACTCACCTGTGAGACTAATGAGATGAATGCACATGCACACAGACACACAGACACACACACACACACACACACACACACACACATATACACCCATGTGTGCTAACACTTACATGCATATTATGCTTGTGGGACTAATTACCCAAACTGCTCCACGGTGAAGATGCCACCACAGCACGGCTGGTACAAGAACGCACACAACCACATGCAAACACA
Organism: Acanthurus leucopareius; assembly: GCA_029814765.1. Taxonomy (NCBI): domain Eukaryota; kingdom Metazoa; phylum Chordata; class Actinopteri; order Acanthuriformes; family Acanthuridae; genus Acanthurus; species Acanthurus leucopareius. Next base: position 6,965,639 of record JAQMCX010000046.1, read on the forward strand.
CAACAGCTTGCTGCTGCCTCCCAAACTCATTATGCTGCTCCTCCCCTGCTCCTCTCCTGCTCCTCTCCTCATCCTCTCCTCACCCTGTCGCCATCTGAAGGAGATGCAGAGGAAAAGGAGACAAGAAAGAGCAGAGTGGCAGCTAGCAGGTCAGGAGGCGGATAGATGCAGGCAGCTATTCTCAATGCAGACTTTGGCTGCAGGCAGAGCCACAGGTAACAAACACATCAGTCACATACACAGCACACCTGTTACAGTACAGATGGCAAACCCTGGGAGAGAGGCAGGCAGAGCAATGAAGAAAGATGAGCAATCAGACGGAGGGAGAGAAGCACGGTGGAGAGGAGACAAAGGGAAGAGGAGGGATGTTATTTTTCATGGGTAGATTGTTAGAAAAGATCGAGGAAAGAAATATTGTGGGGCTGTTGGTGCGGGGTGTTTTTTGGAGGTGGGAGGGGGGCTGCGCCTGTTTGTGTAGCACTGTGGTAAGATGGAGAGAGGGGGGCTGAGAGAAAGATGGAGAGGCGAAAAGGAGGGATTTCCTCACCTGTGTCCTCCGCCTGCAGCACACAGAGTCCTGTGTGATTTAGTGAGTCTCTCTCTAGGTTCTCTGCATATCATTTTCCACACACACACACCATTTTTTTTATTATTATTGCTCTTTCTTTTTTATCTCTCCTTTTTTTTAAAATTCAGCCTCACATAAGAAATAACCCTCTTCATTACCTGTATCCTCATCAAAGACACTAACATTCTCCAAAGCTCTCTGCTCTTAAGATATACTGTTATAATTTAGTCCTCTATAATCATAGAATAAAAGGTTTTAGTCTGTGTGTGTGTGTCTGCAAGTGTGTGTGTGTGTGTGTCTGCAAGTGTGCGTGTGGTTGTGGCCCCCAGCTACATCTCTTAATCTCCTGTCCATTAGCATATTCAGAGTTCTCCTTTGGCTGGTGGAGGCATCTGATAGGCTAATTTCACAGCCCCGCTGGCCTTCATCTTGCTCCAGGAAGTGAAGAGGATGATGTGTCTTGGGAATAAGATGAGAGGGAAAAGAGAAAGTGCTCCAGCCTTCTCTGTCTCAGTCGCTCTCTCTCAACAGATTTAGCTGAATTTCCAATGAGCTGAAGGTAGTCGGGAAAATACAGATTTTGCACCAAAAAGACAGCAAAAGTAAACTCTTCTGCGGTTTGTAGAAGGTTGATATGGGCATCAGTTTAGCTGGTTGACATTCTTAAAAGTTTCATAATTGAAAGAAAGGTACGATATCAAAAAGGGGTTTATATGTGATGCAGGTAAATGGATCTTTATACGCTCTAACCAAGTTTTGGGGCCGTAGAGAACAATTAAATGTGTCTTACAGCAACATGTTCAAACGGTTTAATAGAGAACTTTTATGGTGTTTTAAAAAAACTCCCTCAGAATGCTTAAAATTTGCAGTATTAAATACCTTTTTAATAACTTAAATCTTTTCTCAAATTTTCCAATTTTTTTTCTGTTTCCCCAAACCAAAGAAATCCTTGAGCGATTATAGTTCTCTTCACAACCACTTCTCTTACTTTCTTTTTTTTTGTGAATACTTTTTCTGTCTTGTTCAGTTTCTCTTTTTTCTTGCTGGAATTAAATGTGACATTTCATGAGAATTTTGTGAATGTTTACCCAAATTTTCTTGTCCTTTCACCACATTATATCAGACATTTCAAACAAGACAAATTTAGCTCTGGTGCTGGGTTGCTTCTACTTGATTTTTCTGTTAAAATTTAATCCAGTTTATCTCACAGACAGACATGAATTTTTAGAATTATCCATAAAGCCATCTCTGAAAAAATGATACACAATGTCTAAAAGTGCAGACTTGTGTTTTATACCTGAAAAGTCAAACAGGGAGCATCCGCTGGACTTTAATATTAATCCACACAGATGCAACGAGCCTCTCTGTGTGTTTGGCAGTGTGTGTGTTTTCTTTTGTATGGGTGTGTGTGTGAGTGTGTGTGAGTGTTTGTGTGTGTCTGGAAGAGACGAGGTGGGCTGGGAGAATCAGATTGCCTATTCCAGTCACACAGATAGTCTTTCACTCCTCAGCCTGTGACAGCACATTTCCTTCCCTCTTCATGCTGGTTGCCTTTTCTCCACCAGCTTTCTCCCTCTCCCTTTCTCCCCTTCCTCCTCCTCCTCCTCCTCCTCTCTCAAATGCAAATTCAAATTAGCTTTATTGGCATGACAGGGATTTGTATATAAAATAACCTACAGTGCAGTAATAACAGCTGAAATTCTTGTTGTTCTTTGTCTCTTAATCCCAGCCGCCGCTTTCACTTCCCTCACTTCCCCTGTTTTCCTCACCGGCTCCATCTCCTCCTCTTCCTCTATCCCTGTCCTCCTTTTTTTTTTTGTTTTCCACACTCCTTTTCCCTCAGCTCCTCCAGCCCTCTCAGTGCCGCTGTATGTATTGGTATCATTAGCAGCTCCACTATGATGGATGGCACTGAGAGGCTGGGCCCTGACGGGGTGGGACTCTGCTTTAGCACACCATCATTACCTGCATAGATGCACACACACATACACACACACACACACACGAGCATAAATGCATCCCACTGATGCCATGAGTGTGTGTGTGTGTGTGTGTGTGTGTGTGTGTGTGTGTGTGCCTTGGTAGCCATATCAAAGTGTATTTACGATGAATGCATGTCTGGAACAAATGACGTCATTCAGATGCCTGCTTACAGATGGAAAATGGTTATTGAATTTCAACATCCCCTTTTTTCTCTCTTTCCTCTCAAACACACGTACAAACACACACTGAGAAACGCACACAGTCTTTTCTGAGTTTTGAGAGGTTTGTATTGACTTGGAACCCCACAGGGAGGTGAATGCCAATAGCCCCTCTACTCTCTGCGAGAGTTCAGACGGACCGGCAGTCCAGTAGACCATAGGGTGCTAAAAGGGTCTATTTCAAGAGCTGGCAGAAAGTTTCACCTCCAGGAACTTTCACAGACTCTACATGCAGCATGAGATTTTAGCACATTGCCATGGTGTGTGTGTCTGTGTCTGTGTATGTGTGTGTATGTGTATGTGTGTGCATATGTGTGTGTGTGTGTGTTTGGCTGGAAATGTTTGTGCAAAGTTCAAAGAGTTTGAAATTTCACAAATGGAAATTATGCAAATCGTGTCCTGAGTCTGACAATCCCGTGGTGATTCACTCTGAGTCTGCTGATGACATCAGAGAGTGCAGTCTTTATCTGAGCTTGGTGTGTGTGTATGTGTGTGTGTATGTGTGTGTGTATGTGTGTTATACATGTGTGCATATGTGTGTGTGTTGTGCTTATGTTGGATTGGATTGCCAAGTGCTGCAAACAAATACAAGTCTAGTGTGAGAAAGTGTTTAAGTGTTACACATTGGTGCTGTAGTTACTCACTTGTGCATGTGTGTGCATGTCTGTCTGTGTGTTTGCATGTGTTTGCATATTGGATTAGACAGCAAACAAAAATAAAATCTAGTGTAAGGAAGTGTTAAATATCCAGCTTTGTGGCTCACATTGGTGCTTTAGGATCTCCCTTGTGTTTGTGTGTGTGTGTGTGTGTGTGTGTGTGTGTGTGTGTGTGTGTGTGTGAAGTGGTGTGGGCGCTGATAATGTTGTCAGAGTCCATAAGAAACAACAGGGCCGTATTAAACACGGACACTCAGTAAAGATTGATTTTGTTTGGCTGTCTGTGTTTTAAGCGGCGGAGCAGGCGACTGTGACAGTGTGCGTGGGCGATTGGACACACGCGCGGGAGGCAGGAACTGTGACTGACTGATGGTCGCTCGTGGCAGCAGGCTGCACGGGGAGGGGGGAGGGGGAGGGGGAGAAGATCCTGCTTGTATTCCCTCGAGGGGGAGTTTCTCCCGAGGGTTGAAAAGGGTAGATTGAACCTGGACATTCCCTCTGTGCTCTGATCGGGCTCAGAGGACGGAGGTGGAGACTCTGCCCCCCCTCCACCTGCCACCCGCACACACACACACACACACACACACACACCCGTGCAGTGCAGTCGGACTGACAGACGGAGCTCAATAAAGCTCAGCGAGCGTCGTTGGCTTCTCCAGATGTGTGTCTTGGTACAAGCTGCTGGCGGGGCTCGCCAGCGGCTTGCAAGTGAAGAAGTTGGGGGCTGTTATTGTTGAAGGTTTAGCCTAAAGCATCCTTACTTTCTCTTAGTCACTGCCTCCTCCATTCCTCCACCATCCAGTCCCTCCTCTTCTTTATGCTTCTGTCTTTCTTTCTTTACTTTAAAGAATGCAAAGACACTGAACAGAACTGTGTTATTTTACACTTAGAAGAACCTAAACTCTCCCATTAGCTGCACAGAACAAGCACTGCATGCTTATTGGGACATAAAAACATATAGTCGTCTTTGTGCTATCACTTTTAAACTGAACTGTTTTACTTGGTTCTTTAAAGTCTAGGATTGGGCCGAGAATGCACTCATCAAATATTTTCTCTTCTTTTACCTTTTCCAATACCTTAACTCAGACTATTTGATGGTACTGATAAAAGATCCGATAAAAGTGATCCTTTTTTCCCTCATTTTAACCAAAACCCCCAACAACAAATGGGCTAACATGAACAAGCAGGATGAATGAATGAACGAGGTCAAACAAAATGTGAAATCAGTGTGATTATCAGCCAGTGTTTTCTTTTCCCTGGTTGCTCCAGTTTTTTCCCAGCAGTCAAACACGTGTCAGTTGGAGAGACAGAACATTACTTTGTCAGCAGGTGTGAATGTGAGTGTGACTGATGGTTCTTATTTTTTGTGACAGACTGGCGACCTGTCACAGGCACATCCAGCCTTCCACATCCAACCCAACATATCTATATATGTGCATCACGCAGGTGGCTCCTGGATTATGTAATTTTTTTATGTCTGCACTGTCTGCGTATTCTATTTTTGTGTTCATTGTGTCAGTGGAAGACGATGCAGACACAAAGTGAACAGTAGTCGCTGCCTGTATCTTTGCTTCCCTCTCATCCATCTATCCGTCTCTTCAGAGGCGCAGTTTGAAAAGCCTGTGCTGCTTCGTCTGTGTGTGTGTTTGCGCGTTTGTCTCTGGCTGTGTGCACGTGAATGTTTGTGCAACAGCGCTGCGCGACACCATGATTAAGTGTTTTGAATAATTGATGATTGCATCGCTCATTAAGTCCCAGTCTTCTGCTCCGCCAGGCTCCGGCTCTATTTTTATGCACCAGGATCTTCCTCGCTCTTCCCCTCCACAGAAGTAGTGAAATCCATCACTCACTTTAGGCTCTGCTGATGGGGGTCCAGAGGGGCCACGGGGACTCTGAATCATGTTGAGTGGACACTTTTCTCAAGCCAGCAGCAAAATGGAAGATGGCTCAGTGATGATGGGTTTTTTTAGAGCAAATAGCGACCCCTGGCTTCAGAGCTGCTGAGGACACACAGGTGAAGACAGGACGAGTTGTAAAAAAAGTCATTGTGAAGCTTTGACTGGGAGCATGGGTACTTTCCCAACCACCACTGCAAAACCTCCAGTCCTCTTCTTTAAAGTGTTTTTTTTCATACACCCATCACTGGGTTGTCACTGATGCATAAAATTAAGTAAACAAGTAAAGCCATGGAAATAAATAATGAAAATAGTGTTTATTTGTGTTTGCAGGGTCGAGAAAAGGCTATTCACAGGGTCTGTTGTGTGTTTGACATTTGCCTGCTTCTGTTTACTACAAGGAAAACCATAAATCAATGAATCATTCTTCGAGCAGAAGCAGCTCCAGCACGTCCATATGTTGCTGAGTGTTGGAAATAAGGAACAACATGCAGCCGGTTTGAATGTGTGAAGACCATCTGAACCAACACATCTTTGAAGGATGACTAAAAGGCTGCAGCAGAACTGAATAAAACACACTTTACAAACTATCAGCCACATCCTAAATGCAATGGTGGAGCTCAACGAATTTGTTTTACATGAGATTGATGCGGACTGATGTAATGGAGTAGTGGAGTGTGTTTGAAGGAGGCGGCGAGGAGCTCAGACTGACAGACGGAAAGGCGGAATCAGAGTGCAGGTTTGTTAATAAAGGCACATCCAGTCTGTCAGCAAAAGCCGCAGCTTCTACTCTGCCTCACACACACATTGTTGAGCAGGACCAATTTACATTTTAGCACATTAACAAGGCAGGAGACACACACACACACACACACACACACACACACACACTCATACACACAGGGGAGGCGCAGGGAGAATGAGATTCGTTTTCATCTATTTCCCCTTAAAACATGAGAAAGGAGGAATTCCCCAAAGAGAGCGCAGCGCTTTGATATCTACAGCCTCGTGTCTGTAAATAGGTTAGGTGAAGACGGTGCAAAGGAGTGTGTGTTTGACTGTGTGTGTGTGTGCATGTTTTTGTTTTGTTTTGTTTTCTTGTTCATTTGCAATCTCCACGTGCATGTGTAGCAGTCATTTCATTGGGTATCCTATTTCTGGCAGGAGATTGTGGGTGGGTAAGTGTGTGTCTGTTTACCTTTTTTTTTTCCTGTCGAGGCCTCTGCTGCTGAACGCTCCTTCCAGTCGTTCAGACCGGCAGGGAGCCATGTGGAGAACCTCGAGCAGCTCCTCAGTGTTTCTATGTTTCCCTCCTGCAGTGTGCTGTTGTTGCTGGCTGGTGGCCTGGCCGGCTGCCTGCTGAAAGCTGCTGCACTGCTGTTTCTTAAAGGCCTCCAGGTCTGCTGCAATAGCTGGAGCTTTATCCATCAGACGGCTGCAGTAACAGTTTAGAGGTGTGGTGCAGATGTAACCACCAAAGTCAGTTTTTTACTCTTACTTTGACTTAGAGAGGAATTGTCTCATATCCTGTGCTGCCTATGAAATGTGGCAGCATAATGGTGTTGTTCTTGGTCTTGTTTTTGTAACAGTAGCCAGTGTGTTTCTCTAATCACAGTCCTTCAGTCATATCAGAACTGTGTGTGCAGTGTTAAGTTAGTGCTGTTGAGCTTTTTTTGACTTAAAATCAGTATCATATTGAATGAACCTGCTTATTATTTTCTTCATTCATCTGTTGAAAAAGATATAAAACAGAAAAATTGTGAAAATGCACATCACAGTTTCCCTAATCCAAGGTAACATCTCAAAATTGCTTGTTTCTTGTTTACTATTGCAAACAACAAAGTAAAGAATCAAATTCTCTCTTTTGAAAAGGTGACACTACATAATGCTTGACACATTTATTTAGAAAATTACCTTCTTTATTAATAAATAATTAAAAAAATATCTAATTTTCAGTTGATTGCCTAGTTGGTAATTTGCTGATTGTTCCAGCTTGATTTCAGGTCGGTGAAAACATGATAATACCAACTTAAATCTTGTTAGCAGTGGGGTTGTTCATGAGGAATTGATCACTGATGACTCTGTTAAGAAGTAGATCCATTAAGAGTTTATTCACAGACAAGTCAACCAGTTCACCACAGCTGCAGGAAGTGTCAGTAAACCTCCAGCCAAAAACTTAACTGTCTTTACTTCTTCCTTTACGATCAAAATATGATCACTAAACTAATCCTCCAAATTTGTATCTACATGGAGTCCCAGTGAACAGGCTGTGCTCACAGCTGACCTTTGACCTCTCAGTTCATGCCATTTGTTATATTAAAAACAGTGAGACTTCAGTGTTTTGCAACAAGATTTTGTTCTTGTTTTTTGGTAAAAAGGCACTTTAGCCCTTTTTCACTGATGTCTGCGTCTCTTTATTTTAATGTTTGTCCTCGTTAGTTTGTCCTCAAGACAACATGCTAGTTTAGCAGAACTGGTATTTTCAATCATTTAGATTTTGTTTGGCTATTTGTTAAAGAAGAGCCAGAACAGATTTGGCCCGTCCCAATTATATAAAGGGTAAAACATTGTTTTACATTTTATAGCTTTTAATGATTAATCGCTTACTGATCATTCATGTAGCTATAGGTCAGTTATGGATAAAGGAACAGTTTTCTCTGGTATCATAAAGCATCCAGGACAGTTTATTTTTTCAATTTTCAGTTTCCAGTTTTAATCATTATTGTCTATCAATCATTTTGTGTTCGATTCTGATCCTTATGCAACTGTGAAACGTCGCTGCACTTCTTTTATTGTTGGCCGAATATTGAACAGAGGTGATATGCATCGGTTCGCAGGGTGTGACGCTGTACTTTAACCCACAGCTCATATTCTCAGGTCTTTTCCACGCACACACATGCACGCACACACATCAGCTCATCCCCTCATTGGTGCGTCTTGTCCTCTAACCTCCATGAGCTGATCTCTCACCTCTTCTTCTGTTCTTTTCCATCACGCTCACTTTCATTCTACAGCGCTCCTTGTCTCTCCCTGAGTTTGTCAGAGCACCAGAGAGGAGTGGACACTTTATTTTACCCTCTACAGATCATCAGCTGGTGGGTCTCAACATTTCATATCCATGTTTTTTGTTGTTTAAGTAAATTTCTTTCATTTTTTCTGATATAATTGTCTTGGATTTGAGATTATTTTCTCTGGTTTGCTTGTGAACTCTGACAGTCCAAATTTTAAAGTATTAAACCATCTAGGCGCCTAAATCAAGGAGCGTTTGATCAAGTCTGATTGTTAGTTCACTTTAAAAATAACAAGATTTACCATTTAAACATCAGATCCAGGAAAGAGTGGAACATTGGATAACCTTTGGTACACAGTTGTGGTTAATAATCAACGAACCAGTGGGAGAAATGTGTTGCTGATAAGGCCTCAGCTTTGGTGTCACGATACAAAGGTGAAAGAAGGGGAGGAGGGTAAGGGGAAGAGGAGTGTCGAGGGGATTGGGGGGGGCAGAGGAAGATGGACAGAGCACAGGTAGTGAGACAGGTAGTGTAAGAGGTGCTCTCTATGATTATTCATTATTGAGATGGCAGGAGAGCTGAATGAGTGGAGCCGCTAATCTAACGCTGAGCCTGATGGACAGGACACAATTACCCCGAGAGTGTGGGAGGTGGGAGAAAAGAGGGGAGGACGGAGAGCCAGCAACCACCCCTCCTCCCCCCACCTCCTCCAATCCTTCCTTTCTCCCTTTTTCTCTCTTTCTTTCTTCCTTTTTTCTTTTTTTTCTCCTCTGTCGCCTGGCAGACTTTACTGTAGCTGCAGATGATTTCTGGGCATTAAGCTCCTGTTGGCAGTGTCCTGTTTATCAAGTCACACACATACAGTAGAGTGCGCACGCACACTCACACACACACACACACATACAGAGGCAGATCCTCACATCACCCACTCCCGCCAGTTGGCAGCGTCCCATTTACGGACTTCCAATTTGCTGCTCGTTCCCTTCGTGTCCTTTTTTTTTCTTTTTTTTTTTTTCTTCCGGTCTGCGTCTCCTCTGGCTTCAGATTTCGGTCTAAATCCAGACACGCTAAGCTACGTTCACAGCCTGCGCCGCTGCTACTTTTAGCTCGCGCGCTGATTCCAGGTCAAACCTGCCACCACCAGCGTTCACGATGGCTTTTTGATGATGCTGCTCTTTCCATCATGGTGTCTGTGTGTCTGAGGCAGGGATTTGTTTAGCTAAAGCTTGACATTTCTTTTTGAGAAATTGGCTCGAACTTCCCCTCCAGGGATTGTACTTTAGATGTACAACTCTTCCACAACTCTCTCTGGAGAAAGGACCATATGTCTGGAGCCTGGGAGAAGTGTGGAGAGTGTCGCTGCAGCAGATTTTTCATTTTCTGCCTCACAGTCTCGCTTCTTGCTCATTTTCACCAGTGGACTTGTGGCTGTTTTGCTTTGCAGTGATTGGATGAGTTGAACTCCTTCAACCAAGTGAGTAGTGCTCTCTCATGAGCAATTTAGCAGACAGAACATGAACTCAAAACTCATTTCACAATTTTTTCCTTGATATATTTTTTGTATTATTCACTCAGTGTAAAAAACGTGTCTTTGAATCAGTTTTCTTTTTTGTAGTTGAGGAATAAAAAAAAGCTGTTATTTTCTGGGTTAAAGGCAGCGAGGGGGCTTCTGGACTCCTTCTTTTCTGGTCCAAGTCGAGGATTAACGGACTGCCTTTCTTAAACACAAGCTCCAGATGCTGCCTGAAAGACTTCACAGCTAGAAGGAGAAGAACAAATTCAGAGAACAAAAAGGGAAAAAAAGAAGAGAGAAAAGGGGGGGGGCATGTTCAGGGTTACAGCTGAAACCGGCTCAAACTCCATTCTTTCTCTTCTGATTTCACTTCCTTGGGCTTTTTTTTCCCCTCTCTCCCCCTTTACCCCCTGCTCATTATTTTACTCACCCACTCCATGTTCCCTCACCCCTCACTTTCTTTCCACTCTGTTCATTTCTCTTCCCTCTAACCCTTCTCTTCATACTTACTCTCTCTCCATCCATTTGGTGGAACAGTGCTGCTGATAATGCCTGTAATTGGAGTGACTCACACTTTTCCAGTGTGTTTGGACCAGATAAAGAATATTGTCAGCATTTTGCCGACATGGCCTCTGCTGGCAGAATTAAATGGACTCTGTTCTGTTCTGTCTGCAGCAAATTAAAAGCCTCTCAAATCATCTGTTCTCGCCCGAGGCTCACAGGGGCCTCCTATTCACACTGAAACACCGTGGAGATGGGTGGGGGGGAGAGAATAAGAGAGATTTCCCCCCTTTTTCCCCGAGAAGCACAATCTTTTTTCGTTTTTTTGTTCGAGTCTGCACTCAGCCGCTGTTAGATGGAGATGGAGAAAGAACGAGAGGTCAAGACTGATAGTCTGAGGAGAGGTGAAGAGCAGCTCAGAAGCTAGTCAGGTTCATTATTCGGCCTGTCAACTTGCAGCTGTCTCCTGCTGTCTTTGTACTTAAGAAAAAGCGTAATAAAGGAGTTTGTCTGCATTTGTGTGTGCATGTAAATGTATGTGTGTATGTGTGTGTGTTTTGTGTGCGACAGGGTTAGAGTGCAGATCTGAGTGTTTTTGGCTGTTAGGTTGTAGTAGTTGCTGCCAGTCAACACTTCAGAAAAAAAAGCAGCGGCAGATGGGCAGAGAAGGAACAGAATGGCGGGGCCAGAGGGGCCCATCAGGCACTGGACAGGGCCCAGGAAGGACAACGCGTGTGGTCGAGGCGTTATAGGCGATATTACATGTTTTGAACCTTCTGGTTGGCCAAATTTATTGATTAATAGAGTTAAATTATTACCCCTTATCTTTTGTAGGCTGGTTCAACCTTTATCTGCAGTACTTACTGCCGTTCTGTGCAGTGCAAACAGTTTTTCTTTGTAATGGGGAATTTTTCAAATAAAGTGGTTCAGATAAACTGGCTAATCTGTTTGCTTGTGAACAATTGTGGGATTTAGTCGAGTGATATCAAAACTGATAGAATTGGTGGCTTAAACTAAGACAATAAGACCAGAATTGTACGTTCCTGCATTCAAAAAAGTGTGTAGAACATAAACGTAACAGAATGTGATAATTTGCTCATTTTTTTTAACATGTAATCAACTGAAAACTTTAAAAAACACTGTAAATAAGTTGAGACAGGGGCAATAAAAGCCTGGGAAAGATTAAAATCCTACAGAAACACCTGTTTGAAACATCCCACAGGTAAACAGGTACAATGGTACCAGTTGATGGTATCATGATTCCCAAAAAGCTCAGATGTTCACATTCAGACACACAATTCTGAATACACTCAATATTTTATCTACATTTCTGCTGCAAACCAACTTTTTTAAAATCAGGGTTGTAATTATTTAAGATTTTAATTTAACTGATCAAAACTCATTGAGCAGTTGGTGTATTATAAATATTGTAAAAACAGACATTATTAGTGCTTTTGAACCTGTTTAGATTATCACTGAATGATTGTAAAAGTAAGTGCTTTCAGAGGAGTGGGATGTTTTCCAAGCAGCGTCCTTGCAGAGGCACATTATTGACAGGAAACAGGAAGTTTAAAGCAGGTCTCTCAAGTCTGTAACCAAGGGCAACCTGTACTCAAGGTCCTTCTCACGCCTGCTGAGAACTCTCGCTAGCTTTCTCCTGCCAAGAGTAAACACAACCTAACCAAAGCAAACCTCTTTCTTTCTTTCTTTCTGTCCAGATCTCTATTGGTGTGTGTGGGATGTTGTGTCAGGGCTAGAGCCCGTCCCTCTCCCATGAGCCTGTGTGCCCACACACACACCTGGCGCCTCCACGCACACACCCGGCGCCCACGCACACACAGCCGGCACTGACGCTGTGAACTGGACCCTCGGAGCCCAGCGGATCCCAGCGGAGCCAAGCGGAGCGGAGTCTTAGCCCAGTTGGAGTCTGAGGATGTCAACAGAGACAGAGCTACAGCCAGCGGTCAGGCCCAGCAGCGTCAGACGGGACTCCAAGAGGAAAGGTAAGCCCTCTCACACACCTGTGACACACTTTTAAAACTGTGTTTGGAAGTTTTTGCTCATCACTCTTCTTTTAAAAATGTTTATTTTTACCACAAATCCTCACCCTGTGTTATTTTATGGATCAGAAACAAAAGGGATTTGATTTGGACTGATTGATTCTTGCACCAAGTTTTACTCTGTTTAGACATTCCAGCTATTGTCTGTAACAAGACAAGGTTCTTCTGCACATTTTCACATTAGTTTGCAAGTGCTTCATCATCATGCTTTGTTAAGTTTCTTCCCCACGTATCAAAGCATACTGCCTCTTCTCTCTTATTATGTTTTCATAGAAAGGAGCAAAAAATGATTTATGAGGTTTCTACCCTCAATACCGATGGAAAAAAAAAACAATTGTCAGACAGGCTGTATTACACAAAAACTTATTTGTAAGCTTTGTTTTTCTTTGTATTAATTATGTCTTGATTTGCTGAGGATAATGGATTTGGTTCAGACATCAGAATGCAGGGCTGTTGTTGTTCAGAGCTAATTAACAGGTGTGGGGGGTATTACGGTGCAGTAGCTCGCTACCAAACAGGTGCAGGGATGTTGTGGTTGGTGAGAAGCAAACAGATCCAGGTGTAAAAAGCTCCAGAGGCGGGTAGCAAGCAGGTGTATTCGAGCGAGCCTGGGTGGTCTCAGAGCAGAGGTGATGCCAGGGGCCAGGCTGGCAGCCATCACCCAGCTGCTCGGTGCCACCTGCCCAACTGCGAGAGCGAAGCCCAGCCTTCTCTGAATAAGCATCTGATTGATGTAGCAAAAACTCTGGACACCGTCGGGAATGACACTTAATGGATGCACACAAACCGCACAGAAACACACACACACACACATGCATGCACGCTCACTCACTCACTCGCTATCACCTGCAGCAGATGCCTCATTGCACATGGCGTGCTCCAGCCCCTGCAAACAAGCATCGGTTTCCCCCCATACACAGTGTGTGTGTGAGGGAAGCCTGAATGCCTCTCATGTCCTATTTAGAAACAGTATTGTTCTGCTGCAATGGAGATCATGTTCATCATTCAGACTGCTTTCCATATGTGGGGAGATGCAGACACGCTAACACACACACACATGCACACAAACACACACACATGCACACACACACACTGGGATTGAAGCCCAGAAGAGCATATGAGAGGAAAGATGAATGGTTTGCCTTCAGCATTCAGACTTGAGGGTTTTTAGTTTCTCCTCTCTGCCTTTTCCCCCGAACTCTCTCTCTCTCTCTCTCTCTCTCTCTCTCTCTCTCTCTCTCCCATTCACTGTCACTCTCTCTCACTCTTTCTCTCTCTCGCTTAAACACACACACACTTACACACAAACCTCACACCTTTTCTTGCATCTGCATCCCTTTTTTTGAACATTATGTAGAATCTGAGCCGGGTTCACATGGAGTATTTATCACTGTGCTGATCTGGGTCAGTCTTCCCGACAGACACACAGATACACTTCCTTGCACGCATACAAACATACACACACTCACACACGTACACACACATACACACACACACACACCAGGAGGGTGATGAAAGTCAAATGCAATCATATACCACACAGAAGCATCGAGAGCGCTCTGGGAAAAGGAAACTTTGATAATATTCGTGTTAGCGTGTTTCGTGTGTACGACTTGTGTACATGCAGCACTTTGTACGTACACATGTTTCTGTTTTTACGTTTCTGTTTCTGTTCGGCCTCCCTCGTCTCGTCTGCCTCTCCAGAGTAGCTGGATTTAAATTAAAATGGATCCAATGATCATCATTTGGGTATAAATGGCGTCTTCACTCTTGTGAGAATCCCTGCAGGGATAGTCCTTCCTCTCCTTCCTCCTCATTCTCCTCCTCCTCCTCCTCCGCTCACTGCTCTGACTCCTAAATGACCTTGCCCTGAATGAGTGAGACACAGAGGAGAGACTGATCACGAAGAGAGAGAGAGAGCGAGGGAGACTAATGAGTCAATGTGAAGGAGAGCTGTTTAATCTCGGGCCTTTGTTTCACAGTTCTGTGGTGAAGAATGTGATGAAAAAGACTATAAGACTGCTGCGTGTCACACATTAATCACAGATGGTGTGTGTGCTCCGGTCTGCAGTGTGTGTGTGTGTGTGTCCGAGTGCATGTGTGTTTCTTTTGTACACACAATTACTCCTCTGTGAGCTCGGGTTATTCTTCCAAGTGAACCTTTTCTTTTCTACCAGAAGGTTTTTATTGAATTACTGTGACAGGACAGAGATAACCTCTCACCTCTAGCATTTACATGACCTGAGGTGAGTAACTGCAGCTCTCTGCTGCCTCTGACAGTAAATTAGTCAGAATTATTGGCCGGGGCTGATTCTTGAAGTATAACAGTCTTTATTAATCCTCAATAAATCCATGAAGATTACATCTCTACACCTCTCAATCCCTCTTTGATTTTCTCTCTACACTTACCGCCTCCTTCCTCCCACAACTCCTCCACTTGTGTCCTTGCAAATCCAAAAAAATTCCAATATTTATGTAGGTGCCAATTTAGACCGACGTTTCAGCCTTGTGATGCTCTGCAGCCTACACACAAACACTTTTTTCACTGGTTTTATAAATCTGTAAAGTCCAATTAGTTCAGTTTTTAATGGGACTAAATCTTTCAAACAGAACAAATAATAATTTTTTTTTTTTTTTAAATTATATTTTTTCGGGCTTTTACACCTTTATTGATAGGACAGCTGAGATATCGGACAGGA
>JAQMCX010000046.1:6987563-7002767 GCA_029814765.1 Acanthurus leucopareius
ATTAATTTCGATTAATTAATTACAGACCCTATAATTAACGCGATTAAAAATTTTAATCGAGTCCCACCACTAATATACACACATATGCACATAGACCTGGCAACATGCACACTAACTGGCCACACGCCCCATCATTTGTGAGACCAATCACATTGTAATTAAGGCCATGACAGAAAAACAGCTAAACCACTGTGAGTCCTACGTGGACTGAGGTATGCTGGGACGGGATGTCCTCATGCTAGCTTAGACCTTGTTGGCTTTTTCATTCAGTGGTGAGAATTTAGAGAGGGAGTGATGCATTTAAAGGTTAAAGGAGATGATTAAACCACCTTGACTGCCCAAAGAACATAATGCATTCAGCTATACGTTTAATTTCTTCAAGTGAAAACAAGACTCAGATGACCAAGATGTCATTCTCCCAAATGACACAGTACATCTTGTTATAGTGAAAATAAAAGACATTAACCCAGCAGAGCTGATGCACAGTAAAAACAGCTTTGCCACAGAAAATGTAACCAGGCTGAACAGCATGGGGGGCACAAAGTGTGAAGTTTTGCTCTTTTGCTCTTTTTGCTGTATGAAAAGCTTCAAGCATTTCCTTAAATTCTACTTTCTCTTTGTAAGTGAGCAATAAAATCAACTCTTGGCCTGATAGTTGTGTGCGTACTCAGAAAAAACCCACCATGGGTTTGAGACTGGATGCAAAGATCAATGCAATAAAAAATAACAAGCAGAAAACTCATCCAGGCACATGGCGAGTGTGGGCATTTTAAAACAATGGCTCTTTTACAGCTCAGTGCAACAACATTCATATGATGGAATTTGAGGTTACAAAACAACATGTTAGTCATTTTTAAAGCCTCACTAAAGGTTAAAAGACCAATAATTTTTACTAAACTAACAATTCATAAGTATGATTAGAAACATCAGTGGAAGCACTTTATCCATTAACATAATTAGGACTTAAAGAGTTATAAGATTAAGAAATGAGACTTGAGTCAAATTTGGTAAATGAAATTTGTGCTAAAATATTTGCACTGCAAGTTAGTGCAAAATTCTTGTAATAATTCCTCCTTTACGAAATAACTAAAACAGACTGTCAAAAATCAGGGCACATTTATGATCCTAAAGTTATTTTCTGCTTATTTTCAATATTTTAGTCCTTGAATGAATTGTTATTGCATGTTGAATAATCCTGCAGAGCGCTATTATGAAAACTAAAACTAACTTGGCCATGAATCTTTATTTTTTAACACTCAGCTGCTTTGCATCTAAGATTGTGTTTAACGTCCTTTTTTTTTCCCAGACTAGGTTAGTTCTGCAGTAAGAATAACCCAGACTCCTACTTATGATGTTAATTAAATATAAGATGTGCATTGTAAATTAAAAAAATAAAAAGGTTTTCTTCACATCTCTGAAGCTGTGAGGGCAAACTGTTCACTGTTTCACCTACTTAAATAATACATTTAACTGATCATTTTGTTTGGCTGAAGTGACTGAAGTTACGTGCCAAAAGAGTCACACCACAGATCAGTCCACAGAGGTTATCATTAGGCTTCTACCTAAACTAATCAATAGGATAACAGGTAAAATGTACCAGGAGGGATATTAGCATCTAAAGTATTAGCATATACATGTAAATATGGCTGATCACAAGCATTATTTAATTGCACAGTGACACCAAGCCCGGAGTTGGTTAGAATAGCAGGAATGAGCAGGCATCAGAAATTATTCCCCGCACTGAATGCTGTTAAAATACATTTAAAATTTAATACTGAATGTTTTTTTTATTTACAAAAAACACCCAGTTTGCTGCTTTTTAGACCAGTCAACTAAGAGACTTTAATTTCCTGGATTTCAGAATTACTAGAGAAAAAAGAGTCTTCCTACCTTCTAACATCCACAAGTCAAAAGTTTTCTCTCTCTGCTTTTCCAAAGTGACCTTGACACACAACGTTGATGTGTTTGAGTGTGTGTATGTGTGTGTGTAATGTAATGGACAGTGTGTTGCAGCCTTCCCTGATGTATTTTTCAGCTCTAATGTTTTTCTGCCACTGAGGATTTTTCAGATGCCTCAGGACACACATGCATGTGTGCACACACACACATTTTCAGGTCTCTGGCTGTGGCCCTGTCATCCAGGTCAGAGCGTCAGGTGGCAAGTATGTGGAGCTGAGGGGGAGAAGGGGGGGAAAGAAATAGAGATGGAGAGTGAAGGAATGTGGGGACGAAAGGAACAAAAGGGCACGAGGATAAAAAAAATGACACCACTCAGGCAGATTGTGTTTGTCCAGAAGTCGAACTTTTTCTGACTTTCACCTGAGTGAGCTACAGCTTTCTGCCAGAAAAGATGCCAAATTTCTGACTTCACACACTTTAGGAAACTACTTTAGCTCAAAAAGGAGCATCTTTATTTCTTTCACGCGACAGCAGTCATGTTGTAAATCACACAGCAAAGAAAAATCACATCAGCGAAGCCACAGCACTCACTTATTGTGGCAACAGTGCTTTATCATCTCAATTTACACCCAGCGTTTCACTCCAGCAACTGTGGCTGTGTTTTTTTTAACTTGTGCATATGCATGGACTCAGTCAAGTGTGAGCTTTTTGTGTGCCAAATCAATCGGCCACAATTATGCATGGAGCTGAAGGGGGGACTTGTTGTTTTCTTGGCACATGCTGTTTGTGGGTTTAAAAGAGTCTGTGTGAGAGAGTGGTTATGAGTGAGTGCTTCATCTGAGCAAGTCGCTGATAGGTAAGAAAAGCACACACACTCACACACACACACACGCACATTTAGCAGCAGCAGCAGGGTTTAGACGCAGGATTAATTGGAGAGTAACTGCTATGTTCTCCTCATGTGCTGTTGAGTGTTTGTTGGGATTCATCCCAGCTGTGGTTAAGAGCCTCTGGGTGATTCTTCATCTGGAGCTCAGCAAAACAAGACACACACTTTAACAGCCGCTGCAAGCAGCCGATGCCTGCTGAAAAATGAATGGAAACATCAGCTTTTGTGTCACTAACGTCACTCCTAAAGAATATGAGATGTTCCTCAGAAATGAGGGACGGAAAGATGAAAAAATACTTCTGTCACAAATCAAAAAGGAAAAGCAATGAGTCCGGTTTCTTATAGAGCTGCTCCATCTCTCACTCAATCTTACTCACTGACCTCAAACTAATGGCCTGAGTCTCTAGTGTCTAATGAAATTAATGAACTAGACTCTTATGTGTTATGGGCCTTACAC
Organism: Acanthurus leucopareius; assembly: GCA_029814765.1. Lineage (NCBI taxonomy): Eukaryota > Metazoa > Chordata > Actinopteri > Acanthuriformes > Acanthuridae > Acanthurus > Acanthurus leucopareius. The sequence continues at coordinate 6,990,809 of JAQMCX010000046.1, forward strand.
TTAGAAACCCTTTACACCTCAATCTTCAGCCTGGATGATCAGCATGCATTTGAATAGAGAGAAACTGCGCCATTAAAGATCACCCGAATAAATCATCAGGTCATCTGAAACATATTTGAACACATTTACATCAGTTTTATGGCAGAAGATGTCTAATCTGTTAAATTGTGACTGTATGGATGAACAGGTCTAACAGAAGCAATCAAACATGTGGCAAGCAAACGGGATAATCAGCTTCTGATATGATTAGATAACAGAGACGTTCCAGTTTGATACAACTTGCTGTGATAATTACAATGTAGGTATCAGGTCAGTTGCTGAGATCTGGGAATCAAATCAACGACACTGAATAAGTTTTACAGGTCAAGAAAGATGAGCAGTCAGACAGATTAACAATTAAAAAACATAAAATAAAATAAAATGTAGGAACTTTTGAGTAACTAGCTGGTGTATCTGCCTGCACCGCTGTAAAACTCTGTCGAAAAAAAAAGTTTAGATCATCTGGCTGTTTTTTTTCTTGTGTTTACAAGCCATCGTTATTGTAATGTTGCTGTTTTTCCATAAGACAGAAACTACATTAATGTGATCATAACCAATATAAATTACTCTTAGGCCTGTTATGGTTATTACAAAATTGCCTGATTTCAAAATATATAAACTCTCTGAAACATTCTAAAGTTTTTTTCAGTCACCTGCAGAAGAAAAAGACTTAAACTTAAGCGTCATTATTCCGTCACTGTTTTCCTGCCTTTTTTCACCCTTTAAGATTTGACTGATGCTCTTTTAATAACATCATCTTGTTGCTTCTTCTGCTGTGGATTTAATGGCACCTAAGTGGAGAATCAGTGAAACCAAATGCTGATCTCTGGGCTCTTACCTTCCCAATATTTGCATAATGGTTGTGGATGGAAACTTTTAATTTTCTTTGGCTGGTTTTCTATAAATTCAGTTTAAGTTTTTGCCACTTGTAAATGTAAAACTGGCTTATGTTAGAAATGTTAGAAATAAATATTAAAGTTGATGTTTTCATCAGCTGGCTGAGTTTTACCAGAGCACTGGATTACAGTGTGAGGATAAAATATGTGAAAAAAGAGCCTGGCTTTCTAACTTTACTGCTGTTTAACAGGTTGTTTTGTTTCTGCTCATATTAGACCACATTTTTTTGCTTTATAGTGGCATAAAATGAACAGAAAAAGACAATTAAATCATTACTCTTAATTATTTGTAATCTTTAAAATTTCATTTCCATGACAGAACTAATTATCTTCCAAAATTACATCTGAGGTTTTAATGAAAGAAGTCTGATATCAGTATGTATATTATCTAACTGTAACCCCACCAAAGTGGAAGGATCATGCAGAGACAAAGTGGGGCCTTTGTAGAGGACAGAGTGGTGAAAGTGGGAACCAGTTAGGGGAAAAATGATGGAGGGGTGTAGAAGGTTACAGTTTCCAGCCGCGATGCTCAGGGGGCTTCCCTGAAGGGCTGGACGCAGTGTACCAGCAGTCACCTGCCATCGATCACCTGTGGAAGTGTGTGTGTGTGTGTGTTTGTGTGCATCTGTGTGTGTGTGTGTGTGAGAGAGAGAGAGAGAGAGAAAGAGAGGAGAGTCGTGGGGGCTCTGCCTGTCATAACGCTCTAATCCTGAGTGACATTTATCCAATGGAGGCTTCGCTCATTCATCCATCCATCACGCTCTGTTCCTCCTTTCCATCCTTTGCTCTCCACTTTATGTCCTTCCCTCCCTCTCTGCTTGTTGCTTCAGACAGACAGTCAAACCAACCCTGCATACCAAGTACCCACACACACACTCACACACACACACACACACACACACTCACATTCACAGATAGTGTGTAAGGTATTAACTGCTTTACTGTCGCCCGAAAAGCTGAATCCCAGATATTACAACCCTGGTGTGGCTCCATTGTGCATGTGGTGTGGTTTAAGATGCTGATTGGAAACTTGTCTTTGTGAATGTGTGAATGTGTGTGTGAATGCGTGTGAAAGGGAGCGAGTGTGTGTTCACCTGTGGAGCTGCCATGACTGATGATCCAGAAGATTCTGGATTCATTAGTTATGGTTAGAAAAGGATGTGTGTGTGAACATGTGTTTGGTTGATCCTGTGTGAGTATGACAGAGGAGGTGAGTGTGTGTGTGTGAGGAGCAGCCATGACAGATGAAACAGAAGATTCTTTCATTAGTTGTGTTTGAAGCTCAGCGGGGTCACAGTAGTAGCAGACATTTAATTACAGCAGACTGAATGCTTCCCCTGCTGACACACAGAGGCGCACACACACACACACACACACACGCACACATGCACACACACACACACATGTGCACTCTCACAGGGAGGTCTTTCATGAAACATGCTCCCAAAAGGTAATAATATGACCCACTCAGCAGGAGAAGGAACCCTGGACCTCCTCTACTTTCCTCTCTCTCTCTCTCTCTCTTCGCCTCTTGGCCTTTCTCGACTTCTCTCCCTCTCTGTATTTCTCTGCATGGCTGTGCTAAGTATAGTGGCAGTAATGGTGATAGATGCAGATGAAGGAAGCAGATCTTAAATGTCAAACTCAAATGAAAACCGCTGTTCCAATGAGACAAAAGCAGCTGGACTCCTCCGGTGTTATTTAACGCTCGCACACTCAGATGCACACACTCAAAGATGAAGTCCTGCACGGCACGGCACAGACCGAATGAAGGAACGGATCTTCACATGAGTCCATAAAAATTAGATTTAATTATATAGAGTAATAAAATTATAGTTCAATTAAAAATTACAGTGAATCAGAGTAGATTTCTCACCGCTGGTTGAAGATAAATTGCCGAGTTATCATCGAAATCCTCATTAAACATTTGAAATCCGTCAATGAAACTTCATTGTCAAATACAATCATAAAGAGCACAATATGCAGTGAAATTCTCAGGAGGTTAGCTCCAAACAAATCAGGTTTCACTGTGTTACTAAAAATATGCATTTTTCATCCATTTGTATATTTAAAAAAAATCCCAAATATTTTTAAACAAGCATGATCCTCTGTTGGGGTTAAATCTACAAGTTAAACTCTTAAAGGTGCAATTATGCTGAGAAATAACAGTTTTTGACCGCTAGTAGCGCTCTAGAGCAATGTTTTTATAAGAGAATGTCTTGTTTGTATAACTAATGCACCTGAATTCTCACACAAACACACACACACACGCACACACATACACACACACACGCATGCAGATGGTGTGATTTGCATTCTTTTATACCAATGTGGTGATTAACACCTTGTTGCATCAACCTGCTTTGTGTATCAAAGCACCAACAAAGAGGAAAGTTTCAAAGACTAGAAAATGTTAACAACATATGATGTAAAATATTTTAAAAAAACTGACCTTGCAAATATTTTATGAGGGAGGGAATACATCCATGTTTGTTTGACCTCCAGGATACAAACAAAGTGTTTTTTGTTTATTTACAAGAAAAGTCCACAGGGATCCTTTTCTGTTTGTTTGTGGTGATGAAAAAAAAAAACCAAGAACTTCCTCTACTTTATTAACTTTAAAGTTTCCTGGTTCCTTCTCTGAAGCAGGCAGGGATTTAAAGCCGTTGTGTTTCCTGACAGACAGCTCGTGTGGGGATTTGAGAGATATGAGTGTTTTTTTTTCACACACAGCAGCTGTGGCATGTTTCATGTTATCCACACGGGGTGGGGGTGGGGGTGGGGGGTGGGGGGGGTTATCGTAGCTGCTGACTGTTGCTCTTGGACGTGTTTGTTTATGTGTGTACTCGCCTGTATTCGCATTTCACTGGACTGTTTTAAGTTTAATGACGGCGATATTTACATGTCTTCAAACATCTCTGCAATGAAGGGAAGAAAAAAAAATCCCCCGGTGGTTTAATCACTTATTCTCATCTCAGACCCAACTGAGATGTGACACAATAGCCCCCCCTCTCCCCCCCCCAGAAGAAGTAGGACAGATGTTCTTCAGCTCTTTCGTCTGCGAGGACTCTAAGTGTTTACCTGTTTAATAATTCAGTGGGTGAGCTCATTCACAACATGTGTGTGTATATGGGTGTCATTTTTTACAGTATATCAGTAAAGAACAGGGTATTTTACTCTTCTTTTTTTCTTCACATTGGACAAATTCTGGGACCAGTGAATTCTCACAACATGATTTTCTGCAGGTTGAACTTTCAAAACTTGCTGTTTGAGGCTCTAACAGTTCAGGACGATTTAGCAAACAATTCCAGTGCAAAAATCTCATTGTTTCTCAGAAAATAAGGCCTTTTTTTTAAGCCTTAAATGTTCTTTGACAGCATCCAACCTCTGTAATATCCTGCATGTTTGATTAAAAAAATGGACAAGTTTACATACATAAAAGTGTGCAGACCAAGCAGAGTGAGACAGAAGATTTGTGTTTGACAAAGATAATTCAGTAGAGCCATAAAATACGATGCTCCTGCTTGTGTTTAAAGGCCTCGTTCTTACTTTACTGCAATGCTGTAGGGACTCCATGAATGGAGGGAGTGTGAAAGAACGAGGAGAGGAGGAGTGGGACCTCTCCATCAAGATGACCTTCCTGGAGTCACGCTGTTATAGAGTACAGAACTAATGCCTCAATATATTATCTGAATATGCTGCATTATCATTACGCCTCTCCTTCTCACTATCGCGCTTGCAGTCTTTCACTCACAAATACACACTCAGAAACACAATGCAAACACACACACACACACAGATACAGGAGTGTTTCCTCCTGTACAGTATTTGATGATGAAATGTTTGCGCACTGCGGGTCAAAGAAGGAGAGACAGAATGGGAGGAAGATGGAGAGAGAAGAGCGAGTTTCGCCTCCTGAGCCGCTCTTCTTCTTCTTCTTCTTCTTCTTCTTCTTCTTCTTCTTCTTCTCCTCTGCTTCGTATCGTGTTTGGAGCATTGTAGTCGCTTGAGGAGATAACATAGACTTCCTGGACAGGAGCAAGGTCAACACGCTCGACATCACCGACACTGACTAATGCACGCGCACAATGCCAGCAATGCACGCACACACACAGCAGAGGGGTGAGGAGAGGGGGGGGCAGAGGGAGACGAGGAGGGGGGAGATAAGAGCAAAACGTCACACTACTGTTTCGCCGGGGAAACAGCCTGCAGAGGAGAGGAGAGCGGACACAGTTTTAACCCTAATCCCACCTAACCTCATCGATTCACATGTCCGAGATTATTGACTGGTGCCATTCATATGATCCCACAGTTCAATGCTCTGATTTAATCACATAGCTTGATGTTGCTAACATCAGGAGCTTTGACCTCCACTATGTTGTTTTTTTTTTTTGTTAGATTATTGTTGAGGTCTTTTGTGGTCTTTGTGATTGATGATCCAGAGGTAATAGCACTGAGGAAGATGGAGGTCCTTGACTGGAAGATGTACTATAGACTCATACTATGTGTGTGCGTTTGTGTGTGTGTGTGTGTATGTGTCTGCAGGGCAGGATCGCAGCGAGGCGGCTCTCATCAGGCGTTTTAGGGGCGATGGCGTCCGCTACAAGGCCAAGCTCATCGGCCTGGACGAGGTCACTGCCGCCCGTGGAGACAAACTCTGCCAGGACTCGATGATGAAGCTCAAGGTAAGAAAAGTGTCTCTCATCTTCCTTTTTTCTCTATTTTAATACATTTCAAAAGCAGAATTTGCTTTCTTAAACTTCTAAACCCTCTGACAGGATCATCGATCTACTGAAGCTATTGACTAAGCACAATTCATTAAGATTTAAGTGTTAAATTTTTGACTTTTTGTTGACATGGTTGGCATTTTTGATTTGTTCAATTATCCACAAATGAATTTATTAATGCATATATGTGTTTCGACCTAATAGTTTTCTGTTTAAAGCCGATGCATTTAGCTATTTCAGACAAGTCCTAAAAGGGTTGATGTTTAAGTGTTAAAGTCAAACTCAGTAATAATGTAACTTGGTCATCCACAGCCACAATAAGATCCCTGACCCACAAAGCTGCAGGGCATCAATAGAAAAACAGCTGTCAGTCTTTAAAAAGTCATTCAATTTTGTTTATAGCTTAACTTTTAACTATGCATGTGTGTATTTGTGCATGCGTGTGTAGTTTATTGCAATTTTTCTATGCTAATTACCAGAAGGGGAAAGGTGGATGAAGAGGGAGATTAAAAAAAAAAACAAACGAGGAGGTTATAATTTATAGGCAGGTCGAGGATCGGTGCAGGAGGGAGTGAGGAGGTGAGCCATATGGATGAGAAGGAGATCGGGGTGAATGTCTCATTTGCAAGGACAGGAACAATTAGAGGAGGAGGCAGACAGATGTGGAAGTTCGCAGAGGAGAGGAGGCGTACGGGAGGGGAATTATTTTGGAGAGTTTAGAGCAGATAAAGATGAGCAGAAATGGGTCGTTTATGTATTTCATTATTCCTGAATAGAGGCCTGACAGACAAGTGCATGAAATATTTTACAGTAGCACGCCTGTAAAAACATGTAAGAATAATATAGCACTAAAAAAAAGTCTATAACAGTGTAAAATTATACGGAAACCCGTTATTTTGTTGTTTTTTTCTCATAAATGCATGGTAAAAGGGCTCGAAAACAGTCAGTGTGTGGAGCGCCTTATTCATTATTAATTGTCCCTCAACACATGGGCTCCACATACTGCAGGAGATATTTAAATTGAGAAAATTACATTTACGTTTTGTTTGTGTAGTGAAATCTCTATCCGGCCGAGGCAGAGGAAGGTGAGGAGAGGATAGACGTGCCCATTGATCAAACAGCCTCCCTCCTCCTCATTTATTCAGACAGGAAATCCATCAACTCTTTTTCTCTGATCTCTCCACCTCTTCTTTCAAACTGCTCCTCCCTCTCCGAGCCCGACTCCCTCAGTTCTCTGATCTCACTCCTCTCTTTTCTTTTCTCCTCCTGTGACTCACCTATGCAAATGGAGGTGAGGTGAACGTAAAGGGGGATTCCACCCTTAGACACACGTGTCGAGTTATAAATCATCTGTATGTCGTCAAGTGCTCGACGATTTGTCATGTTATGTTTATGTTACCATGAATTTTGAAAATGTGATTTATTTAGTATCTGCCTTGTCTTTTTTTTCAGTTATTTATTTCCTACATTTCCCACAATGACTTTCAGCAGATTCCACCAGTCACTTTTCTTATGACCTCTTAAGATAATGTTTTCAACCCCATCAGAAGATGCTTTCTGCACTGCTGGATGGAAGCTGCTCAAGACGAGCAGAAAGTCAAACTCACGATAGAAAATCTGGTCAATGCAAACTCCGGATTATGTCACATTTAAAATCATTAAGCAATGCAGCATACTTACCCATTTTAGAAACAAAAAAATCCTAAAAAGATGACCAGATCAATAAAATTTGAGCAAGTCAACAGCTGAAACGCTCTGTCACCGTTAGTCTGTCAGTGGCCGTCGAAGAGCCGTGATTGCTGGAATCAAGGTGTAAGATAAGACACCAAAAAATGAGATGTTGGTGGATGTTTATTTTTTCATTCTTATTGGCTTTGTAACTATTAAAAATCTATTAATGTCCTTGAAGTAGGGTCTACTTAGAGTCACTTTTCCAAATAATGTTGCAAGTTCTACATAGTTGTCTGCGAAGATTCTTTCTCCTCCAATGTTATTCTTGTTAGTTACCAGATATTAGGTGTGAATTATTGAGTGTCCAGCGGTTATTACTGTCTTGTTCTCGTCAAGGTTAATGTTCATTACAAACATGCTTCTGATGATTTGTTTGGACTTTTGAAGCTACTGTGATTGAAAAAAATTCTCCTCTGGGATGAGTTTATTTTTTGTGTTTGTAAGCAAACTGTTCATGAAGAGATTCCAGTGTTTGATGTTTGATGCTGATTTCCTGAAGAAATTTATATTGCCAGTTTTTGACAAGTATAACATAAGCCAACAGGAAATGATCTTTTTAAGGGAGAGGGAGGAGAAGAGGGTCCAGGAGGAAACCTCTTTATGCTATCATCCTTTTCAGTAATGTGCATGTGTTTCTGTCCAGTGTCTAACATGTTTGTTTGTTGCATGTGTGTGTGTTTCTGTGCTCTCAGGGTGTAGCTGCAGCAGCGAGGTCCAAAGGAGAACACAAACAGAAGGTGTTTCTGACCATTTCCTTTGGAGGGATCAAGATCTTTGATGAGAAGACAGGGGTAAGCTCTGGAGCAAATGCTTTTGTTTGTGTGTGTGTGTGCTCCTGCATGCAGCATTTCTGTGTGTATGTGTGTGTCTATGTTTTTCCTTTCTTAATGAAGCATCTCCATGAGAGGGAGGGGCCCCTGGGGAAATCATGAGACCCTAATTGAAACCCTGAGAACAAGGCCTCAGTAGATGAGAGAACATGGCTATCCCATTGTCTTCCTCTCTGCAAACAGCCGCGATGCTGGTTCTTACATTATGCTCCAGGATTAGGCTTTTTCCATCTTACATGGATGCTTTTTCTGTCTGACCGATCAGATCTGTGCAAGCTCCCCCCGATTTTATGAACCTCTTTTGGCTCTCGATCCCCTTCCGTCAGTAAGTCTTCCTAATGTCCGTTAAGATCACAGCATCACTTATACGAATGACCTAAATACCCCAAAGAATTTAATTTGGTTTCACTGATGTGGAGACATATCGACAACTCAGAGATTTACAGCAGCATCAGTCTCAGATGGAAATCACTGTGTGGACGGAAAAACTGTGAATCCACTTGGTTGATGCTGTTGCAGAACAAGTTTGCATGCAGCTCCAAGGGGAAAGTGGCCACTAAAGTTTGGTGATTTCTTTAAAACATTTCTAACTCAAGGTTGCTCTGTGAGGTGTTGTCCAGGTTCGATGCCCCCGGTGGCCAAACCTGTCACAGTATCCTTGAGCAAGAAATATAAATGCCTTCCATTCCTCGGGATTCTTAGAGCTCTGTTTGGAGGACTTTTTCCACTAAATAGGCAATTTCACTGTCATTTGTGTAAATAATGGAAAATTAGTGTCCCATTAAATCCCATAAACTTCAGTGAAAAGGTGCTTGGCTCAGTCGTCTCTGCATGTTAATTTCTTTGTTTTGGCAGCTGAAGTAATCCTGCATTATTTTTAAAACATTATACTGCATTTACATCTACTCTTCTGTATATTTTATACATATGCTGTGCGAGCTTGTCTGTTTCACTCTGCTCTCTCTGTCAGTGGATTGGATTGTTAATGTAGTTGGTTTTAGACACAAAATGAAGCCTGCTGATCTGTTTGGTCAAGTCTAGATGGAACCTGCAAAAGATTTTCATGGGAAGTGATTAATTTAAGCCAAATTTTGATCTTTCCCTAATGCTAACAAAGTATTTTTTGCCCCTAACACCAATTAACATAATTAGTTTGAACAGTGTGCAAATGAAGAGAAACACACACACAAATCTTGCAAAATCTCAAATCTCTGGTTACCATGAGGCACGTACCAGTCTGCACCAGGCAGTAATGGCTGACGTTGTAAGACTGAGATTTACACCTCAACAGGAGATGAATGTCACTGACACTGAATGTGTGTGTGTGAGTGTGTGAGAAAGAGTGTGTGTGTATGTGTGTAAAACCAGCAGTAATTCAACAGTGCAGGCTAGCAGACAGACAGGCAGGACACAGTAACCAGTGGCCTCCCACATGGCAGCCAAATTGCATGCAGCCAAACTCATCCTTCACCAGTCCAATTCTTCATCCCTCTTTTTTATAACCCTCATTTCTCTTTGTCTCGTAGCCCGTCCCCGATTCTTCAAACTCTCCTCACCGAGAGATAGAGAGAGATTAAAGAGAAAGAACCAGAGATAGATAGAAAGATAGATAGATAGTGTGGAATAAAGTCAAAGGGGAAGAATCAAGAAAAAGCCAAGAAAGAGGAGGTGAGAGGAAGTGAGGATGTGAAAAAGACAGATGGTGGGAGGACGAGAGGGAGGGACAAAGACGAACTGAAACAGAGTTAGAGGGATAGGTAAAGAATCAGTGAGCATATGTCAAAGTAAAACTCTCTGCAGGGAGACCTTGTCCTCTGTCTCCACACATTAATATTAACTATAGAGATATGCTGTCCTTACTATCAGTCCTTCAACCACTTCTAATGGCAAGGGGGGGTAAGGGAGAGGAGGGAGGGTGAGGGAGGGAGAGAGAATGACTCTGCTGAGGTTCAGGGATCTTGACAGTCTCATTCCCCCCCTGTGCATCAGTCAGCCAGATGGGCGGATGGATGTATGGGTGAGCGAATGGATGGATGGCCTCTCTCTTGGAGGAGGGAAGGTCGTGCAGGATGGAGGGAGGTGGTGCTCGAGATGGAGGAGAAGAAGAAGGGAGACATTAATCTAGCAGAGGGCAGGCCAGCATGTCTCTCCCCCTCTCCGTCAGCCTCAGACACACACACACACACACACACAAACGGACACACGTGCCCACCACCCTTTTTTCTGACAGTCTCGTCAGGGCCGCCGCTCCGTGTCAGGTCAAGAACTCGCAGGAGTGAAGGGCTGAGCTCGCTCGGCCTGCTGCTCCCTCAGAGAATGAAACCAGAAATACTAAATTAGTCCAGTTCTCCTGCAGGAAATACACATGAGAAAATCTGTTAGGAAAAGACACCAGAGTTAAATTTACAGATGGAGGCCAGACAGAGATGCAGCAGGGCAAAAAAAACAACAAAAAAAACACACACACAGAGGAGAGCAGAGCATAAAACACAGCTAATTACTGCCAAACACTTCCACACATCCACTTTGTATTCAATCAGATACATTGCAACAGGATGCTAAGAAACAAATCAGAAAAAAGAGGATGGAGGAATGAGAGGAGGTCAAGGTTGAGTGTATGAATCACAGGTTGAATGGGAAATTATATGCATGTAGACCAAGAGACATGATGGACGAAGAATCCTGCTCTTTATCCAACTGAAAGCTCAGTGAAAAAGAGGTCAGTCACCCATTTTTGTCCCAACAAAAAACAGTTAATTTATACACTTGTAGATATATTCATCAATACCTGGGAAATGATTCTGTGGTTTACTTTTTGGGTTTGTGAAGGCTGTAAACAAAAGCAACAAGATAATAATATGGTCAATATCTTCACTTTGAAAGTTCAACATATGGGAAACAGCTGTGACTTTATCTGAACATCGAGCATCACTCATGTAAAACAGAGTCTATTTTCCTTTTTTTCCTCTTCAAAATCCCCTGTAGGCTAGCTCAACAGTCAAACTTTTGATCATCAGACATTATTTATTGTCCAGTTAATGATCATGTGTATTTGTGTGTGTGTGTGTGTGTGTGTGTGTGACTGACCAGGAGATCTCTGAGTCAACACAGCAGTGCTGCATCTCACAAGGAACCAACCTCAAATTATCCTCAAATCTAACTGCAAAAATCAGCTTGGACCTTCTGCCTGCAGACTGAACGTCTGCGGGTCCTCTGTCCTTCCTCTTGGAGGGACGTGTGAAGAGAAAGAGGAGAGACAGAGGAGAGAGATAGATAGTATCCTGCTGCTTCTCCTCCTCCTCCTCTTCCCTCCCTCCCTCCCTTCCTCCCTCCCTCCTCACTACCAGCGTAACAGGGAATATCTTGGTTCAGTGGCCAGCAGCCGCTGAAGGGCATGCTGCCCACGGTCCCTTAGAGACACTGACACTGTGTGTGAGAGATTGTGAGAGTGGGACTAGTAGCGCATATCCCCAGTGCCAAAAAGAGAGAGAGGAGAAGAAGAAGAGAGAGAAGAAGAGAGAGAGGGGTACACAGTCAGTATTGACTTTTTTTGATACACCCACCTGTTTCTGCAAACAATCCACATCCCCCAAAGGACGCATCTATTTAAGCAACTTTGAGCGCCATCCGATGGTTGGTGTTGCCAGACATGTCGGCTCCAGGAAGGGGGGGTGGGCCCAGTGAGATTTCATCTCACTGCTCTGTTCAAACTTCACCTGGAATGATGAGATCGGAA
>JAQMCX010000046.1:7002867-7021979 GCA_029814765.1 Acanthurus leucopareius
CCCCCCCCCCCCCCCCCCCCCCCCCCCCCCCCCCCCCCCCCCCCCCCCCCCCCCCCCCCCCCCCCCCCCCCGGCCGGCCCCCCAGTGAGATTTCATCTCACTGCTCTGTTCAAACTTCACCTGGAATGATGCAACCAAAACTTTCTGAATGTTTTTTTGCAAACACAGCAGCAGTAAATGTCTCACAAATAGGAGATTTAAAGAGAATGATATTTTTCAGCTTTAAGTATGCAAAAAAACCCTTAATGTAACTGGTGTTTGGAGTGTAGTAAAGAGGGGAAAAAACAGTAAAAAGTTTGATCAGTTTCCAGTTAATTGAGAGGAAACAGATTTTTCTGCTTGTTAATTTGTGTTCAGCAAAACTGAACAGTTGAGAGTTGTTTGAGTGCTGCTATAAAAGTCTTATACATCCAATTATCAGCCATATCATCAAAGCTTTTTCAATAATAAATATTAAATAGATTTTTTTTTAAGAAGAAGCCATAATTAACTTCTGGCATAAAGAAAAAGCAGTTCAAACTCCTACACACTGCACACATTAAAGACCAGATGTATCCTGTTATGTTAACAGTTTACCTGTTTTTACCTGAACTCTTGTGCATTGTCAGCACTTTGTTAAACTTTACCTCAACCAATGAGCTACAAGACGCCACACCTGATCTGACAAACTGTTCACTGACTGCATGTGTTTTTTGTAATTTGTTTTTATTCTCACTGATTCACTTGCTACCAGGACGAAGCAGATTAAATGAGTTAATGCAGTCATCTCATTCTCTGCTCTCTTTGAATCAGAGTCTCTCTTTGTCACCTCACCACCCACCCAGAGATAATTCAATAACCTCTGCAAATGAGCTCTGTGTGTGCGCGCATGTGAGTGTGTCTTTGTTTGTCTGTGTATGTGCGCATACACTGTCTTAGCTGTCATTTTCAGGTCAATCAGAGGTGATAATAATAATAATTACTCTAATTATTAAATCTAGAAGACATGACGCGTACAACGATTATCTGTTTCTACTGGGAGTTTGTGTGTGTATGAGTCTGTGTGTGTATGTGTGTGTGTGTGTGTGTGTGTGTGTGTAATAGTGCCCCTGTGCTAAATTGGTGTCACTCTGCGTCGCCATGTCTTGCATCTGGAATATCTTTAAACGGAGCAGATGTGTGTGTTTAGCCTCCGATGCATCGAGCTGCAACCCCTTGCATGCACTCAAGGGCTGCTGGGTCATTATGTTGACTGTGTGTTTCTGCTCCCAGCATGCAGCTGGCATAGACAATAACAACAAAGCAGACATTTAGTGCAACTTAACAGAGGGTTGTTGCATATTAGGTTGTGTTTGCGTGTGTGTTTGTGTGTGTTGCGAGCGAGGGCACAGATGAAGTGATCAAGTCGACAGCTTGCCGAGCTGTGATTGTCACTGATCCCCCCTCTGTCCCCGGGAAAAACAGTGCCATCTGCCACGGGCAATGCCAGCTTGGCACTTCCCACCCAGGCTCGACCGGAGAGGGCAGGGGAGCTAGAAACAGTTTAGTACAAGGCCTCAGTGTGAGAGGGTTGATCCTGTGTGCACACTTTGGGGGGTGGGGGGGTTGCATTGGATTCTTTCAGCTTTTGAAAAATGATGCAGGAATTCCATAAATCCTCCAGTGGCATTTTGACTCTTTGCAAGTGATTTTCTGGACATTGATGTCCAGACCTTTTTCATACCTGATCGGTTTTTAAATCTGAAACTTAATTCAGGCTTAAAAATTCATTGATCATTCTTGAAATGCCATTTGCAAAAAAGAAAAACTTCTTTGCACTAAGGGAAGAGAAGCAATTAATTCAGTTAACAACTAGAAAATATTAAGCACTTTAACCCCGACGAGGTCCTTTTTTTAAAATCTCTATTTATTTTTCTGCTCGTTTTAAATGAATTTGTTTCTTAAGAGATTGGGACCGCTGCTGAACTGAGATTCCACAAATCCACAATTAAAGTTGACATTTTGAGAAAGAGGTTGCATGTTATTAACTTGAAGTCATAAACTCTGGGAGAAAAAGTAGTAGAGTGATGATTTTTTTTAGCTGTGGTTTTCTTTATGTGTCTGTGTTGCTTTTTAACATCCTGTATTGTGTTTTTCTTCAGATCCTCCAACACCACCATGCGGTCCACGAGATCTCCTACATCGCCAAGGACATCACGGACCACCGAGCCTTCGGCTACGTCTGCGGGAAGGAAGGGAACCACCGCTTTGTGGCCATCAAGACTGCGCAGTCGGTCAGTGTTTGCGTGTAGAAAACTGTGTGTATGAAGGCGTGTGTGTACATTTGAGTGTTTGTACATGTTTTTACAATGTACAGGCTGTGTGTGTGGGGTAATGTATGATTCATAAGGGTCTTTTCACAACAACAAAACCCTCTTGACATTTAGATAAGGACCCTTGAACACCAACTCGTGTCCCTTTGTGCTTTTCATCAAACAAACGGTTTACTCTGCAGAGCTCCAGGTGTGTGTTTTTGTGTGTGTGTGTGTGTGTGTATGTATGTGTGTGTTTTCTGTGTGTATGGATGGGGTTCATGTTCATTCCTGCAGCAACGTGCTTTATATGATATTGAGTACCCTTTTGGACGTGCTATGATTGTCGTTGCCGTTGTTGTGTCTGAGCTTGTTTAGTCTGGATGCAGCCGGCTCTGTCTCTCTGTAGCCGTATTGATTTCCCATAGCGAGTCGATGAGGGTTTGAGTGTGTGTCACCAGCTTCTAATGGCATATCCATCCTCCCAGGGGCCGTGAACCGTGGCTCTTTGACTGAGACAGATACACACCGTCACTCACCCCGGCTGTAATCAACATTTACACCAACCAGACTCGCACTCAAAAAAAAAAAAAAAAAAAATTGCTGCTAACCAAATGCCTCCCCTGCAGAGCAGCAGCGCACCAGCTCTCATCATTCAGCTAAGCTGTCGTTTACCTGACATGCGCCCGAGGAAAGGTCACTATTATATTTTTCTCACATTTTCAGGATTTGAACCCGCCATCACTCAGACTCAGGCTATTAGTTGTGAAGCAGACAATGAGAAGGGTGTAGGCGCAGAGCTGATGGCGGAGGCTGTAATTGGAAAGTAACCACTTTGATGTGAATTAACAATGCGTCTCTGTCGTGGTGAAGACTAAGACTTAAGGTTGTTCCGAAAAAGGCCAATTTAGGGCTACATTTGAAAGTAATTGGCTTACCACTCAACCCCAAGTCTCGGCACAGGAAAGACGTGTTTTATTTGGCAAGTTTTAGGAAAGGTGGAAGCACGATTATTGTGTTATTTCGTCGACAGTCTTTTAGGTAATCAACGTCTTTGTTAGAACATTTTTTTTTAGAAAACTTTCACATGCAATTAATCTGAAAAGGTCTGTTTTTTATTAAAGCAGTCTTGTATCAAAGTTGTAGGATGAATAAAGAGACAGTTCAGAACATCCACATGATGACTGACTGTCAGTTATTAAATCTATTTATTAACCCTTTTTGAAAAATTTAGACAAAAATATCCACTGTAAGGAAAATCATAACAGCAGCTGCTGATGTGAAATAATGTGGCAGAGGATTCAGTTCAGACATCACAGGTGATTCTTACTCTCTGCACAGTGTTTCTGCACTGCTGGTACAGATGCTTTAGATTTCACAACTAATGGAAAAGTTTATTTAATGCATTTTAGCATTTATTAGCAAAACACCTTGTTTGTAGTGTTAGATGTACATTGCAAAGATACCTTGTACATCTCTGTGTTGTTGTTGTTTAATGGGTCAAATTTTTATTCTCTGGTGTAACTACCCAAATATAGACAAAATCCCTAAAGTTTTTTTTAGGATAATTAGAGTTCGTTGAAAAAATGTCACTTTAAAAGTGATAAAAAATTGAATCAATACAAGGTTTTTATTCTTTTAATAAGTGAAGAACTTTGCCAACTGATTAAATTCCATTAAAGATGAGATGTATCAAGAAATATAATGTCTGAAAATTGTGTATCTTACTTGAAATGTTACTTATTAGGTGATTGTGTTTAATATAAAATCTAATGATATCCAGCCGTCTTTTACACAAATATAAGATTTAGTCTTTTTCGCACTGTACAATTTTTCTAGTGAATTGTTTTCAACTTTTTTTGGTTTTATCATGTTTTTTAAATTTTTCAAATTATCAGTATTTTCATCAAAGGGGATCCCAGAGTGCATGATTATAAATAAAGAAATCCCTTGTAGAGGAGTCAGAGAAACTGTACAGAACCAGTCTGTCCAGTTTGAAAGTTTCTCTCTGGTTTTAAACCATCCAATCACTGCTGTAATCTGTCCCTAGCAGCTGTAACAGAGTCTCTGGAGGTTGTCAGGATTAATTTCAGGAAATGTCCAAAGTTACTAACTAAATTTGATTTAGATGAGGCAGGTTGGGCGAAACTCAATATACCAAGAAATAAATTCAGGAACATCCTGGAGATATCCTGCCAATGAGCTACAACCAAAACCAAAATTTAATTTTAAAGAGGGGGAATCTGTTGCGTTTATATCCAGGGGGATGAGACAGTCCTCTTTTACCCAAAAAATCCTGATCAGTGCAGATTTTAATAGAAGAGTGTATCTGCAGTAAAAGTCTTTATCACGACTTTTTTGTTGGAATAATTCGTCACGGCTGCCGTTGGCTATGAATTAGTCATCTGATTCAGAAATGCGGAACTGAGGTTATCTCATCTCCGTGGTCCTGTGAGCCGGTCGCTCCTCCTAGATCATCCTCGGAGCTTTTTAACATTTACAGTTTCGAAACTAACAGCTCGTCTCAGCTCTGTGTATTAGTGAGAAGGTTTAATGGAAGAGGAGCAGAGAGGAATGTGAGAGAGATGGCGAGAAAAAAGATGGAGATTAAAGCATGTATTGTCAACTGCAAAGAGGATCTGAATGTGACAGAGTGAGAATAAGTTTGGATGTTGGCTCAGCGGGAGCCGTCGTCCCCCCCCCCTCACCAGTGTGTCTGTCACCAGCAATATGCAGCTGAGAACATGTTGCAGAGAGACAGCACTGAAATAGAAGTGCTTTACGCGAGGCAGCGTTGAGCCTGTGAACTCCTCGTGCACCTCACATAGCCCCAATCAATAATTGATCAGGTCTGAAATACCGTTGAACCATAAGACTCTGTGCTGTGACTGAAGTACTAAGTCTCCTAACTGGTTCGTTGTTTGTGCTTTTGTTCCCTTGACAAAAAACATTGGTACAAGGTAAGACAAGAGGCTGGTATGTGCTCTTGTCACTGTGTGAACGAACCAGGTCTGCAGGAGGAGGAAGAGGGCATGTTGTGATTGTGCAGATTAGTGTGAACAAGCTCATTGCCTGTCTGTGGTGTCTTTGTGTCCAGGTCTGCCCTCTAGTTTCAACTAGATCCGAATCACAGGAGTATTGTTTATTAGGGATCCACCATCTGAGTTTAGTCACAAAGGATACATCCACATTAATACATTTTCATTTTCAAACAGCTTTTCGAAAAACAAAATCAATCAGATTTCTACCAGGAAAGGCTAATGTGTGACATGACGGTTCAGGGTCAAAACGTGACTGCAGTGACTCAATCTGGAAGCCAAAGAGAGAACTGGCTTTATTGTTTCTAATGGCGCTTTAAAGCTTTTAAAAAGCTTAAAAAGTTTGCTTACTTTGCCCCAAAATAAGGTTTAAAACACCTTTATCCTCACGAGTTGTACCTCTATTATGCAGATTTCACAACAGCAGCATCTTTTGCAGCTAAATCCAGGGTGCCAGTATGATTTGCTGGATATTTTCCCTGTTTGGCTTTTGTAAAGCAGGCATTTGGCTCTCAGGGGGAAGTTGCTGGATATTTGTCACACAGCTAATATCTCTGGTGTTACAGGCTTTGCTATTCAGAATGTTTTTTTCAGTGGTTTGTCTCCTTTCTTATAATATCTTTGAAGGATTGCTCAGACTGTGAGATTCACTGAGGCAGAAAAAGTGACAGTTTTCTGGGAAATGATGCCACAGGTTGGAAACAAAATACAATCCAGGAAGTTCTAGTTGGTATGACAGTTTTAAATTGTTTGAGGACTCATCAGATACCAAAAGTGGGCTATGTGATAAAATTGCCGCATATTTTAGGCCAGGATGAACCTTTGTGCGACATCACATCTGTATCAAATGAATGATAAATGTCTTTTGTTTCAGTGCTCATGTCGTTCTGACCGCAGCCTCCGTGTCCTGTCGTTGGGTTGGACAGGTTCACTCAACATTAATCACCATGTAACTAGAATAAGCAGCTGTTGTTGCAACTCTCCTGGGTTCTTATTAACACTACGAGGGTGTGTCGTGTGTGTGTCTGTGTGTTAATGGGTGAATAATGTGTCCTTGTGTTTTTTTTAGGCTGAGTATGTGATCCTGGACCTGCGGGACTTGTTCCAGCTCATCTACGAGATAAAGCAGAGAGAGGAGATGGAAAAGAAGGCACAGAAGGACAAGCAGTGTGAGCAGGCGGTCTACCAGGTACACTTACCAACCCACCGTTACCCGTTTCTTCCCATTTTTAACCTTCCCTTAACTGTTTAACATGAGTATGACGAGCTCCATCCCAGAAACTCTCAACTAGACTTGCAAAGACATCAAAGTAAGCGAATAACATTTGAGGTTTCATCAGTTGCAACATCTGCCCATTGTGCTTTTCCCCTCTTCCTCTCTTCTCTTCATCTCAAAGTCTCTTTCTCTCTCTCTCTCTTTCTTTCTCTCTTTCATAATTGCCAAATGATTATCTGAATGCTGGGAAGCTGCTGTGTCTCGCTGGGCTTTTCTGCCTCCTCCTTCTACTCCACCGGCTTAACTCTCTGCCTCTTCCCTCTCCTCTTGTCTTCTCCCCTCTGCTCCTCTCTCCTCCTTGTTTTCTTCTTCTTCTTCCTGCCCGCCGCTCATCCGCAGACAATACTGGAGGAGGATCTTGAGGACCCGGTCTACCAGGTAACTTCCTGACCAATCACATCGCTGCTGTCACCTGCTGCATTCTAGTCAGCTTGCTCCTCTGTGTGTGCACTGTGGGGAGACAGTTCCTGTGTGGTTGCAGTGTGATAACACCACATTATGTTCAGTTTGGAGAAGTTAGATATCTGAAAAAATGTTGTTTTTTGGAGTCAAGGACAGTAGGAGGTGCTCAAATCTGTGCAACCATGGGTCTTGTGTGTCTGTGTGCATGTTTTCCAGCTGGGGTGCATGTTTAAATGAGAGTTTATCCAAGTTTTCTCAGCTGCTTTGGGAATTTTTGTAACTTAAATTCTCCTTCATGTGTCACTGGGATCTTTTTCTTCAACTGCTTTTTATTGAGAATCCTGATGACAATTGCTATTTGACTAATCTCCTCTGCAAACCTCACCTCTTCTCTCTCTCTCTTTCGATTTCTTTATCTTCCAATTTCTCTCCCGCTTCTTGTTTTCCTCTCCTCCCTCCGCTGCTGCTGATGTTGTAGTACATTGTGTTTGAGGCGGGACACGAACCCATCCGTGACCAGTCAGAAGAGAGCATTTATCAGGTACTCACAAGCTCGTCTGCTTGGGTCTCAGTTGTTTTATCGTCAGCTGTGGTTAAAGTGCCAACAATAAGAAGCTTTTTAGAGTGTTTAAACATCAGAGATTTAATCTAGCCTGCAGGTACCAGCTACATCACTCTGTAATAGGATAAGAATATAGTGGACTGCTCATAAAATTAATAGTTTCTTTTTTTCACTCATTAAAATGTAAATAAGTGAAATAAAGGACAATAAGAATCGGATGTGAACAACCAGCCAAATTCTTCCAGAGGGCACTGACAGCTAAAGTTAGCCCAGGGAGGTGAGCCTTTCTCTGGGTGCACTCCTCCAATGCATGGGTGGACCTCCGAGGGATGAGGAGAGGGGGGAGGGTACGGTCTGTGGAGGGGATGTGGAGGTTATTCCTGGGCTGCGAGGAAGGCGGACCTCTCCTCTTTTTCCTCCTCTCCCCTCCCTCTTTTTTTTCCCGAGGAGATGAAAGAAAGCGAGGGGGGAAAAGAAAGATTAATCACCAGCCTCTCGTTTGATCTTTAAATAAAATGGATTGAAAATAGACGGAGTACAAACACACACACACACACATGCACACCCACACCACCACCACCCTCCAACAACACACACACACACACACACACACACACACACACACACAAGAGGTGTGAGAAACGTGAGCCTCCAGCCACAGAGGAACTAACGTATGAATAAAGATGGCAGTTTCTGGAAATAAACATGTGAAAGAAGCGTTGAGAGGAGGAGAAAGAATGGGACAGGCTGCGCTGGATAGATCTACACATTCTTCAGCAATGCTATTTTTGATTTACCACACGGATTGATTAGACCAAAGCCAAAAGAGTGAAGAACAAAACTTTATTTAAAACATCATTCCACTGCAGGAGAAACAGAACCAACAGGATTCATGCAAATGAGCGTTTTGCTATCAGCGCTCATTGTGTCTGCTCACTGCACACACTGTCAAATCTATCTGCCTGTGTGACATAGAGATATTACATGTCTCCATGTGTGTGACATTCTGAGTTATTACATGTCTGTGGGTGTGATAAGCAGCCTTATCCATTCTTTATTAGGGAGAGAGAGAGGCCATCACCGCAGGCCGATAGTCTACTGATTAGCTTCATAGATGAGTTCTCACTCCACAGATTTTAATTCTGATTATCCCCCACACACTGCCTCACACACACACACACACACACACACACACACACACAAACACACACACTTCACCGGTGATTGATTTGCTCCCCCGAGGAGGCAAGGTTTCAGGGCTTTGCGTTGGCATTCAGTGTGTCGCAGCGCTGATGTGTGTGAAGACTTGTTTTCATTGTTTGATTAAACCGGAGGTAACGGGCTCTCTGACTTCATTGGATGATTGTGTAGGTTCCCACCAGTCAGCAGAAGGAAGGGGTCTATGACGTCCCAAAGCGACACCCAGTGAGTGTTTGCCCCCCCCCATGTCCCGCCAACCAACCTCTCTTCCCCCAGCCTGCCTCCCCCTCTCAGACAAACCTCTCAGCTGCGCCCCCATAACACAAATATACAGCCTTCGCTGCCTTTTGGAGTCTCATGAAGCTCTGATTTTTTTTGCATTGACTCTACTTTATTCTAACGCTCCCTGCCCCCACAAATAATGAAACACTGTGTGTGATTTTTCCCTGAGAGGTTTGCTGGGAATCAGTGCTCTGGTGCGGCGTGCTTGTGCTGTAGCTGTGATGGCTGGTGCCCGTCTCCTCGTGCCTCGTGCTGCCTGCTCCTTATGGTTCAACCGAAACACCGTGTGTCCGTGTGTGAATGTGTTTGTCGTGTCAGTTTTGCACGCCAAAAGCATGCATTACCGTGGTTTGCTCAGTGGTGAATCCAAATCAAACCTGCATGGCCTTATCCTAGATTGTGCCGCACACATGTTTTGTCACTGTCACATCTTTCCTTTGATGGATATAAATCAAATGTGCATGGCCTAATGATTTTGAATCTGTATCTTCAGGATGTTTGAATGGTTTTGAGTGTTTGCAGTGTGAATTTATATCATCGTTTGTGTGTTTTTTTTACAGTGTGCGTGTGTTCTGTATCTTTATTAAGCTTTTTGTTATTGGCTCACACTGCCAGTGGTTAAAATGAAAGATGACCTTGGCCTCTGACAGGCTGCACTGTAACTCAGCTGTTCTTTTATCTGTCTATAAAGGTGCTAGTTCTATTCCAGCCTGATTTAATCTGCTAAAATCTTCACACTCACAATAACCAGGCTGCCTCCATGTGTGTGTGTGTGTGTGTGTGTGTGTGTGTGTGTGTGTCTGTTGCGTGTGGATGTGAGGTTGTGAAGTCGTGCACGTGTGGCCATTTCTATTTGAACACTTCATCCCATATTGCTGCTCTGTGGCTCAGTATTCCCCGAGTCCGTCCAGAGCCCCCCAGCTCTGTGTGTATTCCCCCTGCAGTAGGTCTTTTATCCTTAAACCGCTAAAACTGGACTCCTTCAAGTCACTACTGGCAGTCACAATCGCACTCTATGAATTTCAGTGGGCTTGGAATCAGTCTCGCAGTTTTCTAGCTGCATATTATCCTCGGCTTTGGTAAGAAGCTTACAGGCACCATAGTATTTCTGTTCTCTTCTCACCCAGCCCATAACACATGCTGCTATTTGGATTGCCTTTGTGTTGGCAGGTGTCTGAACGTGAGCAAATCCAATATAGCTCTCTTGTTGTGCAACCAATTTGACAATCGTCCATTTTTATTTATTTATTTTTTTTGTTTAAATGAAGCAAATTCAAGTATTTTCTGCCACCCAGTCAGTCAGTGAAGGAAAGAACCCAGGATTATGGAAATGTATGCTGATTATAGAAATTTTTACAAATTGTTTTGTTGAAAACCGTTTGCGTTGTAATTTTTAAGTTTTTTAGTTCAGACTCTGCAGCTGTGCCGCTCTTTCCGTGGCTGAATTTTCTCAGGCATGTTGCACCTCGGTCGGTGTTATCACAGCAGGTTTTTTTCCATCAGAAGTTAAAATGCTGTATTCGCTTCATACTATTATTATTTGAAGCCTCCAGGAGAAAAAAAGGATTTTTGATAGCAACAGTATCTTACATTTACAGGAAGAGAGCTGCAGAAGTGTCAAAAAATGATGCTAACATGGCTGCAAAATTCTGCTGATTGCTTGATGTGATTAAAAGTCTTTGTTTACACCAAGTTAGTAAATTCAGCTAATTAGAAATAAGCTTTACAAGCTACATAATACATAAATTTAAACATACTACAGGGAACCTTAAATTGGTTATAAAACAGTCTAAATTGATACTGATGCCTAAATGTGACCTCTGACCTGTGGATATTGGATGCTTGTGCAGTAAAAAAAATCTGAGTGGATACTAGCAGGATCAAATGAATTACATAGAACTGGATCAGTACATTGACTTGAAGCCTCACCGAAACTCAATACAGCATTCAGGCCGCATTAAGGGCCAATACTGGTCCTGATGTTGGTATGGAAACAGCCAAAGTTGTGACATCACAGATAAGGGAGTGAACAGAGGTCACAGCATTTATCTGACTGGCGCTGTTTAGAGTGGATTTACAGTTTATTTCATCGGCAGAAGAGGTTGATTATGTTCTCAGAAGGACTGACAGTGGACGGCAGCATTAGATGATGAGATCATTGTCGTGAGTGTGTGTGTGTGTGTGTGTGTGTGTGTGTGTGTGTGTGTACACAGTACACCTGGAATGATATGATACCACTCGTAGAAATGTGACCTCATGTCCAAAGCAATCTCTTCTGTTGTTTACTCTGTCACCTTCTTAAACGAGACGAATCAATAAAACACACACACACAGACACACACATATGGCCATTTCAATCTACTGATCCTTTGACCCCTGTGGAAACTGAGAGAGTGTTGAATCAACAGAAGCCCTCAGAGTCCACATGTAGAGGCCAACGGACTACCAGCCAGTCAAACACATCAACTCTGCTCAAACACTGGATTAGTTTGATATATGTGAGCTTCATATCACATATATGACACATACCAGTGGGTGTTATTTCAAACCTGTCTCATCTGGTGCTGTTTAGATAAAGGTTGCATCAAAATAGCCCCTTAAGAGTCACGTGTAATGTTGTTTTGGGTGTCTGTGTGTGTGTGTGGGTGAGTGAATTAAAGGGAGACTGGCTGTAGTCTGGTCGTGCTTTTTTTTAGACTTGTGAGTCGGTCTGTTTGTTTGTGTTTGCATGTGGCCTTTCAGCCGTGTTTTTTCGGCGTGGGCCGGCGTGATCATCAGACAGTAGGGGATCAGCAGAGTGGCGTTAATTGAAGGGGCTGCAATAATTGTATGCAGAACACATGTGCACAGGTAATTACCGTTTCCCTGGAGATGGCTAATTGGTAGGTGGCGGCTGCACTGATGAAGATAAAGGGCTGGGCAAAGAGATGGCAAGAGTGTATGATGGGCACGGAGGGATAATTGGCAGGACAAGAGAAGGATGGATGGACAGAGAAAGTGAAGAACGAAAGGTGGAGAGACGGGAGACAGAAGACTGTAGGTTTTAGTGAGGATAGCAGTTAATTTTGTATGTTTCAATCTGGTAAATTAAAAAAAAATCCTGATTAAGTACATTTCATCAGTTGGATTTTAATAAACCAATATTAGTTCAGAGATGAGAAGAAAGAAACATCTAGAAAAAAAAATGGAAACTGTTTCCAGATCTGATTAGCTCTGAGCAAGCTGTTTATCAGCTAATGATGGCCGCACTTCATGCTTTCACCCAAACAGAAGCAAATACTCGGCAATATTGTGGTACACCAACTTTGCCAGACCAATCTGCACATCAAGAGTCAGCGCCAGTGCTGGCAAAAGGTCCGGCTGAACCCATCCTCGTTCTGCTACAGCTGGAAAAAAAAAGTTGGCCATTTTTTGCATGGTCAGAATTTCAGGACAAAGTGCAAAATACTTGCAAACACATCAGTGCTGATCTCACACGTGATTTTAGTGCAGTTCAATGACAATAAGGCACATCTGCTGTTGGCTGTACAGACAACACTTGTTATTAGAATAGATTCATTTCTGGCTTTAGTCATTTGATGGGATTTGTTGCTGATAATAAAAGATAATAAACATAAAGCCGGCCTTATGCCGCAGTCTTTGGATTATGATTCACTTTGAGGCAGATCCAGCTATTGATGATGCAGAGCGAGCTTCCAGGAAGGAAGCTGTTTTTTTTTTCCTATAATATTACAAACCTTGCAGCTCCCACATACAGCATGTTAGATAATCCAGCCGCTCTGGCTGTGTCTGCCTGCTTGTCTGCCTGCTTGTCGGTCTGTCTCACGCTGTGGTTCCTGACACAAGGGAGCAGGCTTTACAGAAACACAAAGAGGCTTTAAAGCCCTGCTCAGTGCTGTAGTTTAGACTAAAGGTAGGGATGATCTTTAAACCTTTTTAAATCTTCACTTTCGCTACAAGTCTGGCAAGAAAAACCTTGCTTTTTCTGTGTGTGTGAGTGTGTGTAAGGTGTGTGTTTCTGTGACTATTACACCTGCAAACCATCATATTCACCTCCTAAATAAGCCTCATTTCACCTCACCCCCCTCTGTCTCACCCACTCTCTCTCCCTCTCTCTCTCCCTCTCTCTCTCCCTCTCTCTATCTCTCTCCTCTCCTCTCTCTCTCTCTTTCTTTCGAGTGTATGAAAAAAACAACTAATATTGTTTGTGTGTGAGCTCATTTTTCATCCCACCTGCCATCTAACACTGGGGTTGTGATTGCAGAATGGACATCAAAACACCCCTGACCACCATCATGATCATCAACCTCATCATTCTCATGCTCAACCCCTCCAACAAGAGCAAACTGAACAGCAGCAGGAGCAGCAGGCAGTGGCTAATCTGCTAGACTTAGACCTGATGATGGAGACTCAGGTAAGGCGCTGAATGCTCGGTTCTCTTGTTGTTGTGGCTCAGATAAAAGCAGTGAAAGCAGGGTTTTCAGTCTTTGTGAGCAGGGAACACAATGTCCCAGAGGTTACTTATCAGTCCTCATGAACTGTGTCTTCAGACGTATCCTCAAGTGATCTGCCTGTCTCCCCTCCTCCCCTGTGCCGCACATCTTTTGTTCTCCTCTAGTCGCAAGTCACCCCAACTCTTGACCCCTGTCATTTATGAATAAAACATGCAACCTTGCTGTTGCATAGTAACCAGGACAAGGCAGAGGTAGAGTCAGGCGGCGTGCGTTTGAGTGCACCTGTGCGTTCACACCTGCATGTGTATGTGTGGGGAAGACAAAGACGTATGAGCGGTACATTTAAGCGAAACACACCTCAGTAGCTCCGTTCGGGAGGTGCTTTAAGGGCGGAGTGGACGTCAGAGAGCCGGCGGGGGGGTCAGGCGGGTCAGCAAACAGCGGCGGTCATCTCGCCTCGCCGACACACCGGCAGAGTCGAGCTACTCAGAGCGCATTAATAAAGCATTCATAACACTCTGATAATCACAGCACGCTGACCCCACCGCCCTGCTAACACACGCTCTGAATACTGAGTCCTTTGACTTAACTAAAAGTGGACAGAAAGTCTATAAACGTCTAACTTCCTGCACTGTTTGAACACTCGCTGCAGCCGCGTCTCTCTTGTGCTGGCGGTTTCTGTTTGAAGAACACAAGCAGAAGCTCTGTTATATCGACTCAAAGCACTTTGAGCCACAATGCTCAGAAAAACTACAGGAATTTATTGTGTTTTAGTTTAAAAAGACTATTTCTTAATGTGTATTTTGTGGATTTAATCCCCTGGACACCCGATTATCAGTCCTTGGGGGTGGACCATGTTTTATATCTTGGATTTTGAACTTATCGTCTTGAATTGATCTTTATCTGCTGCACATAAACTCTGCAGCAGCGCTAGTCCATATTAAAGCTTCCTGTCCTCTTTCTCTCTTTGTAAAACAGTGAACATACCCATTTGGACCCATAAATGTAAAAAAAACCATGCCCATAGATCCATTTTCTGATAGATGTAAAAAGAAACTTTGTGCTCTCTGTGACCTACGAGAGGGAAGATATTCTAAGAACATTCATTATCTCAAAAGAAATTATCCGCATCCATGATTTATGCTAATCTCTGACCATGTATTCAAGGCTTAAATTCCTTTACGACTAAAAATAGAGTTTCCTTCAATTGCCACCGGCCTGAAGATATTATTAATGTACAAAAAAAAAAAAAAGGAGGGAGATACTGAAGAAAAGGATCACGGGGAGGCTGTGAAAGGAAACAGAACGATACAGAACAAATTCAGATCAAATAGCATGGCTGCTGTGTTTGATAGCTATTCCCTCTGAGGCACACCACACACCCTCTACAACAGGGGAACATTAATGAGTGAACCAGAGGAAGACACTGGTACAGTAATGATGCAGAGGGTGGAACAGTCTGCTCTCAGACCAACTGAAGGGGAAGCATCTTTCTGAAATATGATGAGGCGTATTGATCCCTATAGGTCACATTCAGGTGATGCAGCAGCAGAGGCACAGAAATATGAGTACAGGCGAACAGAGGGAAGCAAAAATAATCATTTATAGAAATAAAAATAGAAACTATACAAGGGAAAGTAATGTCAAATTTACAAGTAGGGGTGTAACAGGTCTTAAACTGAGACTGAAGACGTGATACAGACATTTTCGTTCTCAAGTTTTGGTCCCAACTCCTGGAACTTTGACAACCATTCATGCACTGTCACTATAAACCTCATTTCTCTTACTTTCAATTTTGACCTGATGCATATAAAGGTGCCAGAGCTGCTGTTTAACGCCGTCCTGTCACCGAAAGGACAAAAACTGAAGAAAAATCCTCTCAAACCAGACTCATTCCTCTTCTCTAAAAACTCCACTATTTTACTGTGTTCTTACTCTGTTCCTGCATTAAAAAAAGGAGAGAAAAAAACTGTTTCTGTGGCTGACTGCACTCCACATGGTGCATTCAAGGGCTGCTCGTAAATTAGGAACGTTCTGTCGCATCCCATTTAAAACCACATTTTCAAAGACTTTTGCTGCACTTTAATTTGCAGTCTGGTCCTCTGCAATTTAAAAAAGGCCCCGTTAAATTATATAAAGTGAATGTATGAAGTTAAATTACCTTGATAGTGTTAATAAATCAAAGATTTTTTTTCCCCACAAATAACAAGCAAAAAAGAACTGAGGTCTGAACCAAACGGTGGATTTAGAGTATTGTTACATCTGTACTTACAAGGCATGCAGTTTATACAGAGTACCCACAGGCAGTGTTGTGCATGTGGAGCAGATGACAAAGTTTGTGATAACTCTTGGTAGGTATGCCATCATAAACAATCATTTCATCTCATTATCCCATCTCTCCTCACCCTTCTGTTACCTCTTCCGTGTCGCTGCCAAAGTGCTCAGGTAGGTGCCACAAACATATGAAGCTGGTCACGTGTTGCATGCAGTGTGTGATGCATGTTGCACTGGAATGTGAACTGGCCCAGATGTTTCATGTAGTACAACAATTGCTGTTATTGTACCTGACTGGGAGTGTTTACTCTCTCTTATCCTCAGAATATCAACCAATTAGAGATTTTTGGAGACATGTCCACACCTCCCGACATCACCTCTCCATCAGTGAGTAGCTTTCAGATTTGCAGTTTTTTGATTTACATCTTATAAATGGAGGTTTTCTCTTGTTTTATTTTCTAAATCCCTCCTCCAATCACAACCTTCGCAGACTCCCGCCTCTCCAGCCAACACCCTCGACCCCTCGCAGGGCCTGCAGCCTCCCACGGAACTATTTGCTCCCTTCAATCCTGCGTCTGTGCCCTCAGGTAGGACCTTGTTCATTTTCTGCTTAAATACACCACTGCTGCAAGCAGAAGGGAAACAAACGCAGCGGGAAAGAGAGAGAGAGAGAGGAGCTGAGGAGGAGATGAAGGGGAGCTGGAGAGTTAGAGGCAGAGGGCAGAGGGGAGAAGAAGAGGAGGGGGTTGAGATAAATACAGTGGGACGGAATAGAATTGAAATGTAGATGAGAGGAGGGGAAAGAGGAGAAAAGGTGGTATTGGCTGCGTGTTGAATATGAAATGCATCATTAGCTTGCTGCCTCAGATGCTGCTGATTTACCTGTGGCTGAGGCTACTGTGGCAGTCAGGGGAAAGTAATAAAACATGCTGAGATGACTGTAGCTCAGACTCCTCTGTATGCACAGGGCATCCGCGAATTAGACATCTGTGTATACTTTATGGTTTCTCTGGTTCTCACCTCCGTTCGTCTCCTGTCCTGCTTTTTCCGAGTGTATGTGTCAGTTTAGCAGGGCGGCAGAGTTTTAATGTCAGCTTTCTCTGCTGTAGGTAACAACTGGAGACCAGAGACAGGAAACCATCAAGTGTGTAATAGAATAAGCTTCTATTGATGAGTCTGAGTGATTTTAATGAGCGAGTGTTAAGCTCTACCTTTTCATAATGAGAGGAGGTAATTATGATGGTTCACCATGACCATTAAGAGACACCAAATTACCTGCAGGCAGAAGTAGGACAGCGCTCTCTCTGGTGATGCATTGGTTATTATCCGTGTGTGTGTTTGTGTGTGGAAGAAAAGCGGTGATGAACATATGCATTATGGGTATTGTGATCATCTTCTCTTCTGTCTTATTTTTTAGCTTATCTTTGCTTTTTTTTCTTGCTCTCTCCGTCAGGTTATGTGACGATGGGAGCAGTCCCCCCTGGCCACTGGTCCCAGCAAGCGTTCGCTGCCCAGACGCCGCTGGCCTTTGGGGTCCAGTCTCCCCTCGGCCCGGTAGCTCAGGTGCTGCCAGGCGGCCAGCCTCTCATCTGGGGCCAGGCCAACATCTTCCCTGCCACCCAGCAGCAGTGGGCAGCCATGGCAGCCGGAGCCTTCCCCCCTACAGCCTACCTCCCTGCCCAGCCTGTGGGCACTCTGCCCGCCGCCATGTTCCAGACTCTCACCCCCGTCACGACTGTGACTCCGGCCGGCGAGAGCCATTCAGGTGCTGGAGCCAGCGCCTCGGCTCCCTCCCCTTCAGCGTCGTCTAGTCCGCAGCACGGGGAGAGAGCGAGAAAAATGGGCAAGGAGATGTTCAAGGTGAGGAGCTGATGGAGAATTGTAATGAGGCCAGAATTGTGATTTCTGCTGAGAACTCTGTCTTCCATGTTTTCCTTTTTTGGTCATTTCTGTGCAAAAGAAAAATCAAAAGCAAAACTGCAAATTATTAAGCATCAGCCAGAGAAAAGAGAAGTTTTTAGTGCATCATTTGATAAGTGACAGCAGAGAGATGACAGGAAGACGAAAAACATCAGAGCTGCTCTGCTAATCATCGGCTGGAGTTATTAAAAACATGGTTGATGCCTTAACTTGACACTGTTACTTATTCATTTGTGCTTGATTTCAAAGAGTGATCCAGACCAAACTAAATTCAGTATGACTCCCTGCAGAGTCGTAGCTATTAGTCTGTTATAGATTAGACTGTTGACGGAGGCAGAGAAAAGTCTGAAAGCTGTAAGAATGGATTCAGGTTAAAGATGATGGAGAAAACATGTTGATAAGAAGACAGGAAACACTACAAACCAGTTTTAGCCACGTTGATCAATTGATCTGTGTTAAATTTGTAGCTGTCAGGTCTCATTAAAAATGTAAAGAGGGGCTCATGTTTTAAAAACCCTTGCAGTGAGTCAAAGTACCAGAGTCACCGCACATTCCTGACCAGTGTTTGTCGCTTCCTTCAGGATTTTCAGCTGGCGAAGCCTCCGGCCATGCCGTCGAAAAAGGGCGAACAGCCCAGCTTAACAGGAACCTCAGAGGCATTCAGCACTTACTTCAGCCGTGTGGGCACCGCCCAGGACACGGACGACTGTGACGACTTTGACATTTCTCAAATGAATCTGACACCTGTCACCTCCACGACTCCATCCACCAACTCACGTGAGTAGCTCCATCCGTTTAAGTTTGTTTGCTGCAAATAATGTGTTCTTTCTGTCTGACTCATCTTCTCCCGCCCTGCAGCACCCACCCCGGCTCCACGGCAGAGCTCTCCCTCCAAGTCCTCAGCCTCCCATGTCAGTGACCCCCCCACCGACGCCACAGACCCCCCCACAGACGACTCGTTCGGGGAAGCAGAGGGCAGCCCCAGTCGCAGTGGAGAGGAAGATGCTGTAAGTGTTTCATTCGTGCGTGTGTGTGTGAGGACGACAGAGGAGGTTTGTGGGATAAGTCAAGTGTGTGCATCTTTAATAACTCACTCCTTATGCTGCTGTAACCAGCACAGCGTGTTAAGATCGGCTGATAAATAGCCTTTGTAGCGGTGCTGGCGGGCCAGGTAATCACTCTGGCTGATTAGGGGGCCAAAGCTGTTGTGTCTTAGCATGTGTGAGTGTGTGTGTCTGTGTTTGTGCACATCAAGTGTGTGTTTCTGTGCGAGCATTAGAAGCAGCGCGCCCACACAAGTGTGTGGTTCAGTGTGTCTGTGTGTGTGTGTGTGTGTGTGTGTGTGTGTGTGTGTGTGTGTGTGTGTGTGTGTGTGTGTGTGGAGGGTCAACACAGAGTTATATAAGCTGTTGGAATTGTCAGGGACAGAATTAA
>JAQMCX010000046.1:7022079-7107260 GCA_029814765.1 Acanthurus leucopareius
TGTGTGTGTGTGTGTGTGTGTGTGTGTGTGTGTGTGTGTGTGTGTGTGTGTGTGTGTGTGTGTGTGTGTGTGCATGGTCAACACAGCGTTAAATAAGCTGGTGGAATTGTCAGGGACATCATTAAGCTGTTATTAATACCAGCCAGGTAGCATCCATACATCACCACTTCCACACGGACACACTCATCTTTGATAAGATGGAAGAGGAACGACGCCACGATACTTCTTCCAGGGGCAATTAATATTTATTTTACCAGCAGCACCTCGATCAAAGAGAGAAGGGTAGAGAAATTAAGGAAAGATGAGAAGATAAAGAGAGATTTTCAGGGAGGGGCGAGAAATTCCCTCTGCCTTTGACCAAAGTCCTTGTAGAATGAGTGACCTTCCAAGAAACAAGACTTCTTCTATTACTTTTCCTGCCATTTTTCTTTGCGTCTACTTCCCTCTTTTTATGTTTCTTTCATGCTCGCTTCTTTCTTCTCTTTTGCTCTCCACTCTCCGGCCGTGAAACATTAGTTTTATGCCTCCAATCCGACTATTATTGAAAAAAATAGAGGACTTTCACACTGCTGAAAATGTCACCAGGCCTGAATAACACACACAGAAGCTTTACACAACCCAGAGAAATGTGCATTGGTGGCGGCACCAAGTGAGTGAGTGCGGTGAAAAGGTTACAAAGAAAAGAAAAGGACAGGAAAGATGGAGCGAGGGCAGAAAAACAGCCTCCCACTCCCTGCGGGACGAGGTGTAAAAAGCGGAAGTGTTTTAGGAAAAAAGCTGCGGATCAATAGAGTGAAATCCACAGAGGTTTTCATCATAGGCAACTGTAAATGAGTACCCATATGTGTGTGTGTGTTAAAGTATGTTTGTGTGTATTTGAAAATGTGTTTCTGAGACGAGACGGCCTGTGTGGGCTGTGGTTTCTCACTCTGAGTGTCCTTTTCCTCCTCCAGAGTGTTGACACTGTTTCTTTTATACTTCCTGTTTATGTCTATTTTTTCCACATTCTGCAGATCTTCTTCAGATTTTATTCTTGTCAATCTACTTTCTTCTAGCCTTTTTATATCCTTCTCTTATACTCCTCCATCAACTTTTTCTCTCCACACTTTTCTCTTCTTGTTTCCTTCCCGTCCCCTCCTCAGGCCTGTGGTTCTGGGTCGCCCTGCCCCAGTGAAACAGCAGAGCCCAGCCCAGAACAGGCCAGTCCGGAGGCTGGGAGCTAGATAGCAGCAGGGCAGGGTAGGTATCGATACCTCTCCTCCCCCTCCTAACTCCTCCTCCTGCTTCACCTCCCTACACATGCATCCATCTGTATGCTCTCTACATGTGCTGCACCTTTTGTCATCTTTTCCTGCTTGCTCTTTTGCATCTTTGCTCAAGTTTTTTCCTGTCATTTCTCATTTCTCCTCACTTGCTCTCAGGCATGCTCAAAGGTCGGCATGCATCTGACGGACTTGGAGTGGTTTGTCGTGTGTGTGGCTGTGCATGAGTATTTTCTCGTTTCATTTTGTGTGAAGTTAATCTTTTTTTGTAGCCTCGCCTGGATTGTTTTGTAAGTATCCATCTATTATAATAAGGCATTGCATGTGTGCATTTCTGAAGCAAAGTGTGAGGAGTTCATCACACATGATCACCGGTCATAGTGCTCCCCGCCCTCATTGTGCCCTGTCTTTGTGACTTTTATCACACCCAGTTCCCTTAATAGCACACATCTCCCTGGGAAAGACAATAGTGTGTGACAACCAATCAGAACGTGTGCACTTCAGTGAACAGGATGTCTTCGGGGATTTGTCACTGTTGTGCAAAAATATGCTGATCTTGGGTGTTTAGCTTAATTTAAAAATGATGTGTGCTGTCATTTGAATGCATTATGTATGTTACATGATGTGAGGTAACTCTCTTTATGTGCGTTATTTTTAAGTGATAAAGACAAGCAACGACTATTAAAAACTTAGGGAACTGCTGATGTGTCTGTGTTTTCATCCTGCTGGAAAACTTTCAAGCTAATTTCTTCTGGAGGAATGTCAACACGCAGTTTGCCCACACAAGGAGACAGAAGGACGCAAACACACACACACACACACACACACACACAAATAAGAGTGAGCCATTTTGATCACTCCTTCCCTTCCCTTCCCGTTGTCCTCACCCACACAATTCCCGACTGTGGCTCCTTAATGATAGCTGCTGGCACTCACACAGGGAAAAATGTAATGGTTTTGTTTTCATCAGCTAATACTGGGGTGCCAAGATTAATGAGTGCCCCGACATAATTGGCATTAATTAAAAACCCAAGAAGCCTTCTAGTCCTTCCCCACTCCAGGAGAGGAGGGGCGGCTGAGCATCCTCTCTCCCCTGTTGGCCACCGTCCTCGTACTGAGGCGGCCTGGAAGCTGCGGGGCAGCAGGTGGATGCGAGCCTTAAGTAGGAGGACAGATTGTATAGTATTGAGTGGTGGATCTGGCTGCAGACTGTCTGTTTTATGGCCAGAAGCACCAACTTTTTTTTTTTTTTTTGCTCTATAGAAGGTGGACAGTGTTGGTCCTGGTCCAATGGCGCTGCTCCCATATGGTGTTTACTCGCTCAATCACATCGACTTTAGACATCTCCCCAACACACACACCTGTGCAATAGGCCCAAGTTATTCCCCAGACAAGCACACCTGTGATCGATACAGTCACCACCTGTGCTCGTAATTGAGCCAAAAGTGTGTGAGAGTGTGTTTGCTTTTGGCCATGACCGCCTGTCCTGTCCTCCCCCTCCCACTGTGTGGCTCCGACAGACATGTGTTCAGGCTGGTGGGAGTGTAAGTGTTTTTTTTGTTTTTTTCTGGGGGTGATCTCATCATGTCCAGCGAACGCTCTCGAGTCTCAGCCGTGAAATGGCCTGCTTCCACAGTTCACTGAGCAATCTCGCATTGCTTCCCTCTGCCCAGGGCCTACCACTCACACACACACACACACACACTCACACACAAACACATGGCACGCACACACATGGGCTCATGAATGTCCACACGTGCACCAGCCAGGCCAGATATGTCGGCCTTCAGGCTGGTGCTTTGCCAGCACATCACTCATACCTCCTCCCAGGCTCTCCCCTCTTTCTCTGGCTCTCCCTCTCTGGGGTTTGTGAAGCTGAAGTGGCCCCGGTTGGCAGAGCTGGTTAGATGATGTGTGGTAAAACTGGTGCAGAAGGCTGAGCAGTGTGTGCTTGCTGTCACTGCTTGTCTCAGACTCTTTGTCACCTCTCAGGGCTGCTGGCAGCTACTTTCTGCTGACTGTCTGGCCTTGGCCGCTGCGACAGTTACAGCTCTGTATCCCAGAGCCCAGAGCCCGGCTAAAGCATCCGTCCAAACCTGAACTTCAGGTTGCTGTTCAGGTGAAAACCCCTGCAGATTAAACGTGTTGTGATTTTTAGCATTGACTGTCTCTTTTTGGAAAGTCTGTTTGTTCTTATTTTTTTAGACACCACTATTCCATGAGAGCCTCACAATCAGGTACATGAATAATGTTGTGTCATTTGTGCAGATATTAACCAGAATTGTTTTTATCTTGAGTGTTTTGGCCAAAAACTAACCAGTGGGGACCTTGAACGCCAACTTGGAATATTTTCATTTTTAATAAATTGGCATATTTTACTTTATTAATCTATTTATTTTTTGTCCCTGAAACACATCATTTTCCAGCATCATGTTGCATCTAAATTTCACCTCCTGGCGCACAGTTTAACTTCAGAGTGGCACTCAGTGACAGCAGAAGCTGTTGTACCTTATGAGGATTGCAACTCTGTGCCATCATAAAGTTTTTGGCCTCGAGAAATGTGAGACTTTTTTTTTCTTTTTTTTTCTTGCACATCAGCAGAATTTTCTGTCACTCCAGTCTGCTCACATCCTCAGGTTTCATCAGACTCTGATCTTTTGGTTCTGTATCCTCATGTGGGAGCAACAGATAGACCCCAAAGTCTTCCAGTGCACAACAGGCCAGTCAGTTGTCTCCAATCGACTTGTCTGCATTGCAGATTGAGTGGCTGGCTGTAATTATGTGTACGATAATAACGGGCCCATTGTGAGTGACTGCAGCGGGCTCAGTGCTCTGACTGCAGGGTTTTCCATCATCTGCTGTTGTCTTTCAGCTCAGTTGGAGAGAAATACAGACATGATGACTCATAACTGGTCTTTCAAGGCGCTAGTTTATACCTCTGATTCATACTGGTCCCAGAGGAGGAGGGAGCCTGCAAAGGGGGAGAATATGCATGGACGCGCAATGACACGCTCCGAAAGAACGACTCAGACACACACACACACACACACACACACACACACACACACATACACACACACACACACACACACACAAGCACTGAATGGTTTGGGGAGTGAGGGGAGAATGTTTCAGTGAGGGCTCTGAATGGACACATCCAAAGCGGAGTGCTACTGCCACCTAGTGGTCACATTCGGTACCGACACTAATAAATCTTTGCAGATCTGAATCTTGCATGTCAGGGCTCGTAGGTTGGTGATATTTGCAGTTTAGCAGGTTGGGAGAATAAATCAGAAAACAAGTTCCTCCCTTTTTTAATTATGTAACATTCAGGTGAACTTTTGAAGTCAGACATTATAAATGCAACCAGGTTTTTACAAAACAAAAAGTTAAAACTTGTTTTTCTCTCATTGCACAGAAGGGGAAGGACCCTCTCTACGCCCAGATCAACAAGGGGAAGAAATAAAGTGACACACAGGAAGACAGACCTGACCAGCACTGAGAGGACAGGAGGAGATGCTTCACCGTGTGTGTGTGTGTGTGTGTGTGTGTGTGAGTGCATGTGTGTGAGTGTGTGTGCGTGTATGTCTGGCACATCTCCCATTCTGGCCGAGCCCTTCTTCCTCTCTTTCTCCAGCTAACAACCTCCCAAGAGGAGCCTCCTGCTCTCCTCCTGTACTCCTCCTCCTTCTCCTGCTCTCCTCCTCCTCCTCCTCCTCCTCCTCCTCCTCTCTGCAGTCTGCTCTCCTCCTCCTCCTCCTGAGAGGAGAGAGAGCCCTCTCGGTCCTTCACTCCAGGAAGGAGGGATATCAATCACTGAGACGGATCCAGTTCTCCCTCCACTGCGCTGTCTTCTCTTTTCCTCTCTTCTCCCTGTGGTGACTCACACCCAGCCTTACAGACATATCCTCCTCTTCCTCCTCCTCCTCTTCTTCCTCCTCCTCCTCCTCCCTCCCTCCCTCCCTCCCTCCCTCCTCCTCTCTGTCTTCGCTCTCACGCTCCTTCCTCTGCCTCCTGTGTCTGGCCCAGAGACTGTGCTGCCAAGGAGGGACTGAATCAAGCAGTGCCTCCCTGTCTCTGACACACATACACAACACAGACACACACACACACAAACACACAGACACACACACACACAAACACACCCTCATTGGGTTAAGAATGATCATCTTTCCTTTTTACTGACTGAATCTGCATCTGCATCTGTGGCGAGGAGATTCCCATAGGAGGAGCAAAGACTCAGATGATCCTATCAGGGATGCCCCCGTTACTTGGATCGCTGCTTCTGATTGGTTGGTTCGGTTCAGGCATTATCTCCCCATTCTTTGTGAGTGTCTGCTGGATCACTATGCAGAAATGGACTCTCTGGGAGCTACTCACACACCCGACTACACACACATACCGTGCACAAAGCAATCAGCCTACATATACTCACCAAACACACACAGTCACACACAGTCACACACACAGTCATCGCTCAACCTCTCTAACACGCATACACACACACACAGTAATTTGCCAAATGTCTCTCCTCGCAGACAGACTCACATAGAGGCCAGAGGACCACACACACCAAGGAACGGACCCTGAGAGGGAAGTGTTGCAAGTCAAACAGATTCTGTGATCGAACTGTTCATTCTCTATAGCTTTTGTACAATACCGATTAAAAAAAAACAACAAAAAAACAAAAACAAAAACAAATGAAAAAAAAGAACAAATTGAAAAATGGAATTTTTATTTTATAAGTCAATCAAGCCGCTGGGGTCAGCTCTATAGGAGTTATAGAGTCAACATGGCTTTAAGGCATCTGATCGTTGGTTTGCCAAACTCATTTTGTAAATAATGATAACAAACAACCATTTTTTCCACCGGACTTCTGTGCCATAAAATAGGAAGGCTTCAGTTATGCAAACTCTCGACGTTAAACCCAAGCAATACCAACATAGTTTTTCTTTTTCCTGTGTTCCCACCGTGTTTTGTTGCCCTCTGGTATCTTTCTGTTTTTCATGCATGGATGTCATAGGTCTTTGTCTTAATCTCACTTACTAATCCCGGTTCCAGCTGCACACGTCACCTCTGTTGGTCTCTTGAAATCCCACCACCTCACATTAATACATCCCAAACTAAATTAGCTTCAGCAACACAGCCCTGCGTTTCTGCACCACATAAACTTGTATTCCTACCCAGCATCACAGGCAGCAAACACAGTCTCGCTCCCTGTAGCTCAGCCTGCTCACGTCCTCTTGCTTCCCCTCCTCCCCCCCCAAAAAAAATAGTCCTTTCAGATACAGCGATGCTCTACCCATCTGTCTGTCTGTTGGTCAGGTTCCAAACTGCTGCTGTTCGAGCATCTGTGTGTAGACTGCAGCCTCCACCGCTACAACTACATCAACTGTGATGCCAGTAACTCCCTATTTTATGGCCAGAGTCCCCCACGTCACTTGAGAACTCTTTTGGACTATGATGTTGATTAACTTAAAAATTTGACAACTAGAAGATGAGCGAAGAAGTTGAATAAAAAGGGAAACGTTGCTGTTTGAGTACATAACATTTCTAGACCTATTTTAACTTTACCTCAGCTAACAGTTTCTTAATGTAAATTGACACATTATTTTTATCTTTATGAATATGAACATTCTACAGTGGGTTTTTAGATGATTTTTCGGTTCTCTCTTGATTTACGTATTTCACCATGTATTACTGTTACAAATAAACACATCCCAAATGACCGATTCATGTGTCTTGGTTGTAAATCTGGGTTTCTGTGTGTGTGTGTGTGTGTGTGTGTGTGTGTGTGTGTGTGTGTGTTATATAGAGAGAATGAGCCTAATGGTGTGTGCCGGGCAGAGGTGACCCCCAGTGAGTCCCTGGTTAGTGTAAAGCAAGTGCCCCAGTATTTTGTTGTAATTTAACACGGCTTTAATGGCCTGTCACATTCTGCTACACTGGCAGCCTCTAATGCAAGCTGTCATAAGCTTTATTAGCAACAGACTGCAAAACAAGGACTTTAGCTTTCCTCCTCTTTCATTGCTTTCCTCTTTTTTTCTCCCCTTTGGAAAAGGAAAACACATTATATCAACTTTAACACCCCTTGTTAATTCCATAGTCTGCAGGATTAACTGAATCCATAATGATTTTTAAAAGATTAGTTCACTCAAATTGCACACAAAAAGCAGTCTTTCATTCAGGAATCTCGTACAGTTAGTTTCACTTTCATGTAATGATGTTTTGAGATACTGAGGTTTTGAAAACACCCGTGTAATGTGGAGGTGAATAAAATTTTGTTCATTATGTTTACACATATTGAAAACCTACATGACAGCAAAGTGTCTCTCCAAAAAAAACAGCCCTCACTGTCAGCAGTTTTCTTTGGGATTGTTTCTTCTATGAAAGCTGAAAGTTTTCTATTGTCAACACAACTTTTGAAGGACTAATTACAACTGTTATTGATTCATTATTTTTTTTAATGACAGGAAAACAAAGTAAATTATGTCCACCTATGTTGTAATGAGCCAGAAATGTTAAATTAATGACTAAAAACTAAAGCAGGTTAAATAGGAACACTTTGCATGACTTCATGTAACCAAAAGTTAGTGGAAAACCTCTTTTTGTAGAGTAAACTGGTCTTTTAAGTGCAAGTTTTAACTTTTTTCCAGCTCAAATGATTCTTAGGCCACAAATATTTTTTCTTAACAACATTCCAGTGGGTTTGTATGTATTCATTATTCAAATAAACAGTGTTCTCATTTACATGACAGCATGTCAGAAGTGACATGCGGTCGGAAGCAGAGGCTTCGAAGTCAAACTAGAACAAATGACGTGTGGTCGTCTCTGTGCGCGAGCGCTCTGCGTCTGAGGTGAGTCCCTGACACACCTTGTCAGAAAAAAAAGCTCAGCTTGGCAGGAGGACAGAAAACCCTCAGAGGCTGTTCACCTGCAGCAGGTGATGTATGTCATATTACAAATGCCTAACTAAATACTTCTGTATTTTGTGTAACAAACCTGGAATGTTGACCGACCTCTTGTGTTTTTTTTTCTCATATTTACCTTAAAGATTAACTTCAGCCACCGAGCGCATCTAATCAGATTCATTTTACACAGAAAACCACAGCTTTTTTAAAGCAATACTCAGCATGACTTGTTGTGTATAGAAAGTCACAAAAGGGACTTAAACAGTTTGAAGAACAACAACTGCAGGTTTCATGTCAGTGAGTCACATCGGCGCATACGCACAGTGCCAGCCGGGCCACATTCCTGAGGGATGAAAAAAAAAATCCAATAGCTGTTGAGAGTCACGGTGTTGCGTTAAATGCACAAGAGTCAGACCCGTTTGACGAGACTGGCTGTTTCTTTTTTGTTAGAGATGAGTGTATGTGTGTGTGTGTGTTCAGACTCGACCTCATTCTTCCACTGAAACCATCTCCTGCGCGCATGGGACGCGAACTTGTCTCGATCCGAGCGGAGGAGAGTTTGGACAGGTCGTTAAAAAAAAACACTGGACGTCTTTTCTTCACAATGAGAGGCTGAAGAGGACACCAGCTGGAGTAAACTTACTTGACTAAGGATACTTTTGTCGTTTTCGTGGACAATTAAAAACAACATGGAAGAGGTACGTTGTTTTTGAACATCTCCATATCCTTCCACAATGTGTGTGTGTGTTTGTATGTATAACATTTATTTAACATGTAGATAGTATTTGCAATTGTTGTGACATTTTTTTCGTGAATTAACAGGTGTAAGTCTTCTTCCTGTTACAGTAATATAATACAAAATGAATCCACTGTCTGTAAAGTGAAGAGAAAAGTTGTCCAGAAACTACATTTAAAGGGCCTACGCACACTTCTGAGCCTCGTATATTTTGTGTGTTAAACAGCTTCTAATTTAGAGGGAACTACGCCAATTTAGTCTTTCTACTCTCTCTCTGTTCAGTTATATTGAAAGACTAATAGAAATGAAAATATGATGAAAACAAAACCATCAGTGTTACGGTGTTTGTTATAATTATTTGTTTTCATTCTTCATTTTAACATCACACTATTTTTGATTACAAATAATAATTTTTGTGCCTTTAGACAACATCAGGTGGAAAAAAAGCCTAATGTATTTGTCAAATGATAGTTGCATTGTGCCTCATGCTAAATCTGTGTGATTCTTTCACCAGGAGGTTTCAATTGACTTTAAGGCTCTGAGGGCCAAGTTTCAGGATGAAGAACTTCTCCTGAAGCAACCCAAGATCAAACCTGCTCTCCCAGAAAAACCGAAGGTCGTCCCCCCTCCCCAGAGCCCCCCTCACTACCTCCCTGCAGGAGCGCGCCCCTCCCTGCTCACCTCCATCAACCAGAGCCTGGAGAAGAAGACACCCATCGCCCCGAGAGTGGTCTTCAAGGATGAGAAGGAGAGCAAGAAGTCTCTCATCCAGATAAACTCCAAAGGGAAAGACAAGAGTGAAGGGAAGCTGAAAAAAAGCAAAGACAAAACAGGGAAAGGAAGCAAAGAGAAGCTCAGTGAGGATTCATCGGATCAGAAGCAGAAGAGCAGCAAAGACAAGAAGCTCCCGCTGCTCCCTGCTAAGGAGAGCACTGCAGAGCTGGTGCCTGCCACACCTCCACCTAAGGCCACAACAACAAATAAGAAGGGCTTCCTGGGTTTCAAGAAGTCAAAAAAAAGTTCAGCTGAAGTCCCAGCCGATCCCATCCTTGACACTCCCAGCTCTGATGATGCGGGACAAGCTCCGCTGATCCCTGTGCCTTCTGATGCACCGCCGGAGCCTGAGATCCCTACAACAAGGGCCCTTTTACCAAACATCCCAACCCTACCTGATTCAAGTTCTGCTGTGGAAATAACCCCGCCCTCCACTGTCTCAGATTCTCCAGACTTCATCCCACCCCCTGCCTTTATTCCTGATATCCCAGATCTTGAAGTCCCCACCCCAGAGGGTGAAACCCCGCTTGAGATTGAAACTCCTGCCCTGCCCATTTCCAGGCCTGCCAGCCAAAATGAAATCATTCCAAATCCGCCCAGCTCTTTCCCAACACCTCCGCCCAGCCGTGCCATCGCTGATCCACCTCCAGACGCCTCCTCCACTCCCTCTCCATCACCTCCTGAGCCTGAGATCTCAGACGAGGCTGATATTGAAGCTGTGAGCGTGGCTGCCATGGAGAGCCCCCCTCCTCCTCTCATTGACCCTCCATCCATCCCACCGTCTCCTAAAGCTGAGCGTACGATCTCAGCTCTCTCAGCCCTGGAGAGGGCGGAGGACATGGGCCCCGGGAAGAGGACTCCACCATGTGACCAGAGGATCTTTAACGCACTGGAGAAAGCACGCAGGAAGGCCACCAGGTAAACAGAAACTTAATCAATGCAGAAAACAGTTTTATATCAAAGATGTGAAGAATGTTTAGATGATAAAAGAATTTAGCTTTGTTGAATTTTTACCATTTATGGGTCTATAATTAAAGAAAATACTAACATCTTAAAATTTCTTTATCTGTGTTCAGGCCACAGTCATATCCCACCACATCCAGATCCAGCTCCCCACCTCCAGAGGAGCTTCCACCTCCTAAGAGCCCCACCACCTCTGTCCCAGAGCTCCCAGAGCTCCCAGAGCTTCCACCTATTGATTATGAGGATAAGGCTGGAAACACTCTCCAGAAACCAGCAGAAGTTAATGGCTCTGAACAAAGTAAGTCTGGACTTATCACTTTTTGCCTCTTGCTGTATTGTGGACTTTAACATTTTTATATTTTC
This sequence comes from Acanthurus leucopareius, assembly GCA_029814765.1. NCBI lineage: Eukaryota > Metazoa > Chordata > Actinopteri > Acanthuriformes > Acanthuridae > Acanthurus > Acanthurus leucopareius. Next base: position 7,033,089 of record JAQMCX010000046.1, read on the forward strand.
TTTAACTTGTTTGCCTGAACATGATGAGAACAGCTTGTCTCATCATCGGGGCATTGGGTTCGTGCGCTGCAGCTGCAGAACGCTGTTTGCTGCTGCAGTTTTCAGCTGTACAAAGCATGTGGCATTTAAAGAAAGGTTCACGCAGGTGTTGGTTAGTAAAAACAGCTTTATGCACAACAAGAACAGTCCTTGCATTCCTCTTTTTGTGCCAGAAACAACCGAGCAGCAAGCAGGGCAGAGCTGCAGAGGTATGTCAGCAATGACAGAGAGGAGGAGCAGCGTTCAGGAGTGTGTCCATCATTATGACACAGAGCCGCAGTGACAAACATTTTAATGTCTGCTAAACACACAATGCACACAATGAGAAGTGAATCTGCTGCTTTGTTGACACAGACTGCAGTTACACAGAGATTAGTGGCAGTGGATGTAGATGTTGATGCATAAATTAATTATAAACAGCTTGGCATGTTATTTACCATTCAGTTTGATGTGCAGCTTTGTAGTTAAGTTAGTTGCTTGAATATTAATATAACTCGCAGTATAAAAACATCTGTTAAACTGTAAGCTAATTTAAACACAAAATGGAAGAATATTTTTGTGTTGTAAGAAACAAAAGGAGCATATTTGAATAAAATGGCACATTTCTGGAACAAAGTGTTTTAGAAGTAAGTTCAAAATATTTTGAAAGTTAGAGAACCAACATGAAGACTTCGACATGTTTTTGAAGTTGGGTCTACTGTTTCGTGTCTTTGTTAAGCTGTGCTGATTTTTCACTCATAATTGCATTATCCCTGCTCAGCTGAGTTTTATCACAACAGCTTCCACAGTGTGTTTAACTGGTTTGGTTTCCTCTCAAATCAAATTCTTTCACTCAGCTTTCTCTCCTATTTTTTAACCTTTTTGTCTTGAAAAAGTTCCTTCAGGTGTTTCAGGTGAAGCGTTTTGCTGTTTTACTGAGATGTGTTCAAGTGCAAGTCTTGCAGCTACAGTTAAGATGTCTGTTCAGTGACCAGGTCATTGTTGAACAAGTATTAACACACAAATTGAATCAAGTTGATAGTCAAGTGCCATGTCCCAAATCCCAAACTTCGAGGTCATAATTTAATCTCCACCAAATGTAACACAGTTTCAACAACAGAATCTTGAGTTTCTTTGTGTAACCTCAGTTGTTGAATAAAGTCTGAAGTTGTTGCGTCTCATCCTGTAACTTTTGACTTGCATGTTTCTGCAAGCTGAAATTTTATTTTTTGTTCAGCACCTAAAAAACTCAGAATGCAAATGAAATTATTTTTAAAAACCTGTTTTCTTAACTGGAGCTCAGTAACAAAATGTTAGTTTTTCACGTTTTCTTCCTGCAACTTGATCAGATGTGAGATTAATTTAAAGTGAACAAAGAATGAAATGAGTCTTTTTGCATAACACAAAAAAAAAGCAGGGAGGTATCATGTATTTTCAAGTCAAAGGGCTTAAAGTCCACATAAAGTCACAAGTTATTTCTGTTCAAGTTCAAGTCGACTCTTTCATTGATTCACAGAGGCTCATCATTTCCCCTTTTGCAACTATGCAACTAAAAGCCAAACCCGTCTCTGCCATCCTTTTAAAAACAGTGAAACTCAGTTTGCAAAGTGCCGAAAAAGTAACAACACCTGGCTTCTCCTCTGATACCACTCGTTCACTGTGATCCCACCCCTCACAAGTTGATAGTATTGGCTTCTTTGTTATGTGACATATAGAAACCTGGCAGGTCCAAGGTGCAATGACATGGTGTTGATGGCTTCTTTCGCTCCTGATTTTTCTTAAAAACCACGGAGGGACAAGTTAACAAGGTCGTGACTCTTATTACGACAAGGTCATTTAATACCTTGATGTAATTCTTTGTGTCTCCAGTGTTGGAAGGTATCACAGAGGAGGGGTCTGAGCCTGTTCCTGAGCTGTTGGTGGTTCCACCTCCTCCACCCAGAAAGGTCCTTCAAGACCCTGAGTCTCTGGTTTCTGCTCCAGAGAAGCCAGACAGACCTCTTTCTGTCATCTCTCTCCCCCCTGAGGAGTTTAACGGTGAGGCCACCATTTTTACACTCACAGCTTTGTGACATCACGCTAAAAAATATGCCCAAATATTGTTTTAACATTGTGTTTCATCTCTTCTGCAGAGGTCCCTGCTCCTCCTGAGTTCTCAGTGACTGACACCACGGATTTCCAAGAGTTCAACGATGTGGCTGCAGATGCTCATTCTCCGGAGCTGCCGGTGTCAGAGTGGGAGAACGGAGAGTACACAGGTCCGGATATCCCCGACGGACAGAACCTGCCAGAGTTTTACAGTAACGGAATAGCAACTCCAGCAGCTGACGTGGCACCAACATCTGGACACCAGGATGCTCCACAACCAGAATCCTCCCTCACTGTCTATCAGGATTCTCCGCCACAGGCCGGGTAAGACGAGTTAATGACCTGATTTTCTCTGTATTGAAATACTTGTATGTTTCTTAAGAACTTGTTTTAGATTCCTGTTGGTCCTTCCCTCTGACTCATCCAGGCTGCAGGCTCAAGTTGACAACAGTATCAATGAAAACGTCTATGAGGACGTCAGCCTGTCTGCAACCAAGAAGAAAGGAAAGACTGACGGTGGCAAGAAACGCAAAGGACCTCCAAAGAGTAAGGATTCTTTTAGATCAACGTACCAGCAATAAAAGATCAGACTTTAACCAGAGATGTAATCAAATCATGCTATCACATCAAAACAGTAATTGCATTGATAAGATATCTAATGTTTTCTTATTGTCTGTTGTTAAATGACAGCACCTGCGTAAACTGACACACAAAAATTGATTCTAAACACTAAATATTTTACACATCTTTTCTGCGGGAAACATTACGATGAGGTTGCCCTCTTTATCTTTTTGTGTCTATTTAAGATGAAAAACTTTAATATGAACCTAGTGAAACATAGTTTGGGCGGTTTTTTTGCTAATTTTGTTGGAAAAGTTACCAATATTTCAGAGTAATGTTATAGTATACATCAACTGGCGTTTAACCAGCGATTGCCCAATGGTAATGACAGGAAAATACCGGAAAGTCTGTCACGGCCAAAGTGTCCGATTATGGACAATAGTAGCCTGAGGTGTCCAGTTGTGGACACATATACACTACAATAAGCCAAAAACATGATCAAGTTTGGTAACAAGCCCAACAAAAAATGTCATGTTTTGAGCCAGCTGTATTGCAGTAATGTCCACCATGGCCTATATTAGAGTAAATTTATGTAATGGTGTGCAACCATGACTCACTAAGTATTTAACAAACTAGAGATTATTTCATTGTTGTCTAGAAGGAAGAAGGCCATTTCAGAACTGGTTTTGGTCCTGCCCCAAAAAATTAAGCCTTAACTACAGAACATAGAGTCAAAAAATTAAATTCTCAAAAAAAAATCTCCTCCTGCTGCTTTTATCTGACTTGTGTTTTACTGACTGCCAAACTTTGCCAGTTCCTCCGATATGCAGTGTGTAAATCTTTTCATCTGACTCTGTGAGAATCAGACAAAGGGACAGGCATTGAGATAACTTTTAGAAAAACAACCAGATGCTTTGTTTTTGTGGGTCAAATAGAGGCATCAGTATAAAATTCAGACTGTTTCATAACCAGTTTTAAAGCTCCTTGGAGCAGCTTTGAGATAATTTTTATTATTAGCATGAAGCCATCAACTGAAATGAGTGCAAATCACAAAACCCCAATATTATCCCATCAAACTATGATGAATGACAGTATGAAAACACACGCTGCATTGATCTCATTGCTGTACCTCAGAGGAAAAAATAAATACATTAGATCTTTATTATTGTATAAAACCGAATACTGTAATAATGTGAACTTGTGTCACTTGTAATATAAGTTGAGTTAAACAATGTTTTAACATTTTACGTAACTTGTGTGTTTTTCTCAGATCCGTATGCTGAGACACCACAGGAACCAGTAAGTGGCTCTGTTAGCTCTTTGACTCACATTTCAAAATTAAAAATATACTTTACTTTTTAAAAGTTCTGCTTATCTGTTGAAGAGTCTGCCAAATTTTTTAAAGCCTTATCTCTTTTGTTGGTGTTTACAGAATGAGGAAAAGAGCAAGACGGGCAGGTTTGGCAAGTAAGGGCATTATTTTTTTTGACCCAGTTCCTTTTTCACCTCAGATATCCCCAAGATACTGTTAGTGATGAAAGAGTTTGATCTGCCATTGTTTCCCTTTTAATCTCCTCTGCTGATATCGCTCATTTCTATCTTCTGCAGGAGCGACAAGAAAGCTGCTGCAGAAGGGCCCGATGAGAAAGAGCTGAAGAAGAAAGAGAAGCAGCGTCTGGAAAAGGAGAAGAAAGAGCTCAAGGAGAAACAAGAAAGGGAGAAGAAGGAGCAGAAAGAGAGGGAAAAGAAGGAGAATGAGATGAAGAAGAAATTTAAAGTGAGTGATGTTATTGTGACGGGGAAGGGTGGTGTTGAAGGTGAGCGAGCTGTGGGGGAGGGTGGTGTATATTTATTGGCAAACCTGTCTGGATTCATTCCTCTCAGGGAGAGAGTTGAGCTTAGCAACATGAGCTGCCTCAGAAGGAATCTGTGCAAACACTGTTTCATTGCTGACAATTTTCTTCTCTTCTGCAATATATTATAACCATATTATAACAGAAATCATGAAAGGCAGATAAAATCAAAATGTGTATATCATATAAGTGCTCTTTAAACATGGATGAACCCACAGAGAACCGTCACTTTGATCTGTAAATTCCCGCAGCTTTACTGAGAATTTTAACATCTTTAAACCCATATTGGTTTCAGGATTTGCAACCTTTTCTGATCTGGTTCATTCCCAGCACTCTCAGTGTCATTTTTCGGCTGAACCAGGCAGCTCTTTCTGGCAAAAAAAGGCTAAAAACACCTTTGAGAAATACCTGCCAAGCTTCAGACGGCAGACAGTCAAAGGAACACAGCTTAAGAGAGTGATATTTCCCGCAAAGAGTTGGTGGAGACCAAAACAAAGTTTTACACACGAGTATTTTGAACAATCAGTGCAGAATCAATATGTTGTGAACATTGTATTGCACCTGGCGGGAATGTAAATAAATAAAAAGCCCTTCAGGAAAGACCTTTTTCACAGCAGACATTTTGATCTATTATAGCAGGAAAATCACAGTCATAATTAACAACATTAACGTTGGCTGAGTTCCATTCAGAGTCTCAGTGAACCAGCACACAGAATACCAGAACCTCCCCCAAGTGAAAAGCAGCTATCATTAACTTCATCTGCATTGACAGAATTATTGTCATTCTTTAAAGTCTCTATAGCATGTATTGTGTATGTGAGTGCTATTTTTATGTGTGTGTACGTGTGTGAGTGTGTGGTGTTAACCTGTCACTGTATTTGTCAGATCACAGGACAGGAAGACGCCATGTACCAGGCAACAGTAACCGTAACTACAAAGGGACGTAAGAATGACCTTCCTGTCAAGACCGGTGACATCATCAGCATCATCCGAACAACCAACTGCCCGAAAGGAAAATGGCTGGCAAAGGACAGCAGCAACGAATGTGAGTCAACAGAGTCTCATGTTAGCATTAGCAGTGTGCTTGTCTCAGGTTTAAATGTTGCGTAAAGAAGGATGTCTTAGTTAAAATTACATCTTTTTTTCTAATTTGAGTCTTGAACACACCACATTGCAACTCAAGTGTGATGAAAACAACATGAATCACACAAGGAAGCTTCAATGATTTTACAGCCGCCATGTACAAAGTCAACTGTAAGCATGCTGAGCTACATGGGACCGAAAATATTTGCGCAGAAATCTTGCTGTGAAAAGTCCCTTCGGTCAACGATTGTGGATCACTGACTCTGAGAGTTGTGTTCCAGATGGGTATGTTGCTGTGGATCATGTGGAGCTGGACATTAAGGAGATGTTGGAGCTTGGAAAGAGAGCCGCAGTCAACCGCAACAGCACAGGAAATCTAATCGAGGCAGAGATTACCAGCACGGGGAGCAGGTATGTGTGTAACATGCAACTTCTCACTTAGTATTCATTAAGTCTTTAAGCTTAAAAGTCTGACTTATGGCTGTTTTTGTCTCTCTCTCTCTCTCTCTCAGGGCCTCAAACCATTATCCACTCTCCACAGAAAGCTGTAAGTATCTTTCTCTTGTTTTTCATGGTATCAATATCTTTATTTGCAATATCCTGCAGCAGTTTGATGTTGGTGTTGTTGTTCAGTCTCAGATGACAGTGAGGAGTGGACCGTCGATGATGAGGAGCCTCTCCCTTCTCCCTCTGTAACTGCAGATCCTTTGGCTCTGATGTAAGTCCATGTTAGCTTGAATCTGCACTTTAGAAAACGGATGTTTTGTAAATGCAACATTTAATAACATGGCTTAACATTGTGTTTTGGAACAACAGTGTAGTAATGTCAGTCTAAAACATGTGGGTGAAGACATCCAGGGTTCATACATCTCATACATAAGGAACCAGGTTCATATAGAGTGGTTGAGAAAGAGGCAAAGACTCTGAATATTCAGAGATGGATAATATTTTTGCTATAATGTCATTGGGATGCACAGAGGAGTTTTTTTGGGGGATGTTATTAATAAAAGCTAATGTTTTTTTTCTCTGCAGGGGCCACACCAGGACGCTCTCAATGCCAGACATGGGTAAGAGAATCCAAACTGGACTTTTGAATTAACACAACTTCAGCTCTTTGGCTTCGCTTCAGCAAGTTGTACAAGTACTTAACAGTTTATCTGCATTAGATAGTCAGTTGTGTATATGCCACAGAAAATGTAGCATGTTTTTATCATGTTTTACCTCCTCTATGTGTTATCTTGATGGGGGTGTTTAGATAAGATGACGACTGATTTATACAAGCAAACTGTATCTTTTTTGCCAGAGTTTATCTTCAGCCAAGTTTTTTTGAAAGGTAAATATTCATAGGAGGTAGGAGAGAATAGTGTTGTGCGGTTTTGCAGAGTTTTACAGCTGTAAATAAAATCATATTGTCAGCATTAAATCTTTAATGCTTATTATAACTGTTGAACTTGGCTAAGAATCTCCAAGTTTCCTTTAGTATCTTTTCAGTTAGAAACCTAGTGATAGTTATCTGGAAATTTAAGGGAAACAGAAAATGCTAACGGCTAAGCTAATTTAGCTTAAAAACAAACAAACAAACAAACATAAAATTAAAGTTGTGGCTTTAAGCTAACTAATTGACTCCATGACAACATTTTACTTCTTGTTTACATCCTCCAAAACATTATTGTAACTGCAGTTTCAAAATAAAAGCATCAGCATCTGATAATTGATAATATAAGTGACAAAAACAATACATTAAGCCTGTGGTACTGAGCTTAAGCTTGAAACTATTGAACTCTATAGTTTTTTAACTTCATTTGAAAACTCAACTAACCCTTTCAGCCTTGTTTGCAGATTTTAAACACTTACTCTTATCCATGTGATTTTTTTTGAAGATTAGAAGACAGTAAGTTGTTTGAGTAAAAAGGAAGATTTAAGCATTTTAGCAAGTCCAGGGAGGCTTGATAAATATAGTAATAATGCTGTGCGGCAGGTGTGTGTTATAAATATGTATCTTTACCTATCTCATTTCTTGTGGTAGGAAACAAAGACCTCAGCATAAACCATCAGCACAGTCACAGTGACATCAGCACAGAAGGCTCCCAGATCCAGTGAGTTTACCAGCTTCATTCTTATAACCAATCACACATAGACACATAGAGAACATTAACATGAACATGTCTTGTGTGTTTGTCTTTTTATCAGAGCAAAACATGAAGCACTTCAGAAGTTGGCCACGTTTTTCCATTCACCCAAACCTGTGGAGCCAGCTACCAGGTAGGCACTCATGTGCACCTCATGTTTACACACATGCACATACACATATTCATTCAAACAAAAAAATTGAATTAAATTTTTTGCTTTCCCCTCTTTTTACAGCAGCACTGAACCAGAAACAGGTAAATAATCCAGAATTCTTAAATACAAAAAAGTATTTTGTACAAAAATTCACAATAAAAATACAAAATATAAAAACTATTTGTTGTGATATGAGTTATTTGTGTATAAATTTGTAAAGCTTGATCCATCTTATAAAGTTTGTTGTGAATACCTATTAGCATTGGTTCAATCGGTAAAGAATCTTTTAATCAGTTATCTCTTTTCTAAAGCATTTCATGTGTTGGATTTGGTTTCTTTCTTTCAGGTTTTGGGCTTGTAGAGGAAGAAGAGGTTCAGTTGTAAGTAAAACAAACACACAAAGAAAAATGCTGAACATGTTGTGCAACCTGTAGACAGACACCTTTACTTCCTTTTTGCCTGTTTTGGATGGCTGAGCATTAAAAGAGTGTGTGTCTTGTTTCTTTCTGAATGAGAGGAGGAGGTATAGACAAGGAGTCCACTCATTCTCCTATGAGGAAGTAAAGGTGGCTTGTACCATTTTAGGAAAATGAGTTGGTGATTCTTGTGACGAGCTTCATGTTGAGCGATAGTGTTGCATTGATGGTTAAAATGAGGTCACCTTCCTTTGTACCTGCATGGCAGCACCTGCATATCAGTTTCTGAGCAACAGGAGGACAGGGAAGGAAAAACGGAGTTATTTTCAAATCTGTTTTGTTTTTTCCTTCGCAGGCCTGAAGTGAGTTCAACACAGGAAATGGATTTGGAACAAATTGATACGCTCATCTTACCTCCTCCTGACCTGTATGCTGACCTGAACATGGAGTAATTATTATAAAACAAGGTGAGAATGAATCACTTTGACTCTCTTTTCATTGTTTGTCACTGTTACACAACCATACTGACCTGATGTGTCTCTGTTTTTAACAGCGAAAACAAAAAAGCAGCCAGGCAGAGGAAACAGGATTTACCCTTGGTGTTATTCTTCACGCTGTGACCTGTGTCACTCTCCTAAGACTGTGACAGTAACTTCATCTTCTTGACTATGATCTTGTTTACCTGGTGACTGCACATATGGATCAGTACGATGATTTACAGGAGGAGCAACATGAGAGGCTTCCTGCAGCATCTCAGCAGGCAGAACTCTCTGAAGCACTCAGTGTGAAACCAGGAAGGGACAGTTTGCCTGGTTCCTCTGGGTGACTTTGAACCTTGGACCAAGATGAACTTCTGATCCAAAGAGAGGACTTACAAACTTACAAACTGTGGGCTCTTGTTGGGACAGTTACACACTTGATGTGCAAATACATGAATGCCAAATCTGTTGAAAGTGGTAGAAATATGGGGGATACAATGGAAAATTTAGATTTTTCTCAGGTTTCTCAGGTTTTCTCAGGAGAAGACATCCTGAGGAAAAACAGTGGACGCAGGCATGTGAGAAACAGGGAGGGCTGTTAGCTCAACACTTTCATCCATGTTCCCAGTAATTATTAGTCTTTCCTCTGCTGTGTTTTTCTTCTGGATCAACCACTAATCTGCCATCAAGAGGCAAAGCACAGCTTCAAGAACAAAACATGTTATCAGTGTCTTAATATTTATCTCAGTCTACAAACACCAGTTCCGAGAGAAAATATTTTCCTACACTTGTTACCAGTTTACAGTGTTGGAAGCAAAGGAGTTCATTGCAACATAGCTGAAACACTTCAATAATAAACAAAGAAAGTGTGTGTGTGCACCCAGCTGTCTCCTACAGGAGGTGTGAGATATTCATGCTCTCCTTGCACGTATAGGACTCTGATTGACATTGTTTTCAGCACCACCTGCAGCATTCACCTGATATTTTTCAGTTTTTTTCCAAGTGTTTGGATTGTTGTGCTAATTTTGTACATGAGCATCTTTTTCTACCTTTATTAACCTTCATATTTTTTTTCAAAGATCGGTACAGTTTATGGAAATGCTCATGTAACTAGTTATACAGTAGTATTTAAATACATATTAGACATATTAGATTATATGATAAATAAACAATAAACAACAATGCAGAGTGTAATCACAAATACACAGCTACAGATTTCCGCCAGTTGCTGTGTTTTGGTCATATAGAAGTCACAACTTCTGGAGGGAAGCAGCATTCATAAACTTTATTTCTTTCTTTTATTTTCATGGAGTGGATGTCTGGTGTCATTTTAATGTGCAGCCATTCTTCTACAACTTCCCCTTAAGCTGATGAATAATAAGTATTACAGAAGCAGAAAGTAGTGTGATCACCTGAGGTCTTTTTTCATGTAAAATATTGTTTGAAAAAATTTCTGAGAAAAAAAAAAATCCTTTGTTATGTGTGTGTGTGTGTTAGTGTACAATGATCAAAACAAGGACAAAAACATTTTCCTTTTATATGTTTATTTTTTTCAATAAATACTCATTAAAGTGCAAATCATAACAGCAATATCATGCAGTGCATAACAAGAGAAATCCAAACCCCAAACAGACAGAGAGACAGTCGAGACACGCATTCACACACAGCCTGAACACACACGCTTACACACATTCTTCCATTGTGACACACATTCATACACACACGACACACACTAGGGTATTAAAGGTTACACTAATCAAAGGAACCCACCACAGATACACAAAGAGCACAGCTTTGCGCTTGAAAATACTCACTTTGGTACAACACGCAAAGTCTGTATTTGATTAGGCCCTCTGGCATGTGTTTCCCAGCTCTAAACACAGAGTTTACATGACTAACATGCCACTGGTAGTTGCATACAGTTGTAATGATACAGTACTACATTTGACAGTGAATACTGAAGCTTTTAAACATGAACCATGACCTCTGCAAGATAGTGCACTTCATTAATCGGTGTTTTATACTGTGTCATGAGCAGCAGAATCAGGATTAAATTCATAATGCACCAGGTGTGATCCTGATGTGACCGAAGTAGCTCACTATGCAGAGGGCGAGTCATTTAGGACACAGCAAGAATTATGTATACAAAACTGTGTGCTGATGCATGTGCGTTGCAGTACCTCCCAGTGTATTCAGTGGTGTGTGTGTGTCATCACAGACAGGAAAGGCAACTCTACATAGGACATAAAAACAGAAAACATGTAATAAAGGGTTTCAGCAGAGTAACAGAGAATGTGGCTTCCACCGTTTCAACCTAAAGCCTTTGCAATGCTCTCATAAGGCATAAATGGCTAAATCCATTTCAAACGATACACAAGTTACGACTGTGTAGAGCAACAAACTCAGTCCACATCAATCATTGTAGGTCCAACAAAGAATTCAGTCAACATCATGGTTTAATTGGTTGAGCAGCTGTAGTGTAAACTGGTGTGAGAGAACCTCCAACATGGCTAAATTCTTCCCATCTTTATTAAATGTTATCCTATCCCTCTCATCCTTCTTATTTGCTTAATCTAAAATAAAAATACTTAAATTGTTCTCTTTTATTGAATGTTACTTTAATCACTGATTCTTGCCTAATTTCCTTTCAGCTAATCTCTTACCCCAAGTCTACGAAAATTAAAATATTTAATAAAATGTAACAGAAATCAAAATATTAAAATATGCCATTTAAGGACTTCCTGCACATGGCACCAGTTCAAAGCAGAGTGTGTCCTACCCATTCAACCACTGTAGCAACAGTTCAGTGCGCTTCAACAAAACAACACCTCTTTAAAACTGACAGCAAACTCAGAGAGAGAGAGACAGACTGAAGGATTCATCCGAGCAGCACCAGCTTTCACTTAACATTCAGTCAGAAAAGATTCAGACAAACTGTTCTATGACAACACCAATACACAACCCACCTACAGTATAGTCCGACAGGACAATGCAGAACATTTAAGTAATGCCACCAACAGCATTCATCAAAAACAGGATCACTATGTGAGGCAACAAGTACAGTGAAGTCTGTGTCTCCACAAAAAAATGAGAAACAATAAAACAGGACTGAACCGCAAAGTGCAGACCAAACAGAAAACGATGGCTTAACAGAACATACACACACTGATAGCAGCTCCAAAAGCTCCAAAACAACATCACATCATGTTCTGAACCTCGTACCAACAGATCTCACAAACCACTGCAAAGATCCGACAAGTCTGTGGGGAAAACATGACAGTCTGTGACACACTCTACCTGTCTGATCTCCACTACACAGTCTGACTCATGCACACTCTCTCTGTGAAGACAGATTTACTGTGTTGCATTCTTTAAGGCAACTGGAGAAAGGTCTCTGTGGCTTCCACTGTCCTGCAGCAGATACACACCATCTCACATGAATCAGTCTCCTCCATTCTGACTCCATTATTTTGTCACACACAGGATGGACACAGAGCTATACATTTGTTTCTGCTAATACTATTAGAAGTCATTTAAATCTAATTAATCAAGTAAAAGTTTATTAAAATCTGACTAATCTTTGTTCTTCAATATAATTTGAAATATTAAGTGTAATGTATGTGTGTTGTTTTATAGTTAGTCAGAGAAATCAAGTCTAAGATCTTCCATTATGGTTTAGACCTTTCTTTTTGATTGGAATTTTTGTCATTCTTCACATTTTATGATGAGTACAATTTGTAATTATAGCCTTAAAAACTGCCACACTCCACATTATGCACAGCACATGGCTTCTGTCTTTTTTAGATGCCACAGGCCTGTGTTTCAATTGCTAAATTATGCTCTGTACATGCATGGGTGAGCACAGTATTAACAGTTACTCAACTAAAGCGTAAAGGATTCTCTGTGTGTGTTGCATAATCCTGACAGTTACTGAATGTAAAACAGTGATGGTTGTTTGGGACAAAAATAGCACAGAAATGTGTATTATGCACAGTATCTCGTGTGAAAACTCGTGTGAGATGGTGTGTTTCTGGGCTTCAACACTAAATGCAGGACAGTCAGATCCATGCAAAGTATAATCATCCTACCACTGCTGTCTCTCTATGTTCATTAACCTCATAAACTCTATTCAAAATGAGGATAAAACTCTATGTTGATGCAGTGCTTAAATAATAAAACTACAGTGCCTAAAAATCAATCTCTTAAAAATAAATATGGATTTGATATCTAAATAATAATCTTCTTTTAAGTGTATAAAGTCTGTTATTTGGTATACTTTTGTCAACCTTTTCAGCTACTTAATATGATTGCAATATAAATAGAATATACACGAATAACAAAAGCTGTTTCTTTACAAACCATATAATATAAAACCTGAAATAAAATTTTACATGTGTCAAAGTTCCCTCAGACACAGATTGAATGTCAATTTTAACAACCATCCCCTAATCAAATATATGAGGCAAAACTGACCTCTGATCAGTGTCTGGGGAAAACTCAGCAGGATATTCCACCGAGTCTTGTGGTGGGTGATGATATTTCAGCAGTCAATAATAGATTGAGGGTATTTGCAGGAGGAGTGAAAGTGAACTTGACCTTTGCTTGTTCAGAGATTCCAGTCCCAGGATCAGTTTTCATAAGCTGAGGCCTGATGTTTATATTCCATATATTCTGATCTAAGGACTGTGCCAAATTAAGAAAAAAAAAGCTATTAATCAGTTCCTCTGAAAAGGGCTTCCTCTCTATGTCTCCTAAATCTGAGGTGACAGGTTTCTTTTCACATTTACGTACACCCATCAAGTGCAACACAACTGGAAAAGACATGAGAGGAGACAGAGAGAGGAAGCCATTTCAAACCTTTATACTCCTTACATCCTGGTTCAGTAATTGGCTTAAAAACTCCACTGACATCCAGGTTACAGTGAGGCTAAGAAGTCTCAGCGTGCCAGAGTGGTGATCAGACTGGCGCACATTTCAAAGAAGTCCATGGTGTGTGATCCCTGACGTGGGGTGAGCAGAGGGGAGCTACCGGAGAGAGACCCTGGGAGAGAGGAGCTGAGCTGGGGCAGATCGATCGCCGGGCTTGCTGAGTCGATGCTCAGTCTGGGTCTGTGGAGACCGGCTGTGGAGCCCGACCTCTGAGGAGTGGACGAACCTGATTTAAAACCCACTGCCTCGATGATATCATCTGTCACATGAGCAGAGGAGAGAAGCATCAGCATTTATCAGAAGAGACTTCATAAAGTTACTATGTCTCATATGATTGTACTATTATAATATAAAAACAGTGTCAACACCAGAATGAATTTTAATTAAATCATTTATTTATGTGTTTTGTCTGAGAGTGAATGTTTTTATTTTTTTATGTAAATTCGGAAAAGAAATCACTGAATTTAATATCAGTTCCAATAAATTACTGTGGTGTTAATATAAATTCATTGAAAGCTGAGATTCAAAATTGAATTTAAGGGCATTTCTCACTTTCCATTAATCTACAAAATTATGTCTCAAGAGAAAATGATGAGAAAAGGTAATGGGCACCGCAGGTACTTCTGATAGTTGGCCTTGCAAAAACTTGAAAGATGTGTCAAATATTCAAATAGTTTTTGTGTGGAAAAGCCCAAGGTCTTGTGCATGTTTGTCTTCATTTGTATTTAAATCACAGTCAAACTATAAAAATGAGAGGTTAAAAAAAGGAAATAATGGGCTGCTGTTTAGCTCAGTTGGCCCATATACAGAAGGCTCAGTCCTCCACGCAGCCGTCGCGAGCTTGATTCCAGCTCTGACCATTTGCTGCATGTCATCCCCCCCAAAAAATCATATGTCCACTCTCTCAGCTATCCTGTCAATAAAGGTGAAAAGCCCAAAAAAACACATTAAAAAAAAAAAAAGCCAACAAACATGCATGAAGGAGCACTGATGAAAAAAAGTTGCAAGGAGGTGGCCTGCATATGCAAAAATTATCATTTTTATGCTAAAGCAAATACCAAAAGTATGCTCTGCACTCTGCCACCTGGTCTGCATAAGCACCACCTCAGCTGTTCCACCTCCTTCGACTGTTCCTAAGCAGATTTTAGAGCCAAGAAACTGGGGGGAGGACAAAATGACTTGCCGAGTACTGGCACTCAGCAGCCTGCACCTGCACTTAGGTGGAACTGCACACTTACTACAAGAAAACCAAATAGAGACTGTTTTAAATTTGTTCTGCAGTGGTGCAATACCCTCAAACCAGAAATGTTCTTAAGTCAGGTTTTTTTCTTTCATCACTAACCATCGATGCTCTTGAAGTCTAGGAGGTAGGATCTGTTGTCCACTTGGTACAGCTGCAGGCTCATTTTCACCAGGTTTCCTGTCACTGGATTCTTCCTCCGCACTCGCAGATGATATGGGTTCACCACCTTCAACACAAAATAACAGTTTGCACGTTGACCTATTCATGTACTATATGAGTATGAGTATGTATGGTGCATATCCTGTTACCTTCCAGTCAAAGTTGAGTTGTCTCATAGCCCTGTACACTTCAGCCATGATATCATAGGGTCTGCTCTGACTCCTGATACCCAGGTGCCACTTGGCCTTCTTCACTGCCAGGGGTTTAGGCCGGGTGGTGTTAAGAGCATCCAGAGGGCAACGAGACTTGGGACTGTCAGCCAGAAGTGGAGGCATCCTCTCTGGGTGTGGTTTCACGCCAGGGGGCAGTGGCATTCCCTCTTCTATGAAGGAGCCCTGAGGAGGACTGGAGGCCAAATAGAACTCGCTGGCTTGCGTCATTATGCGCCGGTTGTCTATTATTAGGTGGTAGGCTACTGCTAGTTGATCCTGCATCCACAGAGTCAGGATAAAAAGTCAACTGGGGACTAAGGAGATAATAACACTGAAGATAACTGAGAACTGAAGTTTATTGAAACTTATTTATATAATTACATTGTTTTGCTGTCTCATACACTCTCAGGACGATTATTAAATAAAACAGAAAACATACATTTATGCTGTACAAAATTTAACTATAATATCACAATAGTCACGGTTTTACAAACAGAGATAACGCTCATTAATGCCTTAGAGAATTGTGAATGTTTCTTGTGTACCTGTGGATTTCCACTGTAAAGACTGGACACAACCTCGGACTCAGTGCACTCAAACTTCTCACACACTTCCCTAACGGCCTCCTCATCCAGGACTGTGGCATCATACGAAGGGTCCTCAGGGAAAAGGTAGCCTGGCAGGTCCTGCTTAAACCACTCGTGCTCCCTGATATAAGAGGGATAATCAGTCAACCCAAACTACTACCAAGTTATTATTCACCACTATAAAACCAAACCTATTGATGATTTAGGTGATTCACCTCAAAATGCCAAAGTACGTGACATTTAAATTTGGATGAAGCCAAACTGTTGTCGAACACAGGAGTCTGTTTGTTTAATGACACTTCAGATAGGGGACCTTTAAAGTTACAGGGCCAGCAATAAGACAAGAGGTGACGCACTGCGTGTGTAGGTAATTAAGCTGCATGGCTCAGTGCAGAAACTGAAGCCAAAACACAGTTATTTCACATGCAGGACCATGTCAAAAATATTAAGAATGAGAAAGAGAAATAAAGATAAATGACGGCTTCTGTTAGGGCTACTTGCCCCAGCAGAGTGGGATAAGCACCTGATGTCTTTGATGGTGGCTCTCTTCAGGGGGTCCACCTGCAGCATGAGCATGAGCAACGAGGCGACAGAGCGAGTCAGGTACTCAGGGATGTAGAAGACACCTCCTCTGATCTTCTTAAAGAGTGTGGGGACATGCTCATCATCAAAGGGCAGAGTGCCACACAGCAGAGCATAGAGGATCACTCCACAGCTCCAGATGTCCACCTCTGGGCCTGCATAGAGCCTGACAGAGTAATGACAGGATGTGACACGTAACAAACAGATCAGTACAACATGTGTCACTCTTGAAGGTCTGCCAGAAAAGAAGGTAACACTTTATAACTTCTGTCATTAAATATTTTTCATAAACATTTAATTTTTTTTAACAAACTATAACATTGTAAACATAAAAATAGGCTGTTGTTAGACATCTTTAACTGGTGTTTTTATGATAAACAGATGCTTCATAACATAACTAGCTATAGTCTTGTAACGTGAAATGTCTTTATTATCTTGTTTTGAGCACTTAAAAACATTAATTGTTTACACACAGTGCATTTTGATGACATAACTTGTTTGTTAAAAGAAAAATTCCACACAGCACCTTAAAGGTTGTGTTCCCTATGGGACTATTTAGCCTCTAAAGCCATTGGTGTTTGCATAATTATCCTTACACACCTTCCTGAGATGACCTCTGGAGCAGCATAGTTGGGTGAACCACAGCTCGTCCGTAGGAACTCCCCATCAGACATCATGTTCGACAGACCTGTTGGCCAAACACAAGACATGTTTCCACTTTTAAGTCTTAACTCGGACAGTAAAACTGACTCATGCAACAATCCTTTATTATAATTATTGCTGCTGATCCTTTGATACACACAGGTTAAATTAAACAAGGCCCAGGGCAGTGAGGGTGAGAGTTGTACACTGTAGACACTACTGATATCTTTATCCTTCTTTTACCCTCCACGACTCTAAGCTCCGCACACAAAGCTCATCTAATTGGATGAGCCTCTCTCCGCCTGCCCAGCCCTCAGCTAAACGTTGAACACCAGACGCTCTGTGATGTACTGACCTTCTCTTTATCTTTATCCCTGTTCCCTTAACACTCTCTCTCCCTGCTCACAAGAGTCAGTTGCCCTCAGCCAAAACACTTCTCCTGCTGTACCCCAACGACTCCTTCCCTATCAGATGACACCGGGCCTCAAAGCTTCCTGCCAGACATGATATGAGACCTGGCCGTTGCTAGGGGACCTCTCTCCACCCCACAGACCCTGCTGTGCACAAGGGCCTTCATGGGTTTTTGAAAATATTTCTCTCTTTCATGGTCCTATTGCATCAGGCAGTCTCTTCACCAATCAGCTAGAACAATTATGCCACAACTGATAAGAGACTGTGTTAAGCAAGAAATTTGTTCCCATAAATAATGAGGTTAATAGGTGCTTGATGGTGATTTCACACTTTTATACAAGTGTATAATTAGGAGAATAATTATGCTATGTCCAAGATGAAGACTAACAAACTCTACAGTTACTTAGTTATTCCACTGAGCTCTGCAACCAACTCTGCCTTTTTTCTCTTATTCCCTTGTGAATATATTCATTCATGTTCACTGTGCTTTCTCTTTTTCAACTCCCCAACAACTGTTCTTCCGAGCCAATACTTCTGTCTGCTCTGGGAACCTACCAAAGTCAGCTATCTTGGCATTCTTGTTGGCATCCAGCAGGACATTTTCAGGTTTGAGGTCTCTGTGGACCACCATGTGCCTGTGACAGTAGTCTACAGCTGAGATAATCTGCTGGAAGAGACGGCGAGCTTCTGTGTCCTCCACCTGAAAGACACAACATACATGGAAAAAGTGTGTAACTGTGTGTTACAGAGGAAGAAACAGGACCATAGCACATGTGTTGAGAGAATGGTGAAGGTTGTGTGGTGTGTTGTTAAGGACAGGTTATCATGAAGGTTGGTTGTAAGGTTGCTTTGGCTCTGAAAGATAATGTTCAAGTAAGATTATTCTATTAAAAATAACAAGTCCCCAGAGGAAGCAATCGACTCATAGCTGTCAATGCTGTCTTGAGGGTGTGTATGTGTGTGTGTGTCTGTGTCTGTAATTCAAGGCTTCACTCAAAGCTTTAAATCTCAAAAAAACAGCAGTGAAAACAGTTGTGATGGTGTATGGGAACACTGTCATTAAATTATTTATTTTCATGACTCATGAACGGTCACATCACTTGAAGTTTACAACAGGAGGTAAAGCATGAAAAGTGAGCATTCACTAAGGAGAGCTACAGTTAAAATAATGTCCATAAGAGTTACACAACAGTGTAAAAATACATTCAGAAAGTTCAGATACTGAAAGAAAAAAGGGTGTGCTTATACAGTTTATCTTAAACAAATAAAATTTAGTAGCATAAAAATACAACTCGCTGCAGGTAGTGTTGTGTTAATGAGGACAAAAGTCAAAGAAACATCAACATAAGAGTCTTTCTTGGTCACAATAACTACCAAGTACCAACCCAGTGAACGAAGACTCTATCAATCCACCGATATCTTAATTGCTGAAATGTCTTACCCTTCCATGTTTGCAGATGTAGTCAAACAGCTCACCTCCAGACACATACTCCATAACCATGAAGAAATCTGTGGGTGTACTTATCACCTGGTACCTGTAACACAAACATACCTTTGTATTAACAAAAACTCAATGTGCATTAAAGAACACTTCATCCACTTTTAGGTCACACTCATAAACATAGGCTTTTATCTCATTCCTAAATCTGTAAACTATTGTTCATTTCATTTTTTTCCATAGTTTTCATCATACAATGAAGAAATGTTTAATTTTTATTCATTGACAAAAGTTCCAATAGAGTTCATCACAATCAAAAATTTGTTTTAATTTAGAAATTGGTTTGTTTCAATCAGCAAATAATGGATTGGCAAAAACTATGCGAAATATTATTTGTCAGCACAAATTTCTTTACTTTACACAGGGACAAAAATGCATATAGGTGAGACTAGGCTATGATGAATGGCTGCTGAGTGTAGGCATTATTTTTTACAAAGGTCAGGTATGTTAAAATGCAGGCACAATCTCATGAATGGTTGTTCCTGGGAGATTCTGCACTTCATCAGAATCTACTTTTTTCCTGTCGAGCGAATTATAGCACAACAAGACTTGCACCATGGGAGACATAACACAAACCAAATCATTATTTCTTATTTTTCTTTTCTATGCACAAACAAACAGACCTCTAGGAACACTAAAAAGTAAGAGAGTTTGAGTGATAATTTAGAAAATTCTTTGAAATCATGTGATTTTTGTGCCAGTTTTACAAACAGGGCTGATACATTACACAGAATTTCCTTTTTGTCCAGCCTCCATGCTCCAAGCTGTCTGAAACAATTAAAATATGTGTATTTGTACCCATGTTTGGGAATGTATATCTGAGTGAGAGAGTGTTTCAGAGTGCTACGGCTCATGACCTGAGAGCTCACATATCTGCCATAGCTTACAGTGTGACAGTGCACTACCACAACCCCGGCCTAAAAATAACACAGATTGTTGAGACACAGAGAGATAGACTGTCAAGAGGAGAGAGGCCAGAGTGGCAGAGGAAAAGAGACAACATGGGGACACAAGAGGGTCAGGACACCTAGATGAGGACGAGGATATAACCATACACAGCAATTCCTATTATCTTTACTGGAGATTTGTACCAACTAATACAGATTTATTTATCCAGTTGAAGGTCTGTGTGTTTGTGTGTGTGTGTGTGTGTGTGTGTGTGTATGCGTGTTTGCATGTGTGTATATTGGTATGTTTGTGTTCTGCCTTCAGGGAGCGATGCGGGCATGCTCAGTGCAGCTCAGCTATAGTAAACAAACAGGAATAAGCAAGGCATGCCACAACATAGACAGAACACAAAAACAGAGCAAAATGCCCACATTTCAACAGCCACTACTTAAACAGAGCTTAGCTATCTCTTTATGCCACACTAGGAGTCTTAAAAATCTGACAGAGACATGTGTGATCTTTTTCCACTTACAGCTTGATAATGTGTGGGTGTCTGAACAGTTTGAGATTCTGGATCTCCCGTTTGATCTTCCCAACAACATCAAGACTGCGGATCTTCTGCCTGTTTAGGATCTTTACAGCCACTTTATGGCCTGTCAACTGATGCTCACCAACTGAAAACAAGTGAATACAGATATGAGGCAGATGCAGCACACAGATAATAAAACTACATACGGGCTTGTACACAGACAGTTTGGCACAAGTACATTATTGCACAAAGAGTCAGAAAGAAGGACTAAAAGGTTAAAGTATCCTTTGGAAGCCTGCTGCTTAGTCATCTTTAGTTAAATTTTATTAATTCTTTTTTAATTTCAGTTTTTGGCCTACTGTAACCCTTATTTGCATCTTAGTTTAGGATGTTGGAGATATCAGTCTCCCCATGGCTCTGTAGCCAAGTTGTGTATGTAGCTATCATTCCCCACTCACAGCTTGACAATAAACATCACCTATGAATAATTAATACAAATTGTTGATGAACTGCTCTAACTCCCTCCAAGGGAATACCCTAAGACAAACAACCATTATCATTAGAAAGTGTTGACTCAAGATGGTCATAAAACTATACAGATGACACAAAATTTTTGCATAGATTGCAGTACATCACGCAATGCATGAACTGGTTTCTGCCCCCTCATACAGAATGAATGTCCACTTTAACATGTGTAACCATGACTTCTGGTGTGTTTACCCCCCGCTAAGCTAACACATCACCGAAACTGCGCACACAAAAAATAGGCGGTGTGAGTGTGGAGTTCACAAGCTCACAAGGTCATACGGAGTGGCAAAAAAACTAGCAAAGAATACTGATATGATTCCCTGTGATGGGCTAGATCAGAAAAGCTTTACGCCTTTAAGATTTTTTCCCGACTTCATAAAAACGTTACTAAAGCTGCTTGGCAATGAGATAACATGTTAAGCTATCAAAACCGTTTATAAACATTTTGTCAGTAGTACACGTTAAGCTCACATAGTGGACAAGGTCTACGCTTCACAGACGTCCTTTACCGCAAGACAGGGGCAAGAAAACCTACCACGACACTAAATCCGCGTTGTTGAACGTTAAAAGATGATAATTTAAGTATGACTGTGCATCTTCTTGTGACTGTTGTCCTCCAGGTAATTACACCTGCCATAGCCGATAACAGCAGCTACAAACGGCGGCTTCGGTTAAAGAATTTGACTTTCAAGCGAGCGGATTCTCAGAACAGATATACGCTTTAAACCCCCTCTGTCGCTTCTGTTAAACCACCGAGCTACGCAAACTGCTCGCAGACCACCGGTAAGTTCAACGCTCACAGTTGAGGGGGGAGGCACGGAGCCTACTTCACATTAGTCCAACGGAAAGGCGCAAACGTGCACATTAAACTCGGGGTGACATAAAAAAAATGACTTAACTCTTTACTTTTCCGAATGTTCCTACTCCGAGCGTGTCTCCGAGGATGTAATGGCCGATCTTTACCCTGCCTTCGTGTTTCTGTTGTTGCCGCTCTGCCATCTTCTCCGTTACCGACGGCTGGGCTGGCTCGGTGTGGTGGGTGTGCAGCCTGCCTGCCTGTGGGGCGCGCGGAGGGGCGGGGCACGTCGCCTCTCTCACCTCGAGGAAAGGGAGAACCACCGACGAGGGAGCGCGCGCTGGCGGGTTTACGGTGAACACAGTGGTAGAAAATGTAGTTTCTTTTCCAGGAGCCCCAAAATCTGTCGTTAATCGCAGTCAGGGATTCACCGGGATTAACCATCAAGAGCCCTGCACAATGTTCGCCTCAAACCGAAAACGCACAATGTCTTTTAAATTCTCGGTCCGGCGAGCTCTGTGGCCTGACAGACACTGTATGTTACCTAACAGGACCACCAGAGAGCTCAGTGTAAAATGAACACACATATTTATAAAACATAAAGGTAGTGTGCCAGGTTGCACGTCATAAAAACAGATTGTAGCCTATTTTATATTTTAAAATATATAGCCTGACGTTTTCCACGATTGTACGATTTTATGGCGTTGACTATCTACATGATTCACCACAACATTTAATACTAGTAAACAAAAAAAAAAAAAAAAAAAACGAATTAGACCCAATGAAAACACGCCCTGTTCTAACAGCAGTTGAATGCATTTACTACTATTTTGGGTTAGGCTGACTCCAGGTCATATGTCTGCGAGCTGATCTGTGATCTGTCTATTGTTATGTTCACATCCCATATTGTTTTCCTCATACAGTTATATTTCTTTCTTTTCTTTTTCTTTTTTCTTTCTTTTATTTGCCCTTATTCTTATCAGTATTATATCAGTCTCAGAGAGGAAAAGAAAGAAAATGCCGGAAAATTGAAACTAATGGATGGATGAGTTGCAAACAAGACTGAGGTGAGTTGTTCGCATGTAACCACTAGGTGACAGTGTAAGTTTAATTTATCACTGACCAGTGTGACTCTTGAGAGTACTTCTGCCTCTGTTTTGTGCATAAAGACTTCAGTTCTCTCCAACATTGGGGGGAATTTGTGAATCTTGCGCATGAGTTTCTTCTTACCAAAGTTTGAAAACAAGCGATGAACCCAATGTTTTTTATACAGTGCACATGTACACTGACCAGATCAATCGAATGAGAATTTTCATGTGTAAATTTGTGTCTTTTTAACACAATATAGACTAAACAGATCATTAAATTTGATACAATATTCTCCCGTTAAGCCAATCTCCGTTACATTTTTCAACGAAGAAATAATTCAAATTAAGACAATAAATGATTAACCCTTTCTTCATATTCTTTGTAACTTCTTCTTCGTATGTACTGGCACAATATTTAAAGTTTCAACACTGGCCAAAGGCTCAGAATATCTCTGTCGTAGAATAAATGGTGAATTAAACATTCCTTCACTTGTAATATTAGATTAGAGTCTGGCCATCAGGTTTCTACGTAGCGCACACCCTTATTCATATCCTGATGAAAAATACTGGAAAATAAGGAATTATTATGAAACTTTTAATTGATGAAGAAATCACGTTGTAATATAAACCTCTTTTACAACTGAGTTTTAGTAAAACAGCAGCATCAGGCACACACCAAAACAACGACAGCCAATCACATTAGCAGCAACAAATATTCGTAGCAATAACGAAATCAATTGATAATATGGTAGCCTACATAAAAAAAACATGAATTTGGCATAATTAGTTAATCAAAGCGACTTTTTCTGGCAGAGGTCACATTAAATAATCTACGTCTGAAATCATTGAATTAGGACAAGGGTCTTAAATATTTTCCTGACCTGCGTATAGTTCTAAGATCAAGGACTGTGGTAAAACAGAGTTATTTTGCCCGCCCCTGATCTTATTTATAGCACTTTGAACTGAAGCCAGTTATGCGACCTCAAACTATGAATGAGTTGCAAATGTAAAAAAAAAATGACTCAAGTCAGCTGACAGTTTGGTTAATAAAGTATTAAGTTGCTTTAGTTATTTTCAGCATTAAAAAGAGCATATATTCTCATCTCCAGTAATATAACAGCTTCGCAATGCTCCGAACCGCTGTCGCCTAAGTGCGCATGTAATTACCTCACGTAACCACTGGAGGCACTGCTTCTCCGCTCGGCCCTCTGCCCCGCTTCTGGTTTCCAGTCTGAGAAAGTTTTCCATGCAGGGATGGAGGTGATTACCCACCGCTAGCAGAGGGAAGAGGGTTGAGCTGGGGGAACTCGAAGAGAGCAGGGGGAGGAGGAGAAGAAGAAGGATTGATATAACAAGAGCGGCTGTCGATGCGCAGCGCAATTCTCACTCACTCCAAGTGGTTGAACCAAGAGCGATAAAGGGGAGCGGGCTTTCCATTCATTTCGAGCGCAGCCAACTTTTCTTTCTCGAGTTCGTGGCGCGGGTCCGTTCACCAGATTATACTCGTATATTTTTATTTTATTTTTTGAACAAGTGAGATACGAGACATCAGTAGACCTGAAACTTTATCAGACCTCCTAGTTGGGAACTTTGTCTCCCGTTTAAATTGCATGACATTTCTTTGAGGGACTTGGGAGCCTGACAGAGTTTCTTCACCTATCGCGTGGTGTGGGATTTTTGAACTGAAACGGAGAGTTCTCAAATGCAAAAGTACATGTATGAGAAAGCGATGGCCCAAGAGACAAGGAACGGAGGAACCTCTACGTTAAACAACAACAATGGTGTTGACAACAGTAAGAAGAAGCTGCTTATAGCGCTCGATGTCTTCTGTCTTCTACTTGGTAAGTTTATTAGTATGTCCAGGCTCTGTTTTCCTCTCTGTTATAGTTTGAAGTGTTTACTTTCTTGGCGTACATCAGCTGATTTTAAACCAGCCTACATTACCAAGAGTCAACCACTTAAAACTCACACACACAGCGCAAACAGTAAACAAATTAAACAAGACCGCGCTTTTTAATGGTTGGCTACAAAAGCCTTATCATTTTAAAAGTTTTGCCTGTTATCTGTAACCACAAGACAACTTAATCTACAGCATCTTCTTATCATCCAGCTCCAACACACCACCCGATGCCGGGGAGGCGCGGAACCCAACACTGCGCACACACGCATCATTTCAGGCCTCACATTGTCTGAAAAAATACACTGTTTACATGCAGAGAAAACAACATCACATGGTGCATCCCACACATGATATGCGTGTAACAACAAACATAAACAGGTCTATATATCAACATTAAACACACTTTGACATTTCACTGATTGACTGATGTTCACTCTCAACCCAGACAGCAAATTAAAAATGTTTGCATCCCATCATATATTGATCATTACAAAAACTGCAGAGCATCAGTGGGACCCTCTCAGTCGATGCCCCTCCTGTCTACCAACATGCCCCCGGGGGCACAAATGTTTTGAAGTGTTGTAACCTGCCCTTTTACTGGCCTTTAAATAGCCTGTGACAACCCTTCCTGTGCCCTCATAACCTTGCTCATCTGACCCTAAACCTCCAGAGGTGCCATTCCAGCCCGAGCAGTCCAAACATAGAGATCCAAGTAAAAAAAATCGAAGTCTAATTAAGATATTGATTCATAGCTGATGAAACTGTCACTGAGGCAGAGATGGCTGTCTTCGCTGCACTGATTTGCTCCAACAGGCTTGTTTGTAATGTTGAGTCCAAACTTGTTATTCAGCGAGCGTCCCATCCAGATTCAGTGTGCAGTGTTTATGTGTGTGTGTGGTTGTGTCTGTGTGTGTTGCTTTGATAGCTGGTTTGTTTTTGGCTGTTGTCACTGTGGCCCATTCCTTTTAGTTTCAAGCTCCAGTGGCCCCCCTTTCTTTTCCCTCTGTTGTCAATTCCTCCATCTCCCCTTTCTCTCTCTCTTAGAAAAGGATTATGGGAGTTGTGCTTTAACTTCTACACATTCTCTCCCAGAACCCTGCAAATCCCTGGCCAGCTGCCCCTGATCACTCCACTTCAAATTACTTTCTCCCTCCTCTCTCTCTCTCCAGCTTTTCTATTGAGCACTCTTTCTCCCTCTCTGTCCAGGGGACTGTGTGGAATAATTGCTTAAGCATGTGTTGTGGCAGGGGAATGCTTCTCCCATCTAACGGAGAGAGATGGAGAGGCAGGACGCGTGGCTGACCAGGCATTAGAGGAGCAGGTGGGAGCCACACCAATGGTTTTAATCGGAGAAACTGAGGCATCCAACAGTAGCAAAGAAATATGCAACATGGCCACAGAGGAAAAGAATTTTTTATTACCCAGCATGTTACAAATGGTGCACATTAACTCCATTTTCTCTTAAGTGCTGTGTAGGAGAAGCAGATCTGCTTGACAGATGCAAAGTTTTCCAGTGGGTTTATATTGGTTTTGCTTATTAAAGAACCTCAGACAGAGATACACTGTTTCATGTGCCTCAGTATAAATGAAGATGAACTTTGAGCCCATGTGGAGTGAATTTCCTGCGTCCAACCAACTTCCTTCGCTGGTTAAAGCTCTACAGTTAGCTCCTCTTTGCATGTTAGGAGAACACACACTCTCGTGCATGTAAAGACAGAGTTACACACACACACAGAAATAGTCACACGGACTCTCCTTTGTCATGCTAAACACAATCTGGCTGCTCAATGATGATTGGTTGCCCCACTTTAGTGATGGTGGTGGTGGTGGTGGTGGGGTGTTACACATAAGGGGGGGTTCAGTAGGTGGAGGGACAGGGAGGTTAAAAGAGACAAGAGGGAGTGGGGGGGGTTATCAGGGGGTCCTGAATGAGGAACAAGAATGTGGGTGTGTGCGGCTCAGAAGAAAGCCTTTGTGCGCATATCATAAAAAAGAAAATGTACACTAAACAGCTAGTCAATGCATAAAAATCTCATTACCTTTAATAAGTTCCTATCTGCCAGCTGGTGCGACATACACACACACCCTCACACACACACTGTCTGTGAATGCAATGACACCTCTCTATAGGTTGTCAATATGCCCAGCAGTCACACACCCTCAGGCACGGCTAATTGTTCTGTTTGCATAAAGGCCATCTGAGGCCATCTGTAATCACACACACCAGCACATGTGTACAAAGTCATAAAAAAAAGGCTTCCCTCCTTATGTCGCCCCTACTTATCAAGGCTAATGATGCATAAACACAGCAGGATCAGAATGTTAATTAAAAAAATGCATAAGAGCATAGAAACACACTCACTCAGCACTCAGCTGGTGAGTTTTAGCGTATGAGTCTAACAGCTGAGCTCAAGAATCATCTGCTGATTTCACTTTGGCTCGAGTTCCACTCTCACTGAGCAGCAGAGTTGATTCAGGGACGCCATAAAGAGCACACGCACGCATGAACGCCGTACGCTGACTATAAATACACAAACTCCGCCTCAGACTGCAGAATTTCATTCTTCTCATTATCCCTCAATGAGCTTATGAACATGTGGCTGTCTGATAGCCAACTGTCATTCAGTTTATAATGGAAAACACTGTCACCGTCTTCAGCATCCAGCAAAGCATACCTCTAAAAGTAACCGCACCTAAATGCAAATTAAAGTTTTACCCAGTGAAAAGAAGATAATGCATCGTGTGTTTGCTTAGGTGCACACATTGGTGTGTGTCTGGGTTTGAAAGCTATTCAAAGTTAAAGCTGCAGGTACTGTTTTCACACAATATAAACACTGATTTTCTAGTGGCTCTGCTGGCTGTCAGTCTCGTACTTTGATGTAAAAACTCTCCATGGTCTGTCTGGATGTTTCTATCATAACTGAACACTTGTATATATTAGGGACATTATTGCCTAATATCTCAAAGGTGATCTGGGTTGATGTCCCTTTTCCATCAGCAACTCAGATTTCTCACTATCTGTTCTGACCCATGATACCGTCAGGTGTTAGGTGACATGATTTTCCACTAGTGACGGACGTGGTGTTTGTTATTTGCAGGAAAAAGAGGAGAGTAACCTTTTGGCCCTGGGGAATCAGCTTCATAACTGGCCCGGGAGCATTAACCCTATATGGCTGCACCCAAGTCTAGCCTTCACATTAGCTGCTATAACATTACAGCAGTCAGTCACACAGCCCCTCATTAAAGCTGGAGAGGTTTAACCTCTCCCTCTCCAGGCCTCAGCCACTTCAATCCTAAGCCGCTCTACAAATATTTTCCAGAATTTCTCAAATTCTTCATCCGGCTGCAGTGCCTTGGCCAAAGACTCTTGATGTGACATCTGGTGCAATTTTGGGAGTGAGTGAACCAGGGGGCATGATGTGTGTGTACGTATGTGTGTAGTAGTGCTCAGGAAAGGGTGGGAAACGGAAAGGTAGTGTCGGTCGGAGGTAGGTGTGGTTGTGAAATGAAATCCTGTCTTTTTTTTCTTTTTTTTTGCCTCACAGCCCATTTCCATTCTTTCCTCCTTTTCTTTCCTCACTGGTCTCTCTCCACTTCAACTTGTCTCCCCTTTTTTTTAACTGGTTTTGCACCAGTTAAGAAAATGGCATGGAAAGGCATTGATAGCAAAATACTGAAGCAAAGTATAATAAGTTGTTTAGTTTAGAATATCTGTGGTGGACAGATAAGTAGTCTCATCAAGTGTCTCGTAGAAACAGCAAGTGTCAGGCCCTCACACACAAACCCAAACACAGGCTCCAGTCCAAAGTGAATGACCTTAATCTAAGGGCAAATATTGTCTGGAGAGTCTGTGTGAGAAGTGCTGTGAACTACCTGGCTAGATAAAAAGGCCCAAAGAGGGAAGAAGACGTGGGGTTAAGTGGTAAAAACATGCCAGTATACTCATTTCTTCTAGAAGTCTGACATGTCAAGCATCACTAATTTGGACTTTGTATAACTGGTAGCAAAAAGATCTATTAAGTTGTTTTTGTCACAGGCTCCCAGAAGGACCATGTGTATCCATTGAAGAGACATATTGAAATTGATTGCATTTTCTATATGTCTCAGTCCCACTGTTGATGCTCCTTGTCAGTCTATTCTTCTGTCTGTCAGATGGGGTCAAAGGTCAGGCAGAAAATAGACTCATATAGGACAAGTGCCTGCAGTGCTCTCTGTATGACATTTCCTGCACTCATGCTCAGCCGCAGGCAGGATGCAGACATTCACTGGATAATATGTAATATCAGTCTCAAGATTCAGCTCTGAAAGTAGTTGGATATGGTATTTATGGTGTGATTACATCACTGTGTGTCTGCCTGTGTGTTATCTGAGGCTTTAGAAGGTGGCCTGTGGTGGGTTGCGGTGCGTGTTTACGCCGTGGCTGCAGGACAAGGCGAGGTTACAGATCCTCGGAAGGTGAGGGGTTTCCCCTGGCAGATGACCATCACTGTATGATGCAATAAGATAAAGATCAGCAGATATTCATGACAACAGTTGCTTCTGGTCCTTAAAGAATGTATGTAATTTAAGTGTCCTTTTTTTTGCATAGATGCATATTTTTCTGCATGTGTCCTTATGGAGGATAGCAGTGATAGTGTGGTCAGACTCATGCATGTAAAAGTTTCAGGCTGGTCATCGTGACATGTGGCTGCTTTTTGTTGGTGCATGAGTTAAATGACAGACCCCTGGGATTTGTGTGTGCGTGGGAGTGAGCGTGTGCATGTGCATGTGTGTGTCCCTTGTGGTTTATGAGGGAGAGAGAGTGCCCAGAGCTGTCATTAGACAGACTCTACAGCCTGAGGGGTGAAGGATATGTGTACGCTTATGTCTGTGTTCTACGTGTGTGTGTGTGTGTGTGTGTGAGGCACGTGTGACTCGACTCGTGTATGTGTGTGTCCCATGTGGTTCCCGCGGGCAAGCCGAGGGCATCATTTTGACCGATGTGACTGTGTCTCTTTACGCTTTTCTACAAACCAGACACCATTCATCTTCTTTTAACTCGTTTCCAAACGCTTCCACCAGAGCAAACACTTTGATTGTGCAATAAAAGACTAAACTTTGACAATAAATGAACAAAAGCTTGTAATTTGCACTTCCATAACAATAGCGTAATAAAGCTTCTGCCTCTCCTGTCTCTCTCCACTCTCTCATCTATAATTACATCCTCAAACTGCCTGTTTAGATAAATCAGGATTACTGGTCTGGCCCCTACCAAAAACTTTTGTTTGCAACCATTCAGCCGTTTTTTGAGCTTGTATTTGAGTTCTCAGTGAGTGTTTTATGTGAATATTAGTTTGAATTCCTGTAGCTGGGCAATAAACTCAATAATAAAGGCCTGATTATCAAGCATTTCTACCTGTTGACATGGGATCTGCAGCTTAAAACACAAACAATGTTGTTACAACTTTGATGTAAATGAGAGGCAGAGGCAGCTGATGATCTTGTACAGCAGGCTGAGAGCCGGCGGCCTCATTACATGTTACACCACACTGTCCCGGCCTGCATGGGCCTCCTCCCTGCTGTTACA
Source organism: Acanthurus leucopareius (assembly GCA_029814765.1). NCBI lineage: Eukaryota > Metazoa > Chordata > Actinopteri > Acanthuriformes > Acanthuridae > Acanthurus > Acanthurus leucopareius. Next base: position 7,063,428 of record JAQMCX010000046.1, read on the forward strand.
CAGGCCCCTCTGTCTGTCACTTTCTCTACTACATTGCCCACTACAATCCTCTGTATTTGTGTGTGTGTGTGTGTGCATCGAGAGATGGGGGGATGGGGGTCATGGAGATTTCACTGTTTCACTGAGAACAATACCCCTTTTGATGTGTCTCAGCTCTCTTTGTCTGGATAATGAGGACCAATCGAATAGTGGCAGACAGAAGGAGTTTGAAATGGAGGGAGGAAAAAAGTGAATGAGGTGGAGATGAGAGAGTGAGAGACCCTTCTCTCTGAGCACTCAAGGCCACATGATTGTCCGTCAGTGGTTTACGGCCGTCGCTGCTTCTACTTGTATTGTTTACTGGATTGTTGGCTGTAGTGCTTATCTGCTCAGCTGTGGCTAGCGCTGTTGCAGTAATCAGCTCAGCATCTTTATTGGCACAGGCCTTATCTTTGCTGCAGCCACTGAGCCCTGTCCGTTTTACACACAGAGAGGAGGCTCAGCGCAGCTCTATAAAACATCAAGCACGACATTCACACTGTGGCTCCAATGTGACACCTTTTATCTACAGATAAGTACGGTCCATGATGTGTGCAGAGGTGAGCAGGATGGGGCAAGAAAAGGGAGGAGAGTAGGGAGTGTAGTGAAGTTAAGGGGAGCATTATCCAGACAAAGGCGTCAGGTTTCAAACACTCCACAGCCCTCTCTTCTGCAGCCAGGCCTTTGTCCCAGGGGTAATAATGCCATTATGGCAACAACAGAGAAACGCCCAGCCAGCCACCCAACCAACCAGCCAAGTAGCCTGATCTGGCCTCTGGGCATTGCTCAGGTTTCCCCTTATTGGACCAGCTGTGCATTTGTCCTCCTCTTTCAACAGACAGTGCAGCCAAGGGTTAGGAATGTCTTGATCAGTTGAAACTGATCATTCTAAAACATAATATGGATATCTGCCTCGCCTCCTGTACTTGCTAACCAGAGTTGATTTCTCACAAAACAGTGTTGAATCCAACATCTCCTCAAATGTGCCTACAAGCCAACAGCAACATGGAGGCAGCAGCAGCAGCAGCAGCAGCAGCATTCAGAGGCTGCCCTCGCAGGTGCCTGCTGGTTAAAGTCCCCTAGAGAGTGTCCCGTGGATGCCTGCGTGTAAAAGGCATTTATTCCTGTGAATAAAATCTCTCTGAGTAAGCACATGCTTCAGCCAGCGGCCCCCCGGTTGCTGCAGCATTCACACAGAGAGGGAAAAAGGACAGGGATTCACTCTGCACACTACTCTGCTGACCTCAGCCACTCCTGTGTGTGTGTGTGAGAGAGAGAGCATGTGTGTGTGTGTGTGTGTTTGTGTATTTGTGAGCATTGTATATGTGTGAGACGCATCAGCAGCTTGTGGAAACAAAGAACTAATATCTGGGGCCAAACATCTGTATGAGTGTGTGCATGTTCATGGGTGTGTTAATGAATGTGTGTTTCCCTAAACAGTGATTACGCTTATGGATGAAGCCTGGGTGACTTTTTTTGCAGCAAAGCTTGTTTATTTTGATTGCGAGAGCACTTTTAAAGCCCTTTGTGGTTGATGACTTAAAATGTTTGAGAGAGGCTTTGCTGAAGTTGCCAGTGGAACCACAGTAATCTACTTTTAACACCCACAAAGCCACACACACAGGCACACACTCTCACAGATATAATGGGCAGTGCTTCGGGGACATGTGTGTCCTTTGCTTGCATGCTATAGCATAAACCCAGATCTGTGTCACATCCCTGACCCCTGACCCTTGGCCCTGAGGCTACTTCCAGGGTCTGTTATGAGCCCCAGCTCACCTATGCACTCTGCACCCAAATGTCTTGAATGCCACACATACTCGTGCTCATGACTTCAGTGACCTAAAGATAAGGTTAAATGTGTGGGCTTACAGCGCTGTGCAGTGTTAAAAGTGCGACAAATTTCAGAACATCCGAGGCATCTGCTCGGCAGGCCGTATTTTAAAACCCTGGAGGTCGTACCAGTGTTTTGGTTGAATATGAGCCGTCTCTAAATGTTGGATAAATATTAATGCAGAGGCTGAGGAGGAAGCAATAAGTTAATTAGGATTTGGCTCGTTAGCATATACAATATTTATAATATCTCCATAGAAACCTCCTCAAATCAGTCAGCCCATACATTTCTGCCTCAGAACCACCTTCCTGCTCACCTGCCTCTTAATTTCAAACAATGTCCACCAACAAGTGGACCTGGCACCGAGCCACTCGTTCTCTCTGATCCCTTAAGACTTCGAACACACACAGTATGATTGCACTGTGACTTGTTAGTGGAAGAGGGCATTTATCCAAATTAATGGACTACATGGCTCTGCTAAAGCGAGTAATTGACTAAGGGGAAGTAACTGAATAAAGACAGTCTGTCTGCTCTGTCTCTCTCTACACGTACACACACAGAGTCACACACATATCGAGTGACAACAGCATAATCTATACTTGTACTTCTTTTTAGCGATGTAGGCCACTTTAAAGTGTCCTGTAGCCAACATGGGTTATGTTGCGGGATGTGTGTGCAGCTTGAACTGATGGAAGTATGTCAAAGTTTCCTCAAGAGACTGGGATTATCATTTAACAACAATAGAAATGTTAAGAGATCTGCATTAACCAGGTTTCTCTGTCATAACAACACACACACACACACACACATGCAGATCGTGTTTCATGGTTTGTGGTTAGAAATGTCTCTTTCTTGAGGTAAACTGTTATGTAAAGGGATTAAAAGGCTGGAACATATTATCAAACATTCTTTTTATGTTCGGTTTATGGTAGTCCATCATAACTAATCTGTTTAATGTCAGAAATTAGTGAAAATGCCCCTCATTCAACCAAAATTCCTTGTTTTTGTTTTTGTTTTGTAATTTCAAACTACATAAAACTTAGAAAACAAAATATTTGGCACTTCTTTGGGAAAAGATAATAAGATTATTGTATTCAACTAAACCACTAACTAACCAAACCTACATTTTATGCACATGAATGTTTTTTAATTTTATTTTTATTGAACAAAAGAAGCCAAATTTTAAAAATGGTCCAATTTTAGTTCAATTTGGTAATTATTTTATCTTAAAAACAGGATTTCGATTAAAGAGGATATTCTGTTGTTTTTGGGACAATATGTTTTCTTTTGATTCTCAGACACATACAATAATTTAGGATTCTCTATTTAACTAAAAGAATTCGAGTTTGATAAATACTCTCAGTTGAATTGAGCCACTGATTTCCTAAGAGATGTCCGATGTCTTGCACAGTGGTGAGAAAAATCATAGAAGAAGAGACTGATTGACAGGCGGGTCTGTGGAGCTCAGACCCCTTCAACCTTCTTCTTCTCTAACTTTCCTTTGAATTCCTCATCCCGCTCCTTGTCAGGGCAGGTCACATGGTGTGTTTGAGGGACAGGAGGAGGAAATCCTCCATTAGAGCACACCACAATACGTCTTCCTTTGCCCCGCTCCGCCTCCCATTCACCTCTCACACACACTGCTGACACCCCAGCTCGCTCACCATAATCACGATATCACTCTAATTCTGCCCCTGAAAGCCATGAAAGCCCATTAAAATGTCAATAGAGCCTCAGAAGGGTGAGAGAGTCATGAGAGCTGGAGGACAGGAGCTTTGCCACTATAGTCTCAACAGACACGCAGGTGTTGCTCTACAGGGTAAATTAGCGCCACGTCAGAGGGAATTAACCTTTTGAACGGCACAGAGCTTTAGCTGCCTTAAGAATAGTTATTGTGTCCTGTTCTGGCAGGTACAGTAGGTCTTAAGGTGAAGAGAAAAATAACAGAACCTAACTGATCCTGAACCTGCTGGACAGAGAAACTTTAAACTTCATATTAAAGAGCACTGAAAATATCAAAAATAAAAATCCTAACAAGCTCAAATTATGTAAAAATTTGATGGAAATCTTTGTTGTTTATATCTGATGGGGGCGTAACAGTCAGACTTAGTTGTGTCAGTGCTGCTAATCTAACTCACTCTACCAAATTTAACTCCAAAGCCAATCAAACGGGCGCTAATCTCTCTCCCACACAAATAAATGCTTACGCACACTCACATACACACACACACACTCTCTTCCTCTCTCTCTCTCTCTCTCTCTCCCTCTCACACATGTATATACATACTGTACACTTCATACTGTTTACTAACTTACGAGCACAGGCGCACAGCCGTATATAAACACACAGGAACATACTTGTGTGCTGTGATTGCTAACACGCAGTGGAGCATGAACATGTGAATGGATTTATGGGAGGAAAATAAGCACTGCACACGCACACACAGACACACACACACATGCACACAAAGAACCCACCATGACCTCTGTGTAAAGATTTAAGCAGCTAAAGAAGTAACTCTCCCATCATCTGACCTGAGGTTAGTTTAGTTTTCAGACATTTTTCCCTAGAAGACTTAAAAGAGGAATGCGTGACATGATCTGATAAAGCGAAATAAAACTGTTCCTCAAACTCACCAAACCTTCCGCTTTAGATGAGTGTTTTTTTCCCTTCGTGTATTCTCTATACTTTCTGCCCCTTCCTTTCTCCATTGAGGGATTTTTAGGCCTTATTTACACTCTGGCGCCTGTTTTAAAACAGTTCAGTGACTTTGATCGCTCACAATGCTCATTGGCTCTAAAAGCATAGAGCACACAACCTCTCTAGCAAAGGCAAAAAGAAAAAAAAAAGGGTAGAAAGAGGCAGAAATAATGCAAAATTGTTGCATAAGTATCCTCTGTATCATTAGAGGAGCTCTGTTTGAGGGCAATACAGGTTCTTCCACTTCTTTGGTTAGTATTGGAGAATTTCACTGATCGCCACTGACCTCATGACAGAGCTTGTAAAATAGTTGTTTTTTAATTCACTGATGCTCCACAGGACTCTGCCAACAGCCCAGCCCACCTCTTTCTATTTCTTCCTGTCTGTTTTTATCTCTCCCTCCTCCGTCACTCCCCCCTCCCTCCGGGTCAGCAGGCCCTGTGAAGGTCACTCACTCTTTATCCCATCGCCATTAAAGAGGTCATATTTCTTCACTCCGCTGTTTGCAGATGGGGTTCAGATAGGCTGTGGGGTTAGTGCTGGGGAGTGTTTTAGCCTTAGCTGAGAGGTTCACGGCTCAACTTTGGTATGAGGAGAATGCCCACATACCAGGCTGTTTTCAGGGGGATGGCATGGTGGGGGAGGGGGGCGCACAAAACAGCTTGGCATCTCAAGGCTGGGAAGCGTGCAGACAGAGAGGCTTTCATGAATTCTCAATAGATGTTGAGGTGGTCGGTTGCTCTCCTCTCACTTTCCCTTTTCTTTCTCTCAAATGCTGAACAACTCCCAAGTTTCCCATACTGTTCTGCGATCTCAGTTTAGCCTTTAAGCACCAATTTGCATGTGTGTGTGTGTGTGTGTGTTTGTGTGTGTGTGTGTGTATGTGCGTGTTTCCCATGTCTGTTAAGCCCATGACCTCCTCTCCTTTCACTTCACCTTATTAGCATTTGAATCCCCCCTCCACAAGTAGGCCAGAGTGGAGGGTCGGAGAAAGAGAGGGAAGGAGAAGGAGGAGAAAATGGGAGAAAAAGACTCGAGACTGACGTGAGAGAAAGCATGATCCGATTTCTGAAAACGTTGTTTTCCCCAGCTGAGTGTTTACCCAACACATGTAGTTTTGTGCCTGGACTTAATGCATGGGTAATGCAAGGTCTTAAAGTTCACTGGGGCATAAAGCTAAAAAAGATTCACGTGTAAAGAAACGCATATTTGCGCCCAGAATCTACTCTTTCCTTGTGTTCACTGTCCCGCCCAGCCTTGCCCCTATAATTCTGGGTAAACAGGCTCACCCGAAGCTCACCCTGTCTGTTGTGTAGACAACGTGGTTCTCAGACACCACCAAAGTCTGGCGTAGCCCTGTGTGGGCCCACCAGCAGCCTGTCGAGCCCTGGCGCTGCACCCTGTTTATGCAGGTGTCTGCCTCAGTGACCAGCCCATCTGCTGCCCTCTGCCAGCCTCTGGAGGGAGAGAGAGAGAAAAAGTCCATTTCGATTGCATAGAAACAACAAAACAATCAGAAAAATCATCCAAACTCTTCGATTCATTTTAAAGGCTTTCGCTAGTTTTTGAAGTACAGTTTTATGTTCGGATGGTAAGAAGGTTTTCAAGGTTTCTTCACTGAGTTCATCCTCGAACTTGAAGTCAGAAGTTGACAAAACACTGCAACCTCAAGGTCCATTTAGCAGCTGTTCTGGGGCTTTAAAACACATCACATGATCTTCACCAGCAAATGAAGGCCAGTTGTCATGGAGATGTAGATGTTTACATTTCATTTTTTTCTGTTCATGTTACTTTTAGGACTTTTATTGAGTTTCTAACTTAATTTTTTACCTCAAAAGATTCCTTGAATGTTTGACATCAGCTTTAGTTACTGCAGTCTGCTTCTGAATGATCATTTTCTGTCACAGTCACATACATTAATGCACTTAGAATCACAGGGTCAAATAAAATAGGTATGTATTCTTATTTGGCCATTTTTATAGGAAATGGACTGATTTACACCTAAAATAACATTGTCCTCTTTAAAGTGGGAGCCCATGTCACAATGTGTATGTAAGGGAGCCTGTGAAGGCTCAGTCTTCACAGTGTGTCCACAAGAATGCATAAAATGTGTGTGTTGAGGTCTTTAAGAAGTTCATTCGAGTGGTTACTGGTGAGTGAGACAGAACAGTAACACGATCTTCGTCTCCCATCTCTGGTGGGACAACAGCCGCGGTTCGTACGAGTAAATTCATGAGTTCATGAGTAAATTTCTGACTTTAACCCAAATGTCAGAAACCCCTGTGATGTGAGCTTACCACATGAACCACATGCGGGAATAGTTTCTGTGCAGTCTAATGCTGAATGTATACGTTGGTGGGTCTCTGTATGTCTTTAGGACGCCTTCGTGTCTTGAGCTCCCTCTATTTATGAGCTCCTACAGTTGTACATACACACGCCAAATGGTCTCTCATGCGAAAAATGTTCCAGACTTGGGTGGGCATAGTTTTGTTTTTCTTGGTATTCACACATTTTAAAATCCCTAAAGGAAAATTTCATAAGTCACAGTCAGACTCTGGACTCATGTTCCTGTATCCCTTTGATTTGGAGATATGTATTTATTTTCCATTCATTAGAGCAGAATGTGGGTGTGCATGAGTGAATGCATGTGAGTGTTTGTTGTTCAAGAAGTCAACAATAGAGGTAATTTGACCAACAAAACTTTCAACTGCTTGTACATTTATTATTAAGGTCATGGATGAAGTTCCTCTTGATCCTAAAGAAGGCTGTTAATAAAGCAGAAATTCCGTATTTATGGAAAAACTGTCTCATGCTTCCCTGTTGAGAGTAAGATGAGAGGTTTGTGAAGTAAACACACAATTGGTTTCTGCAGCCAGTTAGCTTAGATTAGCAAAAAGACAAAGAACTAGGGTAAACAGCTAGCCTCTTTTGGTCCAAACGTAATAAAATCTGTTTACAAACACTCCAAAAGCTCAATAATTAACATCAAATGTCTTGTCCTGGATTTTGTTTTCATGCAGGTTCTATTTTTTTCTCTGTTGTCAATCTCAGTGCTAAGCTAAGCTAACCAGCTGCTGACTTTGGCTCTATATTTGCCATACAAACAGAATGGTATCAGTCTTTACATCAAATTTTATTCAAAAATGTTGAACCTTTTCCTCTAAACTGTTTTGACACTTAACCTGGAATGGCACCTTTTACCCCTGAAATCCATTACAATTCAGTTTTCCCAGTGTCCTGACATTACACCTGTGTTTGTTGGTTTCTTTTGTCTCCAATAATGGACCCCTAGCTCTGAGTGTCCATGTGTATTTGCTCAGTCAGGAGGTGGGTGGGGGGTCTCCTTATGCTAAAGAATAAACCACAGTTCACAATAGCCTGGTGTCACATTGTCAACACAAGCTGCAGGAGAGGATTTGCTGTGTAAATACCCTGATCAGTGATGTCAGTGTGTGTTTTAATGTGATTTATTGTTTTCAGCTTTAAGGTAAGTAGCTACATGATGCAGTGTGTTTTCCCATATTGGGTGTTTCTGTGGTTTAGCTTTATGTACAGGATGTGTGTTTGTGTGTGTGAGAGAGGCGGGTTCATACATTGCTTTGTGTATGTGTGTGTATGTATGTGTGTGTGTAGCTATGCTGCCCTGCCTGGTTCTGCACCGAACCTCTGTTCGCCCGTACCAGAGGGGTCTCTACTGCGGTGACTCCAGCCTCAGCTACCCCTACAAGAAAAGCACCGTCCCCTCCTCAGTTCTCATTTCTGTTGGGTTGACACTGCCCGTGGTGTCCGTAAGTCCCCCCTTCCCTTGCAAAGAGCACCCTGCTGGGGGGAAGACTGAAGGCAGAAAACAGAGGGGCTGGTGGTTCATGTTGGCAGCTGTGAAGGAGTGAAGACACCGCGTTAAATCTTCTAAAGTTAAAAACAAGCTGATGTAATGTTGCTCTTAAGTCATAGGTTTTTTAATTTATGGAGTCAGTTTCATGTAAATCCATCACCCCCTCACTCAAGCTGACCATACATGACACCCACAAGCCCCGCCCACTTCTGCCACATGTCATGATCCCCTGTTGCCAGAGTGCTCCTTGTGCCCCCCACCCCCTTATACTCTCCTGTTATTGTCTGTGTCACTGACTGGGTGCTTTTATGCTTTCTTTCCTCTCTCTCTTCCTGTTTTTCTCTCTCTCTCTCTTTGCTTCCTTCTTCTTGTGTCTCTTGTAGCTAGCCTGCCTTTCCTGATCATTGAGACTAGCACCATAAAGCCGTACCAGCGCGGGTTTTACTGTTCGGACGAGTCCATCCGCTACCCCCGAAAAGACGGAGACACCATTAGCGATGCAGTGCTTTGTGGTGTTGGCATTCTTATTGCCATCTTCTCTGTAAGTCGACCTTCACACCTGCCTTTGCTTGCTGCTTTAACTCCAATTTAAAGTCACTTTCTTGTTAACTTCTGGAAACCTCAGTCCTGTAGATCGGACTCACTAACATAGCCCCTTATTTAAAAAAAAAAATAAAAATTGAGTGATTTCCTATCATGCAGTATTTGCTAAAACACTCCAGTCTTTTGCTGTAAATGTTCTCTAAATGTCCTGACCTTTTTCATTCTACAATGTTTTCTTCGTCTTACTTAATTCTTCCATGTGAGCTTTGAGTCATTGAAGCCATTTGTAAGGGCCTGTTTTTATTACATGGCTAAGTGAGTCAGTGGTAGTGAGAGGCCCCCCAAGCGACATTAGGAAGTGTGTTTATGTGTGTGTGTGCTGACGCATGCATGCCAAAGACCAAAGAGACTTTTTTTTACAACTTCTTAATCCATTCACATACCTCCCACTCGTATTCCTGCACCCTGACTTTGTGCCCTCTGTGGCCCTGCACATTGCTTCGGGGTAAACGTGTCAGCGCTCTCTCCCATGCACTGCACTGTCTTACTGATAGCCTGAAGTCTTCATTTCCCATGACTTCACTCCTTTTTCAGAGAAGTAATGGCTGCAGTGTGGCTCCAGCAGGTTAAAGGGGGTGTCAGGGTTAGTGGAAACATAATGACATTTGGTGATGTATGTATATGTCAATTAGTGCCACGTGGTCAGGCCAGACAGACTTTACAGCCCCCAGACTCTTTGCGGCACAGCCCCCTCATAAGTTCCCAGACTGAGACGTCCCTTCAATCCAATATCCTCACCATCAGCTCGGTGGGCACACACACACACACAAACACACAAATACACACACTGTACCAGCTCAGCTCTTCTGCTTATTGGAACCAGGAGACGGTGCTTGTGTTAGGCAGCTCCCTCGCATGTTCACGTGTGGGCAAAGCTGGCGTGTCTCACACAGCTGTGCTCCATTAGTGGCGTCTACTGCCATGCCGACACCGTTCCATTAATGCACACACATGCATCCTCACTCATGCAGGCACACACACACACACACGTATATACACATACGTGCACTGGTAGCAGATTCCAGTCGGGCCTCCTGTTAATGTTAAAACGCCCACTGGTCAGACGTATCTGTGTCTGATGAGATAAAGCTCTATAAGCATAAACACTGATGATCCAAATAAACCATCAGGCACCTATTGAGCCTTTGCTCTCATGGTTAAAGGTCCAGTTTGCACTTAGACAGCCAGAGACACAAGAACAAGCCATGACAGGGAGACAGAGGGAGGAGAGGTTTTAGTGCAAACGATGACAACCCAAATAAAGTTTTTTGACCCGTGTTGGCTTCCTGTAGTTCTGATCTTAATCACATATCAAAACAATTCATCGACAATAGCAGACAAACTAACACACTGCGATACTTGTTTGTTCTGGCCATGAGCCTGCCCGGCTGACCACCCAACAGGCAGGATATGTGTGTTTATCGAGCCTAACGCTTAACAAACACAATACATGTAAATACACAAACATTATGATCCGAATTAACATGAGGGGGGTTCCTGGGAAACAATGAGCCTGCAGACGTTCACACATCTACTCTTCCCCATTCACAGTTTTGTCTGCTGGCTCACAGATAGGCTGCTAAATATTTCCCTGATCATGTGAGAAGGTAGACGAAAGAGTGAAGCCTCGTGTGGAAATAGGAAGGAAAAGGGAGATGCAGTTTTTTTGGAGAGCAGCCGGTCTGTCAGTCTGACACCCCCAGGTGGTTCAGATATGATTGACATGTCCGAAGCCTCTGGGGTCGACTTGGCATATGCTCACTTAGTGCGGATGAGGTCTTTCCATGGGCCCCAACGCTCCTTAAAAAAGTTGGAATAACACTGGATTCAGGGTTGACACGTTCTGTTTAAGCCATATAGCAGACATTTCCTCCTATGTGAGTCCTCCTCTGTCAGGTCAGTCTGACTGAGGTATCGACCCAGTCTGGACCATTTGTTTGAGTTCTCATGTTTTCCTTTCCCCTCGCCTTCACTGTCTCATTTTCCTCCATATCTCACATTAAAGCCGCCATCATGAGTATCACCCCCCCATAATAATCTCACACCACATCAAAAAACTGCCTGAGGGAAAGGCAGGCCATGCTCATTCTTTATGTTTGTCTCTGTTTGAATGTCACTCATTCTGTCTCTCCTGTCTGTCCTCTACACATCCTTTCTTTCCTCAGTCTGTGACTTCACTAAGGTATAATATTAGATTTCCTGCATGATAATCACTCACTTTTTACTGTATGGCTATGTGTTATGTAAATCTGCTGTACAACTGTAGGACTCTGCAGCATCACAGAGGTAGAATTTGTCATATTTTCGTTATGTGTCGTCCGTTTATCTACAAAAATAATCCTTTTCTTTTAGATTGTGATTGGAGAATGCTTCAGGATTCACCAACTACATGAGGGAACCAAGTCTTTTGTTGGGAATCCTTATGTCGCAGCCCTCTACAAACAGGTCAGCTCTCCAGAAGCAAGCTGTTATATGTCTGTTTACTGCACACATAATTAACCATTTACCATTTAACACTTAAACAGCAAATGTCCAATCATAGCTTTGCAACTACTGTACAGCTAATCATCACAGGATTTAGTTTAATCCACATGTTGAAGCTGATATTAGCTCAAATAACCAGTCAGTTACATCTGATGAGCTTTCTTAATGACAGTTCAGCCACAAATTTAAAGAACTAAATTGCATATTTTTGTCTACTGTCCTTTAAAATTAAGTTTATTGCTCAAAAAATGATTATGATTGCAAGCTTCGCTCTGTGTGAGAGCTAAAGCTCGACAGGCGTTGCAACAGCAGGGGATGAGATTTAGCTCAGGGTGATTATAGACAGCCACATTGATGTTATGTCTGATCATGAATGTGTGTGTGTGTTCTTGCAGATGGGTGTGTTTCTCTTTGGATGTGCCGTCAGCCAGTCGTTCACAGACATCGCCAAGGTGTCGGTGGGTCGTATGAGACCCCACTTCTTAGCTGTGTGCGACCCGGATTTCTCCAACATCGACTGTTCACAGGGATACATCACCAACTATACGTGCAGGGGCGATGAGAGCGACGTACAGGAGGCCAGGTTTGTCCAAAAACACACATGAGTACACAACCTACAGTGTGTTCGCTGCATTTAAAATAATTCAAAAATATTCTGACTTTATTCTCTAAACTGACAGATATTTTTCTCTCCTCAGGAAATCTTTCTTCTCAGGACATGCATCTTTTTCTATGTTTACCATGCTCTACCTGGCGGTAAGTAACTATTAAAACCTCTTGCACATCACACCACACTCGCATTCATGCAAGCACACACACGCTGAGCGCCGCACAAACAATGGTTTACAGATTGCAGAAAGAGTCATGGAGGGAAGGTTTGGCTGTAATTTAGGGATTTCGCTGGCTGAAGAACAAGCAAAACATTGTTCTTGTCTGCTTCACCTCTTCTTTCTTACTCAGCTCTATCTCCTTATTCAGTAATGAAGGGTCTTATTCTCCTTCTTATTCCTCCCAGAGATGGATGGATGCACTCCACCTGTTTTCTTCAGAGCAGCTGTGTGTGCACTTCCTGTCCTCTCCCATTTCTCTCAATCGCTCCCTCTCACTTCACCTGTTGTGGGTGTCGGGTGAGGCTTAGTGCTCTGGAGGCTTTTTCATACTTCAAACAGTCTAATTACACACACATATACACACACAATCAGCAGCTTAAGAGGAGAGAAGAGAGTCAATGTTTTGGGTTTGGCTTGTTCGAAGGTGGTCTCAGTTCTCACGGTGATCTGACTGAAGTTTTGGTGTTTTCTAGCGTATTGCAAAGTAATGCAGTGAGAGATTACTGCGGGTATTTCCCAGCCTCTGGGTGAACCTACAGCTGCTCTCTGGTCAGAATGAGGGAAAGAGATGAGAGTGAATAAAAAAACAAGAGGGGAAAAAAGCAGAGAGGGAGAGCGGAGATGCGTCCAGACCACAGAGTGACACACTGGTCCGAGACCAGCATTTCAGCTGTGGTGAGCCGTGAGGAGCTCAGCCAGAGGAGGCTGGTGCTCGCAGTGAAACGAGGGAGAGAGAGAGAGAGAGAGAGAGGAGGACCATCGCAGGAGAGAGGAGGAACAGTTTGTACTCGTTGTTTTGGAATACAAAACCGATCTGAAACAAAGCCCACAGTGGAGGCAATCCTAGTGGAAAAAGGAATCTGCAACATGTTTTGTTTTCACCAGCTGAAAGCCAGTCATGTGACATCATGTTTTCACTCACACAGTCTCCCACTCTCTTGGCGTCGTTTTAAATAAGTAAATAAGTTTCTCATGAGCCTTCTATAGGAGCAGATGTTATTAATAACCAAAAGTCAGATCTGTAGAACTCGAGAATGAGTGATTACTTCACTAATTTAATTGCGTATCAAATAAGAAATCTAAACCTTGAGATTATCAATATTTCTATTAATAATTAAAAGGGAGGAAAGTAGTGATCCAATATGCAAAGACAATGAATAGGTGCATTTCTTAAAATGTCAAACTGTCCCTTTAGATGACAGATCCTCCACAATAAAATTTTGATTCACTGTCGGTGGAACAATTGAGCAACATTTTTTCCACAAGCACAGACAAATATGGATTTTCTCTCTCTTGGGTTCGTCCCCTCGCACCATGTTTTTTGCTTTGTTGTTGCTCATCAGGGTGAAAGTGACATTTCCACAGTGTGGCTGACACCTTGCCTCCACCAACCTCCAACCATCTGCCAAATGACACTATGTGATTTCTGAAGCACTTCATTTCCTGCCGAGTATGCCTGACTGCTGCTCCTGTTACAGATGTGGTTTGAGCTGAGATGGCACACAGATAACTGGAACAGACCGCGTGGCACCCTGTTCAGTAAAAACCACAGCATTATAAGAACAAGAGTGTGTTCTGCTCAGTTATCTTTTGTTTGGGGTAATGTGCAAACATCTCTGTGCACAAACTACACAGTAGCAACAGATATATTCATCTCTATGTGTTATTTTTTTCTTGCAGAATCGACTAAAGCTGAGGCAAATAACATTTAGCTGCTTGAATAAAAAACCATAATGTTTAGTTTTTGTTATTTAACCACAGCTTTGCCTTTGTCTCAAAGCTTGCCGTTAACCAGATTAGAGGAAGGGATGGGGGGGGTTGGCCAGTAAACGAGCCTGTGTTCTCATTCTTTCTCACTTTGTTGTGTTTTCTTTAATTTAACACTGACTTTGAGTCGGAGCTCGAAAGCCCGAGGAAGAAGATCTTGTTGGAATGAGTCGGATTCCTTCAGAAACCACCAGACTTTGTGTCGCTCTCGTCTCTCTCTCCGTCATGGGAATCTTCTGGCAGTCCTTTTGTTGTTATGTTTTATTGTTGTTTTCCTCAGTTGTGATATTTGAGAAGCAGCAAATTTTTGGGAGGACAGCTGGGTTCAGAAATGCAGTTTATTTAATGCTAGAATTTGTAACATTTTAGCATTTTAGCACCAATTACACCATACTTAAACTCTCATGACCTTTGTCTAATGTGGCTTAACAATGTGGCTTAAAAATGTGGTCAAATCCTCTTCAAATAATTTGACCCAGTCTTAATTGATGGGTCACAATTTAAGTACAGTGTTTGTTATGTACAGGTCCCATATGGTTTGGCTGTAAGGATTCCTGGTTTTCAACCAGGCGGCTCAAGTTCAGCTCCCAGCATGGGAACAGTTTCGTGTCTTTAACTCAACATTCATTATGCTGCCAAACACTCTTGTGCTTCCATAACATGGTTGAAACAAGACATTGACTTTAAATGTTACATGTCAATTTAAATCTGAGTTGGATTAGAAGAGACGGCATCGTGTTTTAGATTTTTTAAGGTCATTAAGCCTCTCATTTGCTGTCTTAAACATGTGTGCAGCTTCTGCTGAATCAGGTTTGGACGGGTTGTTTGGGTTTACTCACTGACCTTCAGCTGATTAGAAGGTCAGCACAACCCCCTTTTTTTAGGCTGTGTGCTCACTCTGTCTGCAAGTTTGCTCAAAACTGAGACTTTAAGGATGTTGTGCAAAGGTTTTTTTCCTTTTTTTCACATGTTCGGTTAATGACCGCAGGACATCAGACTGAAGTATTTATCAGCAGTCGTTGCCCACTACCTGAGAATGACCGCGAAGGAAGCCTGAACTCTAAACATCCCCACCAAAGACCAGAGAACAAATATGGAAGGGATGGGAGGGATCGCTTCCTCTGCTTCCACAAGGAGAAGAACAATGAAAGAGTGTCGTAGAGGAAGTGCGACGGAGCTTTATGCCCACACCTACAGGGGCTCGTAGTGGACAGGAGATGGTGGGAGGTGATGCCTCTGTCTGTAGGTATTGTTAGCCCGGTCTGATTATCAGACACAACTGTGGAGGTTTTTTTCGGGCTGGGCAGACCTTGGCTGAGGCCGTCCCTCCCCAGGCCCTCTGTCCCTGGGTGTGAGAGACAGGAAGTCAAGGGTATGAGTGGTGCAGAAACACAGGATGTTTGAGGAACCTGAGCTTATCTCACCACTGTGCATTTAGATGGATGAAACCAGAGATACTGTGTGTGTATGTGTGTGTGTGTCTTTGCACTTGTACGAACGACTGAAAGTAGCCTTGATCTTAGCTGTTCCTGTTTTGGCTCTTCTCAGTCTTTATCATGACCCAGAAAGGGATCTTTTTTGGCTTTGGGCAGAGTGGGGGGTGCATCCGCTTTGTCTACTATTTACTCTGATAGAGGGTAGAGAGTTCATTCCAACAAAGTGCTGAAACTTTCATGGCTGGTTATGTATACATATATGTGTATGTGTGTGTATATCTCTGTGGTTGCACTGTTTTTACAGCTGTGATCTTGAACTATGAATCAGTCACGTCCGGGTTTCTGGCAGTCGAGAGTGTGTGTTGTGGAAGACAGTTTTGTGTTTCTCTGTGGGTTTGGCCAGTTTGCCCACTTTGATTCAGTCTAGATCTCTGAGATAGTAATAATGTGGACAAACACACGCTGCCATCAACGGTTTAAAAAGCCAATACGACATATGTTTACATAAATTTAATGAAAATGTCCAGCCTGGTGTGTGTGACGGTTCAAATCATGATGCATGTTGTGAATTTCATGATTTTCTTTATTCACACCTTCAGAAAAAATCATTTTCACTGTATAAAATTCTGTTAAATGAAGAAAATAATTAACTCTGTGTCTTTTTTCTTTTCAGTTCTATCTCCAGTCCAGATTTACATGGCGCGGTGCTCGTCTCCTCCGCCCGCTGCTGCAGTTCACCCTGTTGATGATGGCCTTTTACACCGGCCTATCACGCGTCTCTGACCATAAGCACCACCCGACTGATGTCCTGGCAGGCTTTGTGCAAGGAGCCCTGGTGGCCTACTGCATAGTGAGTGCACACATGTCAAGCAAAACACGCACATTCAACTCAATATACATGCAAACTGTATTAAAATGTAAGCGATATCTCATGAATGCACACATTTTAATGCAACTTTAGACTTTTATATAATTGAGCATCAGGGATCCGACAGACTGACCACCCTTCAAATAAAGTTTGCCTCCATATAGCTCTTAACTTTTTCTAAAAAAAAAAAAAAAAAGAAAAGAAATGGAGCCGGCAGCGTAGTGAGGAGAATCTGATTCCCTTTAATGAATAACACATTGCCTGGAGACAGGCCCTCGTTCGGGTGTGTGTGTGTTTTTGTGCGTCTCTGCGTGTTAGTGTGAATCCGTAACGTGCAACCCTCTTCACTACTTTTGTGACATATCGTCACAGCAGTTGCCAGATGATTTTCGTAACCCTCATCATTACACTAAGCTAGATGGAGCCAAGGAAAATTGAATTCGGGTCAAAAGGAAAATGGAGAGAGTGTAAAAAAAAAAGAGTGAGTAAGAGTGTAAGAGGGAGAGAGAGGGGGGAGAGAGAGGATTAGCCTTTGAAACAGGAATGAGGCTGTTAATTATTTTGGGTTTTTTTATTTGGCAGCTCTGGTTCTATCGGCACAGCAGGCCGCTGCTAAACTCTGCTGCCTCTGGGAAAAGTATGGAAAGACACACTTATACACACTTGCACACACACACACACTCACTCACTCACACACTCAGGCACCCCTTACCTTTCTACACGGTCCAAATCATGAACGTGGAAAGGATTAGATTCATAAAATTCAGCAAGACCTTAGTAGTGGCGCCTAGGCAGAACTTGGCACTGCTAAAACGCAAATGCACACTCACACAATCTCACACACACACGCACACACAAGAGCACACCGGGGTCCTTGAATGCCACGATTATTAAAGGGTCCAAAATGAATCACAAGTAGAAGTCAGAGAGTAACAATAGATGAGAAAATTCTGGCAAAATCAGCGCTCCTTAAGCTGGGTGTAGCTCCTGAATGACATCAGTTTTGACTCCGGAAAACAAAAAAAAAATTGTTTTTTTCAGAAATATTCTCAATTTATGGGCTTGACCTCCGAATGGGCAGATCTGGCAGGAGGAGTGAAGGGAGGGAAGTGACAGGAGAGAGGAGCCTTGTCTACATCTTGGCTCGGGATGAGCGTGGGTTTAATCCAACTCAGCCTTTCCACAAGCCTTAGAGAGACAGATTAACACACACACACACACAACCACACACAGACACTCTGTTCACATCTACATACATGCACAACATAAATGTACATGTATGCACGCACCCTCCTACACACACTCGCAGTCAAACCCCTGCCGCTCAAGTTGGTGAGGTTAGTTTTACAATCCTTGACGCCCCTTCTGATTTGCCCTGCCTCCGTAGAAACACACATCTGTGAATACTTTAGCTTGGCTGTTTTGAGCCTTTCAGGAAGCAGCGGAGCAGAAAGAACCTGACAGGAGATGAGTGAAGGCAGGACAGAGGAGGTATGATGCCTGTGTGTCCCAGAAACCAGCAGAAAGTATTGAATCAAAGTGCGAACATCTTTAGATCTCACATGAACATGAGTGGAGGTTCCATCTTTATGCTTTTAGGTGTTAAGTTAGGAACAAAAACATGCGAGTTTGCACTTTGAAATCATGTTAAAATGAATTTTTCTCTCAGTTAAAACGATCTTAAATGTCTCTTCCCAGATCTACTACATCTCCTTTTCATGTCCAATGATTGCTGTTTATGTGTCTGCCTTTGATTTGTCTTTGAAGGTCACTGAAAACTTTTTAACAACATGGAAAAAGTTTTGAGGTTTCTTAGCAAATCCCACTGGTTATAGTAGCAGCTTTGTTATTGGAGTACTCTTGTCTGTAGCTCATCGTTCTCATAAGATGTTTTCATGAAGCAGAAACAGTTGATATTTAAGAGCCCCACGGCAGCATGGGTAATGTGGTCCATTAATCAAGCCTGAGATTGTGCACATGCTTAAAAAGAGCAGACTAAACACTGACAGTACACTTGTCTGAGTTGAAAAACAAAAAAAAAACACACACTGGTTAAGTTAGAGCATTTGCAAAATCTGTCCCAAGTGTGTGATCGAGAACAACTGTTCTGAATATCACATGATGAGTTATGGGACCTTGTGGAAAAGTGTCTTCTTTTCCACATATATTTTGGTAATTGTCTGTGGATGAGTTTGTTGTTCCATGACTTTATTGTCAGAGCTTTTCCAGGTTTCCCTGGGCTACAGTTACCTCTTTAATCCCAGTGCTCCCCCATTGAGTGCCAGTAAACGAACAATTCAAACCTGGGGCAAGAATGAACACATTCATATGTGGTGACGTGTTAAACTGTGTCCTCGTTGCCTCTGTTGTTAGTAAATTGCCACTTTAAAACTCTTTGTCTGTCCTCACATTTGATGATGGATGAAGTCTGAGTCTGATACATGACAGTTTTTTGTCGAATATTTGGATGAAAGTCTGTTTAAAGTCAAACACTACAGGCTCTGTTTGCAGCGCTGCGATCCAGAGGATTGTGGAAACCACAACAGGAAATGGTTTGTCTGTCCTACCTGGCACCTCCTATCAGACGCATTGCCCTAATTTTTAAAAAAGTGTCGTAACAAAGGTCAGGAGGACGGAGTCCAGCAGGAAGCAGCTGTCAGAGAGAAAGCCGGGATGGCAGCCGTTTGTTTTTTTTGGTTTTTTTTTTAGGTTCATTGTTACAGTGGAGAGGAGCTGGGTCAGGCATTAAAGGGGGAACGGGGCAAAAGGATGCAATTTCTGCACAAAGACACGCTGCACATTATCAAATGGTCAGTGAACTTTTGTAGAAGCAGGAAGACTTCCTCTATCGCTCCACACAAACAACTTTAATGTCTGAACGCTGAAATCTATGACACCATGTGAAGACACACTGTGACACATTGTGGCATCAGACCACTATTTTCTCAGAAGTTTTTGTATAATCAGAGTTGCAATCTCTAACCTACTTAGGTGCAAATGCATTTGCTGTTGTATTGTGTGGTTAGGCGGCATATGTACATTTGTAGCTGGTTTCATGTGCGTGCAAACAAATCCACCAAGTTTCTTCATTGTCATGCAAAGGGGGGTCGAGTGAGTAATGTGGGGGTTTTTTTTTATACATTCACAGTTCCGGCTAATTCATTCATGCCCGCACTTCCTATGTGAGTCAGCCTCCTTATTTGTCAGGCATAATAAAGGGTAATGACACACAAGTAAAGGCATAAACTCACACACACACACACACACACACACGCATATATATACATACAACGTAAAGGTTCTGCTGTATTTTTTCCCCTCATATCAAGAACCTAACTGCTGAGTCTGCATCACCAGAAAAAAAAAGCACTGGAGGCTTTGTGTGTGTGTGTGTGTGTGTGTTTGTGTATATCACGTGCAGGAAGCAGTGAGGTCGCGATAAGCTTTGCACCATGGCAGGTTCAGGGGCGATACATCAGAGGTCGAATGACGCAGCATTAAGGCCTGCCGTGATTGGACACTAAGCATCCTGACGGGAAATGAGTCCGGGATCTTTCCATGTCGGTTCGGGTGACACTCAGAGATACGAGTTCGCATCATATCCCTCTACACTTCACTAATTATATCATATATAATATGCCACTGTGCAAACTACTGACTGTAGAGACAAAGAGGCCTTTTAAAGCTGTATTAGCAGCTGTGTGTAACAGAGGTGTCTATCTGTGTGTGATGTCATCCATCAGTAAAAGGTCACCAGTGAGGGTAATTTTATGGCCAGTAAATGTCAGGTTGCAATACAAGAGAATGTCTTTGTGTTGATCCCACCACTCAGAACGAGACAGTCTTTGTGATATAAATAGATCACTGACTGTGTATCAACCACTGTTTTTTCCGGAAAACAACAAATAATGATTACTGAACTGGCTCTGAGTGTGTGTTTTTTCCCCGAAAGAGATTCCCACGAATTTTCCTAGTGTATTTCCGACAATGAGAGTCATGCATATTGTTTCCCCCTGGAAGAGTTTGTGCAAAGTGGGCTCTTTTTTCTCAAAGTCAAGTCTTGTATGGCAGCTTCCCTCCTCGTCTCCGGGGCAAAAGCCCTCTGCTCGCCCTCGCCTGGCAGCACGGAAGGAAAAGCTGCCGCGCTTTCCAGTTGTGTGTGTGTGTGTGTGTGTATGTTATTTGCGCGTGTTTGTGTTAGTTTGCAGCTCAAGCCTTTTGCTGCTCGTGAGTGGCCTCCAGACCGTGTAAGTAGAAACGGTAATCCACTATTACAGAGGACAGTAGTTTCCATGGCCCCACTTCCTGTCACCCCTGCCCATTTTCCTGTTTGACATATGATGTCATCAAGATCTTAGTAGGAGATACCGTCTTTGTTCTCTGCCTTTCTTTGTCCGCCAGACTGACCTCACAGTTGATGTGAAATGGGAATTCACCCCAGGCAATATATTTAATCGAGGGTGAGTTATACTAAGGTCCCTTCCTTTACCAGATTACTCAGTGTTACAGGGTTGGACTGAACAAAGTGTTGCAGATGGAGGTGATAGGGAGTGTTTCATCATGGCATCATGAAGTAATGCTTCATTCACGATTACGCTTCTCGCCTACTACGCAACTTACAGACACACGAACATGTGGGTACTTAATATTTACATATTCACACGGACACAGCTAAAATTAACTTTTGAGTCCGTGCTTTTGATAAGTTTGGACTTGCATCAGATTTCTTGCGAAGGAAGTGTGACTTTTCTTGATCTTAGAAAAAATAATGTGTTGGAGTTCAGCCTTTTTTAGTTGAAGAAACAACTGCTGGTTGTTTGCCAACTTTGCTTTGGAAATAGGATCTTAAAACCCTCACTGAAGTTGTCTGGCATGGCCAAATCAACTAAGATAACTTTCTTATGCCTCATGCAAATTACAACACTAACTTGGCTGTCTTGGATTGTACTTTAGCTGAACTACAAAGCTGGACAGAAACACGACCAAATGACCAATCAGATCACATCTCTTTTAAGCCAGGTAGCATTTTGTCCATCTCCATCTTCCCTGTTTGCTTTTCTCCTTCTGTCTCCTCACCTTCCTCTCCCTCTGTGTCTCCACCAGGTGTTTTACGTGTCGGACCTGTTCAAACCCAGGGTGAAGCCGGCCACGCCCCCACCCTCCCCCATCAAGAAGGAGCTGCTCCCTTCGGCCGACATCATCGAGAGGAACAACCACCACAACATGGTGTGAGAGATGCCACGGCGTTCTTCCTGTGACTGAGGAGCCAATCACAGCGCTGCTCACCTCCCATCGGACAGTAGAATGTAGCGACGAGAGACTGTAGCTGCGTCTCAAATGGCATCCTCCTCCTTTTTGCGGTGCCCGGCGAGGCACTTTTGTGGACTAGGGTGTCAGATTTTGAGATTTGCACAGCAGAGTCCACTCTCACTATCCAGACTTATTATATACTATTATGTTAACTACTAATCAACATTTGAGCCCATCGTTTTTCGTTTTTTTTGTTTGTTTTTTTTTTTGAGCACAAACAGAAAAAGAAATTTGGAAGCTAAAAAGACAAAAATGAGTTTAGAAATTGGATGACCTGACAGGCAGAGCTGAGGGTGCGGAGAACGAATGGAAGTGTAACCACAGAAAGGGAAAACACTTGTGAAGAAAAAAACCAATGAAGAAAAGAGATTAAAAAAAAGAAAAAAAAAAGACAAACCCTCTGCCTAGGGAGAGAGGGATGTCCAGCGATGCTTCCTCTCTGAACTCTCTGTGGCCTTGGAACGCCGTAGGACAACAACTTCCTTAGCTAGAGGAAGGATATTACTGCAAAATCTAGCAGCATAGAAATATTAACAGTATAGAAAAGTATAACTTATAGCACTGTATAGCAAGTTCATTGTCCATTATCACCACTTGCTGCCTGGGATGTCTAACTGAGAGAAAACTTGATGATGCTGACGTCCGAGAGACAGAGACATGAACTCCCAGAAGCTGACCGAGTCCGTTGTGTTAGCTTCACAAAGACTTCGCACTCAGGCAGGATAAAGTAAGCATAGCATGACTTAAGCAACAATACCTACCCACTGTAACCAGCAGGCCTCTGATGGATCGTGTACTGGTCTTCTTCAGGCCTTTCTAACAGGTTTCAGAGCAGCCCTTTAGCTGTGTTTCAAACCTTTTTTATTTTGACTGATTGGCAAGATGTCAGTGTCCCAATACGAAGCCCTCTGACCTCATAAAACCTCTGTCTCCAGATCAGCACGTCAAGCTTTCTGTCGTGGACTTTCAGAGCGGCCCAAACCCGGGATGTTGCATTTCTTTGAGGGGTTAGATGTAGTAAAATAGGGGGGGGAGGGGGCGGGTATTTTCTGTGGAAGGAGGGATGCAGGTCTCACAGCATCCCAGCACCTGTACGAGAGGCGTGGCTGTGCCATGCTGCTTCCTGGTGTTGGGGAGCCCACCTGCTTGGATCCTTAACAGGAAGTGGGCGGGGCGGGTGGGCGGAGTGAAGGGGTGCGGTCTGTCACCGTGGAAAGATGGGTGAAGATTTACAGCTAAGCTGGCACATTTTGTTGGGTTGATTTGGGCTCTTTCCGCTGGCAGGGAGGGGCTCTCACCCACCCAATCACTCATTGGCAATGGATGTTTGTCCTTCATTGTGTGTGTGTGTGTGTGTGTGTGTGTGTGTATGTGTGTGAGTGTGTGTGTGTGTGTGTCCTGTACACTCTTGTGCTTGTGTGGGTACGCCTGTGCTTGTACATGTACATCTCGTGTGTGCTTGAATGTGTGTGTGTGTATAGGTATGAGCGCTGTGCCCTGTGAAAAGGAA
This sequence comes from Acanthurus leucopareius, assembly GCA_029814765.1. Classification (NCBI taxonomy): domain Eukaryota; kingdom Metazoa; phylum Chordata; class Actinopteri; order Acanthuriformes; family Acanthuridae; genus Acanthurus; species Acanthurus leucopareius. The sequence goes on from JAQMCX010000046.1 coordinate 7,086,624, forward strand.
CCCCCCCCCCCCCTTGATAAACTGTGTGTGTCACAAGACATGCACGCTGTCAGCTGTGCCAAGTGTGTGTGTGCATGTGTGAGTGTGCCTGTGCCTGTGCCTGTGCCTGTGTGTGTGTGTGCCACTGTGTCAGAGAGCAAGAGAGCAGGTGAACTTTATAAAAACTGTGGATCTAATATTTTTATTCTCTGCTATGAAGTATCTTTAACCTTGTATGTTTATAGCCTGTCCTGTATAATCACTAACAGTTGTACAGACACAGAAGCCCTTTTTATTTACAGCCTACTCAGAAATCCTCCTCCAACAACACACTCCGCCATGTTGCACATCTTTCTCATCGTATAGTCCGTCCTATCATTTCACAAAGCCGTTTTCACTTTTCTCTTTTTATAAATATATAAATAATGTATAGATCACTAAAATTAACTTCTGTAAGATATTGTTTCTTAACATGTTTAGATATATCCACTATGATTACAGACCTGTGTTCTTTACAAAATGCTGCTTAAAAAGCATCGATTGACAAATTTTTGTATTTAGATAACTAAACTATTGTAGATTGTATTAGTTATGTTTGTAATATGCATTCAAAAAACAAATACACCCACAATTGTATTAAAAATTCAATATTAGTATTTTTGTATTGTCTCGTTTTTTTGTACAAAAGACATAGTTGCAATGCTGTTTTTCCTGCTAAATGTACTTAGCTCTAATACATGTGCTTTTAAATAAAAAGCTCATTATGAACACAACTTTGTCTTGACTGTTTAATCTTAAAGCTGTGAAGTTTTTAAAGATGATTTGATGAATTTTTGTTTCAACTTTTTGCTACTTGAAGGTGTCCCTTTCTTTTTCACAAGAAAAGTATAAAAAACTATTAAAGCAGATTAAGCCAGTCAGTGGTGGGTGTAACTGAGTACATTTACTCAAGTATTCTTTTAATTTGAGGTTCTTTACTTCAGTATGAGGCTGTATGGATAAAGCGTAATCATGGCCTGAAAAACATTATGATAATGATATTATCATGATAGAAGAAAATTTGAAATAAGAAAAAATTCAAAAGCTATTTGAAAAAACAAGTCTATCAATCAGTTTTATCATTTATTTGTTTGTGTGTATGTGTCTTTCTCTTTTTTTCAATAAATGAATAATTCTCAAAAATAAGAATGCAGGGAGCTGTAGAGGCAGTCTGTTACTATAACTGTAGAAAAGTGTTCAAAAAGAATAATTACACTTAAATTACCCATGAAAATAAAAATTACACATGAATTTTTCCACTTTGTAGTGGGTGGCAACCAGCATTAAAGTGAATTAGCCATAATGACAAACCAAGAACAAACAGCAACTGAAATTATTTAAAAGGTGCTGCATATCATTAAAGATATTGTCAAATGTGTGTAATAAACACTCATATTACAGATGTCTATTAATACCTGTTATTGACCATTTTATTCTATTTATTCCTTTTTTCTACTACATTTCAATTGGACCAGCAATTAAAATGGACTATTATTAATAATGATAACAAAACCACTATATATGATTGTAATAATTAACAAGTACAAAGTGCCGTTAATACTTGTGTTGTTTTTCCTAATTAATGATTGTACTGCAGGGATTTATCTTTTCAGGAAGGGTTTATACATTTTAATCTTGCTTCTTTAACAAACTGTAAATTTAAGATTTGATTACTAACTTCTTCCTGCTCCAGCTGCCTAAAATAATGCAGCAAATTAAAGCTGCAGAGAAAACATATTAATTTAACAGTCTTTCTCCTCTTTGCAGTGGCCTCAACAAGCCCTTTGTTCTTTTTGTCAAAATTCCCACATGAAATATGGGTGTAATGACACACTGAAAACAGCTTATAGTGTGTGTGATTTCACACTCTGGCAGACACCAGACCAGAGGAGCTGGCGTCATTGTGTGTGTGTGTGTGTGTGTGTGTGTGTGTGTGTGTGTGTGTGTGTATGAGTATCTGTGTGTATTTCAAAGCAAAGGAGCAGAACTGGCATCACGGTTTGTGACTCTGACATAAACGAGAGGTGTCATTTTCTCCACGACACGTTTCAGCCAGCGAGAGTGAAAAAGCCTGAATGACGCTTTCTGTCATCTCAAGTGTTTATCGGCCTCCTTACAAAAAAACACAGTGTTTAATCCAAAAGCTAAACTGCAATCACGCACAGCACACCATTTAGACTGCGTGTCCACATAATTGATATTCAGCATTGCACATACATATATTTAAAACTTGTATACTTAAAAAATCTATAATTTTAAGCAGAACCATAAGAGGACCAAACAGAAACAGATGTCTTTTTCTGAGAAGTTGTCATGCAAGTTCGACATTAAGAAAAAAAAAGAAAGTAAAACCTTAAAAGAAAAAGGGAAAGTAAGAACAACTCAGACAACAGCCTCCAGCATTGAAAGTCTGCTTGCACACTGATGCATGTATGAGCTGCATGAGTAAACAGACACTCATTTAAGGAAATAACTTGACTGACGTTATCATTATGGTGGCATGCATGTTTCCCTTCACTGTCCCGTAAAGTGCAGTCTTTTATTGACAGTGACAGTGCAGCTGGTCTGAGGTCAGTTGTGAAAAAACAGCACCAAACTGAGATTTACGGTGCCTGTGAACAGCTGGTAGGCCTGGGGTCGGCCATGCGTGGCTGTAATAGTAGAAAGGCCTGCTGCTGAGGCGAGGAGAGGCCCATGTTGTGGTCTTGTTTGGCAGCAGCGGAGCAGAGCTGGCACGGCGCCGCTGCAGGGAGGCCAAGGCATTACATAGTGTTGTACCTCTCTCTCAGCGTGCTGGGTGTGTATCCATCAACACACACTGCACAGTGCATCCACTTGGTCTGTTTACTTTCATTTATTACTTTACATGAAGCTGATGTTTCCCTCGTCTAAGTGTCCAAATTTGTGTTTGAAAAAATGCAAATGTTAATTCCTGAAGTAAACTTTGTTGGTGATGTTGACATTTTAACACAAGTTGGATGGCTTACGTCCTCCTTTGTGGGCTGAGAAAATTCCTCCACCCTGGGTCTTATAAAAGCATTTCGATAAACTCAGAAATGCATGGCGGTTGTGTTAAAAAACCAAGCTGTTTTTCCTTCAATTATATTGTGGAGGTACACAGTTTTCACCACACGCCAATTTGCATGAGAGTTTTGCAAATGTGACATAACAATATGTAACATACAGCTTATTTTTGATGCACTTCAATGTGGAAAAAACAAAAGTGTCAGAAGTAAGTTAACCCCGTTCTGCTCAACTGGTCTTTGTTAGAGATTCCAGTATAATTGCTGTGGAAAACCTTTCCTTTCTGAGAAGTGGGTTGACAGATTGATAACATATGTATCCCCATGCAATTTACCCAATATGTGCACAAGGACATAGGTGAATATCCCACTCTGAGAGAAACAGGGCTACAGAAAGTATGTCCCCCGAGCAAGAATGCAGCAGTTAGAGACGGCAAGTGTGAAAGAGCGATTTCAGTTTATATTTAACTCAGAATCGGTGTGTGTAAAAGTGGTTAAAGTGGCTCTCAGCTGGCGATCCAAAACAAGGCTGACGAACAGACTTCTTTTCTTGCCATGTAGTGGTTGTAGTCAAAAAGCCCGGAGTGAAATGGCCCACTGGCATACATGATATAAAAAGCATCGCAGCATAACAAGAGTGCTACTGTAAGTTGCTTCTGGTTTGGCTTGAATGCAGTGAGCGAGTGAGAGTGTGTGTATGTGTTTGAGAGAGATAGAGGTGGGTTGTAGTGAGGGTGGTACCTCCAGGAGAGCCGTGTGGAGGTCTGGAGCTCTGAGGGGCCTTTTCTCTGCGGCACAGTGCAGGGAGCAGAGATGCAGCTGAGCTTGGGGAAGCATTCGGGTTGGCAGGAGGAGAGTCAGAGGAGAGCAGGTCAGGCAAGGCTCAGCACTCTGAAACACCGCAAAAAACTACCAGAAGGCAAGTTCTCACAGTATTTCAGTGTCTGTTTTCCTTTTTTCTGCACACAGGAGGTGTGTAGACATAATATGACCCACCCACAGGATGCAGAGTGGGAGAAAGTAGCATGCAAGTAGGAAAGAGAAAGAGAAAAGGCTGGTTATACATAGAATATTATAGATTTTGTTCCAGGTTTTAGTACCCCACATTTCAAATGTTGATTGAAATCATTCCCATCTTGACAAAAGCATCTGAAATATAGAAACAGATGGATAAAATTAGTGATAAAAAATAGCAACATTTACTGTTGCACTACTGTGTCACACAGAGATTCACAGGAGAAAAAACTGCTTAAATAAAACAAAACAGAAGAAATAGAACAGTCTTTAAAAATTAAAAAGAAGATTTTGTTAGGTATTAACCCAGTTTTGGGGTAAATCTATTGTTTTCTATGTGTATCAATGATTGAATTAAGGACACAGTCAGTAGACACATGTGTAGGCAGCAGGAGGATTAATCTGAAGGATTATTGCTGTGCTTTTATGATGATGATCCAGCGTGAGAACACTGCGTCTTTGTCTCAGCTGGGGAGATATTTTGGAGCTTTTGATATGAATGAAACCTCAATCCAGTGAGCGTAAAATGGCATTCAGCAACAATCTCATTTTGATTGTCACAGACAGCAAGAATGGATTAACCTAATTCTCATGTTTCCATGTGAATGATTCATATTTCTGTGTCAGTTTTACAGAGGAAGATAACACAGTAAGTTACTGTGATGAGAAAAATGTTGGTTTAAGTATTTTTGGTTTTAGCTGTAAATGTCTGTGAGGTTACCAACTCTGGTCCATATAGAAATATTTAAATATCTGTTGGATGGATTGTCATTACATTTTGCATGAATACTACTAACTTCGAGGATCCCCTCTCCTTTTGCAAGACCAACAGCAGGCCATTTTGCTAATCATCCACTGAACTGACCATTTGCTAAGCCCCGCCCCTCCATCATGCTCTGAAAGCTAGCAAGGTATCTGCACTTCCTGGTGAAATATTATCAAATTTTTGGAAAAACAAAAAAGCAATTTCAGAAAGAAGGATGTGCAACATGTCTTAGACTGATGTATGCTGATGTCAAACTGACTCAGCAGCAGAGACAGGTTGAACAGACACAATTTCTCATTAAACACCACCATGTTAGCATCGTCTTTGTGATGGTTTTAGCATATTTGTGCTGCACTAACTTGTCTGTAGGCTCTTAGTTCAACTCCAAGCAGACATCTCTTGTAGAAAATTTAAAAAGAGCAATCTCTAACTTTCAAAAAGTTCTCAAACTAAAATGATACCAAGAATTACTCATTTATTTATTTGATTTTTTAAGATTAGGAGCTTAAATCTAATGCTGTTTCCTCTTTGTCTTTAAAAACAAAGTTCTGATGTCTCTGAAAAGTCCTGATTAATAAACAGTCCAAAGTGAGTGTAATTGACAGTTGAAATAGACTCACTTAGCCCCATGTTTTTACATTTATAGCTTACAGTTATTCGGTCGAGTAATCTTAAACAGACCTTTAGGATTTGCAGCTTGAGAGCTCCGCAGTGTAACAACTGCATGTATATAAAACTAGTTGCCCACTTCACACATAACAACATTATCCCTGTGTGACATAGTGTCTGTGCACGGGTGGTGAGCTGCATGGAAAAAGAGGGAGAGGAGACGGAAGGATTGAAAGTTAATAAATTTCGCAGATGTTGACCGTATGTGGGGGCAACAGGTGATTATGTCATCTTCACATAAACTGCCTAAACGACGTCCACCTCCTCTCTTGCTGTGTTTCTCTCACATCAGCATTTTTATCAAACATGTTTCTCATTTACCGTCTTTCAAAAAACACAGTTTCTAGATTCGTGCTTTTCTGCTTTTTTCACAAATCTTAACCCTGTTATTTCTAGTTTGAACAACAAAAATCTTCATGTTACGTCTCATCTCCCTCCGAGAGTATGGAAAAGAAATCTTCCCCCCCCATCAGTCCCCTCATGGCCCATATGGAGGACAGGTCAGTAAAGGAGCAAAGGGATTCGGTTGCTCTCAAGTTTTTTACTAGACACGATTTTTACAGATGCAAACCAGTTTCATTGGTTAGTTTTTTTTGTCTTTTGAGGTGGAGATCATCATATCAAACATCATCACTAACACAGAAAAATCAAACCCTAATGACATCTCCACCTTTTCAAACGCACACACACACACACACACACACACTCTTCAACAGTCAGCATCGCCTCTAACGCAGTCAGACAGGTTAAGTGAATGCAGAGTTGAGATTTCTCAGCTTTCACCTGTCTGGTTCCTTTAGAGCGAATGATGGTTGAGAGAAGCGGAGAAGAAAGGTGACAGAGGATGAAGGGAGAGCCATGAAAGGTGAGGAGGAAATGGGGGTGGACGTCTTCGACACACGCCTCTGTGATCTCTTAAATGGACGAAATGCAGATGGACATATCCCTCCTTTTCTCCTGCCTTCTTTTCTCTCCAAGGTTGCCCTAGAAAATCTTGTCTTACAGCCAAAGTTGCTTAAACCTCCCCCCTCCTGTGGTTCACCTGCTCACGCAAACCTGCACTCAAACCCACAAACACATATGCACAAACACACACACACACAAATTTTCCAGCAGCACAGAGCCACTGGGTCAGCTCAGTCCCTCTGGCTGCGATCCAGAGGCTGCTGCTTGATTTACAGGTCATCAATGTGAGTGTGTGTCTGCAGAGCGTTTGTGTATCTGTTGTGTCATCCTGCAGAGAGCCAACTGTGAGCTCAGCACTCAGGGACCATGCATCTGCCTCGCTGACAAGGAGCTGAATACCTGCTCCAGACATTTGGCTCATCCATCACACTCGTAAAGCTGTGATGTTCGCTCTGAGGAATTTTACTGGAATACGTACAAATTCAGGTTAAAAGTTGTCATTTGACCTTAAGCAGTTAAGCGGGAATTATTGATTGTGTAGCACATGATTCAAATCTGATATCAGTTCCTCTTTGTCTGTGGGAGATGGAGGTTCGATGGAGGAGGGTTCAATTGTCCGCAAGGCTTCCTAAGTTCAGGCAAGGGACTCTGTCGAGGCAAGTTAGGAAATGTGATTTAGTATGTGACAAAAATCCCAAAGCTCCACCATCAGCAGCTGGAATCTGGTCCAAATTTATGTGTAAGCATTATGCAGCATATGTGCATTTGTCAATATGTGTCTTCATTCTTGCCTAACTAAACACTCACCCTCAAACCTCTCTGGAGAGTGTTGAAATATTTTTGAGATGAATCTCCCTGCATATGTGATTCAGATTCAAGTCTTATTTGCTCCCACATATTTCTAAAGTCTCTGGCTTAAAGTAGTTATTTCAGATATTTATTGTGTGTAATATGCACATGACACCTGGGAGGTGTGTTACCTGTCAGATTTAGTAAATCTATTGCTTCTCTATGAGGCTTAAGTTACAGTAACTTGTTTCAGATAGTTCAGACATATGAAATCGGACAGGATCAATAATAGCTGGAAGGATAATGAGATAACTAGCTAGCTAGAGGCTTTTGGTTCAAACAGATGATGATCATGGGCAAGCTGTGAAAAATGCTGCCTCAACCCAAACTGTAATTTTTCAGTGTGAGAAAAATATGATTTTGCATGTGAACTTGTGAGCTGGTTGTTATTTTTAAGTCTCAAAGTGAAGGGATGAGACTTTACAGCTCTGTCAGTGACACGTCAGGCTACCTCGTTAGCATGCTAACACTTGCTAATTAGAAAAGAAAGGCTAAGGCAGAGGAGAACGGCATTAATTTTAGCAAGTATTTAATTATAAACCAAAGTACTTGAACTTAAATGTTCACCTGCTGCTAAATAAAAAAGGAGGAGACCAACAAAGTATTACAATAAATATTTAAGTGACCATAAATCTTGTACCAAATCTAACTGTAATCCATCATCAAGATGTTTTATTTAACAGAGAACAAAAATGTCAATCACAGCATGTTTACGCGATTAAAAAAAGTCACAGTCACGAAAGATGTTAGGAACATAAAGAACCATAAATGTTTGTATGAAAAAATGTGCCAATCCATCAAAAAGTTGTCAAGATTTTATGGTCTCAACCGAAGTCTTGGACCAACCAGCAAAACAGACACTGACCATCGCAGATTAACCGAAAGCTAGCTGCTAGGTGTGAGGACTTCGGTAAAGTAAATGGTGAGAATGAAGCAGACAGACAGAAGAGTGAGAGACAGAAACAGATGAGACAGACAGACGGGGGGGGGGGGTCACACAGTCTGAGCGAAAGACCTTCGCGGTGGATTTCACGCTTGCCTCCACTCGGCCCACAGCTAACGCCATTTTCTGCTTGTTGGTTCTCCCGTAATGGTCTGTCCATTCCCACACACATACACACACACAAACACACACACACACACACACACTCATCATGCATAATTGTGTTGGTGTTTTTTCTCCCATCTATGAGCCAGTCAGAAAACTATCTGACCACGACTCACACATTTGGCTTTACAGGAAATGTCCCCCCATATAGACTCCCTCCCACCACAAACCTTTAATCTCTGACTCCTCACAGGACACTTTGAGTTCCCCCCCTGATGAGTGCAGATGCTGCACATAGAGGAGGGAAGTGAGTCAAACACTGAGAGAATGCACAGAGACCACTTTCACTCAACTTCCACCCCCTGAAGAGGACTTTCACTGGGTGAGAAGTGCTGTTAACTGTCCCCAACCAGATGCTGGTTTGTTGTCTTTCTGACGTCTGGTGATCAACAAGATAATATCTCCTCTAGGAGGCGAAACAATAACTGCCAATAAATGCTTTATGGCTTCTTCGGGAAACAATGTCACTGATGTCTTTATTGCCATCACATACTGAAGAGCTTCATTCCTAAATGAGAAAAAAAGTCAGCCGCTTTGACAGCATAACTGCTGAGAGGCTGACATTGTGGGAAAACAATTATGTTGTTCGCTGTTTGAGGGGAAATGCTCTCCAAATACTAGTTTTTTCATCTGCTGCTTGGCTATTAATATCCAAGACGGGACATGTATTTTCAAACATGATTACTGTCAAAATGGTCGACGTTTGTATACCGTTAAGAGCTGTAAACAAAAAGTCCATACCGTACTCGTGATAGTGCCATAATTAGTTCAAGTGGTTTTTGAAAACTAAGACCAGCTTTTTTGTTTCCGTCTGTCACAAACAGGATGTTGTTTATAGCTCTGTTTGTCTTGGAACAATAGTGTGTCGCCATATCTCCTCTTGCGTTCTTCACCCTCACACTGCACAACTGAAGACAGTTTTTGCTTCGATTTCTTTCAAAGTGTTGCGAAATGATGTCTACTAGCCTGCTGCTTGTTGACTGAAACTCTCTAGGACTCTTTTTGACTTTTTTTACCCACCTAAATAAATAAGCATTATCCTGCTGTGATTTAGAAATCAATGAAAATCAACAGTCTGTCGTCCTCAAAAGAAAAATAGTGTGGTTTGGAGACTGGTCGATGCTGCTAATGGGCCTTTATTCTAAGCAACACTTCAGTTTATAGTCTTGCAGTGTGATATTGCATGAGGCATGTTGATGAAACACACATTTCCAAATACAGTGCAGAAGCGTTTCCATTGGTTGACCATCCATATTTGCTTGGTTAATATTGAAAGATGAATAGGTTTTGAGTTTTCACCAAAACAGGAAATGTGTGAGTCAATAGGCAATGTGTGTGTGTGTGAGTCCATTGTGCAGGCCTCCATAGAAATGACTAAGAACGATTATCTGTAATACAGTAGTGTAATGTGTCTTACTGAGTTATTTTACAGACACATTTTTTTTACCAACATCCTGCCCCAACCAACCAAAACCACAAAGCCCCCTCAGTGAGCTCCCTGCCTCCTCTCATCAGCTGACTGCCACCTGTCTGTACAGCTGCTCCCCGTTTGCTCAGTAGCGCCCCAGCGTGCACTGGGCAGTTTTATTGTCGATGTTGTCTATTTAACCACCATCTCATCGGTTGTTGACTGTCTGGATGACTTCAGCCCTGCAAGAACAAAAAATTGCAGCCATCTCATTTTTTTGAATGAGATCAGTTTGGTGATGAAGCTGGAGTGCTGATGCAGGGAGTTCTGGGAAAAAGTGAAACATGACTGTGCATTTGCAGGAACACAACATGAGCTCCATCAGTCAATCTAATACATGCAAACACATGGTCAGACTTCACTTGATGACTTTTAAAGCTGCATTTTTATTGTTTTTCTCTTGTTAACTGTAACAAAAATGTAATTTATTTCCAATTATTCTGAGCTTTAAAATCCTTATTATTATTATTATTAATGACAGTGCAGCATTTTGCATCTACAAAGCTCTTCAAACACATAGAACTTTCACTCAAACTTAACTTTCTGGATTGTTCAGAGCTCACCAGTACCTGATTAAGATGCCGTTAACAATGCTTTGCTTTATTATAACTCAGGGGCCATTTTTATGTTTTTTGCCATAAAAATTACTTTTAATTCTTTTAATTAATTCTTTTTGTTCTAAAGAGGGATAAATAAGTAAGTAAGTGTGCAGCCTGTAGAAGAAAATAAAGGCAATTTATGGTGAGGTAGGCAATCATTCTGAGTAACTGTCAGCTGTCTCTTTGGTCTTTTTCACAGCCAAGATTTGACTTTTCTTTGGACTAACAAGTAAACATTAACAGTCATTCTGTCCCAGTGAGCTATGACAGTGTCATTGTGAGCCAGCAGATAAAATACCGATAACCTTGACTCCTGCGCTGTTTCTTACATGTGAAAATGTGTTCAGTGAAAAAATCCAAATAGTTTCCAGTGATTGTTCAAATGCACAGAAAGGTCAAAATTAATGTGGTAATAATTTCTCAATATTAACAGACAGAACAAACTGCAATATTTGTACATTCTTGACTCATGTCTCACTTGTATCAGTCTGATCTTTCTTTATCAGACAGGCATGTTTTTTCTCACTTAACAACTAGTTTCTATCAGTTGACAAAACATGTGTTCGACTTTGCAGAAAAAACTTTTATGTGTGGGATACAGACGGATAGGATTAACATTTTTCCTGTGTGCATATTAGGACGATTTCATATTTATGTGGACTTTAGATAAAATTTAAGGAGTACATTGAGAAATATTCTGTTTAAGACCTTTGGCCAGACATCCTATTCTCCAAACAGTTGACTTTACTGGAACTGCAACAGTCAGTAGATTTCCATGAAAATTTGAACTATTAAAAACCCCTCAATTCTCTTCTATTTTCTTACCACTCATGACTCAATTTTTCTGAACAATATCCTCACTGGAAGACTTACTCATTAATTGTTTGTTCCATGTAAACACAAATCACATCCTGACTGGCGAAGAAGGCATTTTGGATATCAGTTGGTAGGTGCACAAAGCTGGGCAAAAGCTTATTTGAACTACAATTTATTTGCCCTCTTTGGCTGAACTGCTCCTCTGGCTGCATCGATATTAATAGCCTTTAATGGCTAAAGTTAAAACTGTTAATAATAAATAAATAAAACATAGCATCCAAACTATATCACATTTTTGTTTGGTATTCCTCTGCAGACACAGAGATGAGGCATCCCAGGGCTGTTTAAAGCAAAAAAAAAAACAAAAAACAGTGACCTCTTTGCAAACATCATGTGACACTGTAGCATTCAAACTTGGTATTGTTGTCATTGTGTCAGAGCTCCGGTTGAGTCTTTTGAAGCTCAGGAAATGATTAATGAGGGATGGCAGAACCAATGAGAAGCTGTTCGAATAAAAATCTCTGAATATGCGCCCAAACAATAAACAGCTTGTCTCATTTGCATCATGTTGCACTATATTGCCTTATTTTCCATCACAGGAGCCTATATTAGTTTGTTAGCCATCAGGTTAACATATACGTTGCAGGGTTTTGAATATTTTTTCAGGTTAGAGAGTCAGCCACTCAAAATGTCTGCACATCGCTCAACTGTCTGCTGTCTTCTGTAAAAAGAAGGCAGTGATGCAGGACTCAGAATGAAAGGAAAGCATGAAAAGAAAGGAGGAGATGGTGCAAAGGAAAGAAAAACTAAAGGAGGTAAAGAAGAGGTAAACTTTTCAGAGGTGTGGCATCACCTCTTCAAAAGATCTTAAGTTTCATACCATGGTACTTCAATGTTATTAAAGCAGGAAAATGTGCAGATTTACGAGGTGTGGCATGATCTTGCCCCCTTAATCTCCCTCACTTTCTCTTCAGGAAAAGATGTGGATAGGCATTCAAGACCTAAAGCAGGGCACTCAGGGGTTACACGTTATTATTTCCTCCCCTTCGTCTACCTTCAACGCTGCTTCTTTAACTCCTCTCTCTCCTGCTTTCCACTTCTTGTCATCCTGACATCTGGTTTCAATCTCAGCTGAGATTACAGACGTAAGCGCCGCATCAACAACAATCCCCCGTCTCAACCCTCTGTCTTCTGGTTACATTGTGTTGCTCATTTCCAGGCAACTCTGAGTGACTGATCTGGTTTTGCCAGAAGTGGCAACGGGGATTACTTTGTTGGGGTTTTTTTTTTTGTCCTTATCAAACGAACACATGCTTGTATAGATATCTCAACCAAACAAAAATAAAAGTTAGACAAACAGAGCAAAGATACTGAGTGATAAACAGCAGGACACTGACCATGACCTCCAGAGGTGAGAGGTCAGGGGGTCAGGATACAGGAGATCATGTGTTAGAGGTCAGAGGTTAACAGGTAGCGCAGAGCACTGAGGGATAAAAGGTAAAAAGGTTGTTTATGGCTGCAGAGGAGGAGGAGGAGGAGGACATAGAAAGGGCAGTCCCTCTATGTGGCAGGGGTGATCCGTCTGTCTCGGCTTCCTGCTGTGACCCAGCTCCTCCTCTCTGGTCTCTGTCTATTATCTGCTGTCTGGCAGTTTGTCTTCTTGCATAGTTCTTTGTGTTTGTGTCCTCAGTATCCATGGATGAACGCAGATTATTTATCTCTGGTATCAGAAAAATGGGGTAACTGGCTAACTTAGCTGAAAGAGGGAGGAAAAATATCATTAATTGATCATTAGGGTGACCTTTGGGAGGGTCAGCACAAAAACATGAAAGAAATGCAGACGAATTAAAAGCAATGTAACAGGTTACAGCTGTAAACATAAAAAAGTGGATGGGAATGCTTTTCCTCAGAGGGATATAAAATTCATTACTGGCACCAGACAAACGTTAGACTGTGATGATCAATGACTGTAAGAAGATGGAAAACATGACAGCTCCTCAAAAGTGAAGCCAAAACATCTTGATCGCCCCCTGGTGTCTGGCTGCAGGACAGGTCGTAAATCTCGCCTCTTCATGTTAGCAGATTGGACATCGACCAGCATTAATGATAAAAGTACACACCAGATGATCCTCTCAAATGGTTTTGGTCATTTGAAATAGTTATTGTCATGCTAGTGTTTGTTCAAGTGTTCATTTTTCTGATAGATTAGCTTTTAAGAAGTTATTTGATGCTTAAAAACAGGGCTAACTCCAACCCCTGGGGTGAGTGAGGGAGGGACTGTGATATTGTATCTCCATCCTCTAATAACTACAGACAAACTTTGGCTGAAGAACATGTAACCAGTGCAAGATGCAAACATCTCTATCAGGGTTATTTGAATTGCACATGTCTTAAAGAAATATTCATGAACTCTGACAAGTAAAAGGATCATTCCTCATATGTATGAAATTTGTCACAGAGTGGGCAATTAGTCTCGAGATAATAGAAAACAGTGAAGGGCATGTAAAGGTGCATACATATTGAATAAGAGACAAGAATTCTCCTTGATTTATTTGTGCAAAGTTGACTGCAGAGCTGCATTTACTGCAAACTGCTAATATTAGCAAATTTAAAGATTTCAGCTTAAGCTAGCATGCAGTAAATTCACAATTTATGCATTTGGAGTGTGCTTTTGCATGGGTTTTTGCAACCATATCACTATACAAGAACATGTTTTTTAGATAATAATTTTATTTTTTCATTTCTGCAATATCTCTCATGTCCTGGTTACAAAAAAATATCATGAAAACAAAAAACTCTGGTCTCCTGCATGAAGGTCAGACATGCTGCACACTGAGTCTACAAGCCTCTGCTCACCTTGTTACATTAAGAAAACTCCACTTCCTGCACTGGCACTGAGCGTTGGCACTGGACTAAAATCCTGAGGTGCTGAATCATCCAATATGAATATATTTACTGGGGATAGTGTGACTATTTGTGTGACAGTTCAGCCTCTGAATGAGACAAGTCAGTTCATATCTTTTAAATATCTTTATATGCAGTAGAGTCACCCTTAAACAGAAGTTTAGACTACTGCTACTTTGAAGGCTTGTCTTCCTGGTTAAAAATACCAATAAATTAAAATGTAGCTGTAGATAAGAGGTGCATAAACTGATGTGATGTAACCTGCGGTGTCAGTGGGAGGACGTCTGCATGTAGCTAAGTGCAGAAACAGAAGGGGGCATGTATCCTGCCTCAGGGGTCCCAGGGTTTATTCTGACAAGGCAAAGATTCAGTGTGTGTCCACGTTAGGGCTCAGGTACAGCTGGGTAACGTCCTGTTTCTCTCCCCACTGGCAGCGGCTGTGGTCAAAAACCCCACAATCCTTCATTCACACACAAAAACATATGCAGAGCTCGGCCAGAGCTCCCATGTCTCTTACCCAAAGGCAGAAAAGCAGAGACAGAGAGACGGATGAAGAGGCAGAGACAGAGGCAGGGGAGCTGGGAAATGTACCACGGACTCTGAGAGGCCCTACACTCAGGTAAAAGGTGGGCCAAGTTCCCAGGAGAGAGAGTGTGTGTGTGTGTGTGTTTGAATTTCTTTATATTTAACATTCACAGAAGCACCATTTATACAGCATGACCGGGGATGTGAAATATGAATGTGATCTGCAGTAAGCCTGTTGAGTCTCATGGCTCAGAGTGATTTATGCACAACTCAGTGTCACTGCCTTTTTGTTACAGCTGCCATAAAACAAAATAGCAACAGACTGTCTGAGCAAAAAGCCTCTTCAGACAGTTGCACTGAGCTTATGTAAATGCTTAAGTCGTAGTATAAATCTGTCTTGTGTGTGCATGTTTTTGTGTATGTGTATGTGTGACAGTGGGTGTGTGTTAAATGTTCTGTATGAAAAGCCATGCTGGCTTGGGACTGAGAGTTTTCATCATTGTCACTTCCTGTCGCCTAAAACTGAACATTCTGACTCACAGCGTGTTTAAAAGACTCGCATGAGGTTACAATTAATTCATGAATTAAGCAAACTGCTGCCGCACACATGTGTTGCTCAAGAGAAGTTTTGGTTCTTTTTTTAAATATAGAAACCTGCAAACTTATTCTAATGTTTTACTGGATTATGCAATGCAAGTATTTGTTCTTTTACCCGCTGTTCTCTTTAGGTTAATGAATGACGTTGTCACAAACATTGGAAGTTAAAAAGAGCTTTTAAAGGATTCATTCAAATAGTTGAAAAATTATTTTTTTGGTTAATGCTTTTCTCACAGGTTTGAAGTTAGTAAAAGTAATGAAGAAAAAGACAAACTTAATTACTCTATGCACCCAGTGAGGATCAATGAAAAACATAAGTTTGACGACAAGCATTAGCAGACTGCTGTCAGTCAAATTAAATCAAACCATAATCACAAAATCAAGAAAAATCAGGCTTTTTGATAATTAAACCCTTAAAGAGAAATACCTGGAACTTTAACTCTGATAGTTAATGATTCAGTCATGAATATTTCATATTTTTTAGAAATATCAAATTCTAAATTTGAGTTTTCGGAGGTTGCAAGATACTTTGTAACTGGTGAAGAACACTGAGAGGTAAAAGATACATTTGTACTCAGTAAACTGTTTGAAATTAGAGGTTTAAATAATCTTTGTAACAAACTAGTAATGACAACTGGTGCATATTTTGCAGATCTTTAATACAGAATATACTAAAATGGGCCAGAATTAAAAAGAAGGGAATGTTATGAATAGAATAGATCAGTAGCTGCGTAAGCAAAATGCAAAAGATAGCTCTATACTGAATTAATGTTTAATAAATCATTATTCAAACATGAAAATGTGCTCATGTTAATAATCAGGAGTTGAATGTTCACAGGAAGCTTTAAAAGATGTTTTAAATGCTAATTTACTGCTTAAAATGTATTATGTTATCATATTTACAGAATAGGAAAGCTCAAAAACAAAATATTGGATAAAAAAGAGATTTAGCTCCAGAGTTATGATCAGATAGTTATAATTGTCTCCCTGCTTGAATTTGCTTTTAAAGTTTCATTTGTGTTCTTTATGTATCAAAGATTGCAGATAACAGTCGTCTCATTCTACACAAAGCGTCAATGTATCTGCCCACATCTGGCATCGCAGCTGGCAAACCCGACATAAGATGAGACAAGTGGGCTGAGCTTTGCACAATGACACTCAAACACCACCTATAAATGACTGATAATGTGGACAATCAAACCTCAACCTGACAAGAAAAGTTTGATCCTTCGCATTTTTCTTTGACGTTTTTTGTTTTGAAAACGAGCTCTTCGTTTCTGTGGCCATCCATGACTGACACATGAAAACACTCTGCTGTAAGTATTCATACATTAAGTGTTTCCTGTCTGAATCGCGGGTTGCCACAGAGCAGCTGGGGAATGTGCGGACAGAGACTGAGGTTTACTCTTAATTAGGGTCTGGTAATCCTTCTGTTTATTGCCTTATTAAAGCAAGAGGGGCTGTCAGTGCACATTCCTCCAAACTGTGAGAGTCGGTTGTTTGGGTCTGTTTCGTTGAGATTTGAAGTTTCCAAGTGCAGCATGAGTGCATACTTGTAATAAGTCCATTAAGAGGTTATTCGATGGTTCCTGCTGATATGCACACTCAAGAAAACGGACACAAGCTTTTCTTATCTTTCTTTTGATGGACACAAAATCACTCAGGCTGCAGAGGAAACTCGCCCCTGCGTCCAGACCCCATGAGTTCACCACCCCAGCAACCAAAGCCGCTCCGTTTAAGGAGGCATTTGTACTTTTGATCTTCTGCAGAACATAATGCACAATTTGATATTTCAGCGTGAAACACTTTATTTTTACTTCCCAGTTTCATTTTGCACTATCAGTTTGTTTATTCAAGTGTGTGTGTGTTTGTGTGTGTGTGTGTGTGTGTGTGTGCATGATAGAGAGCAGGAGGTTGTTTCTTCTTGGACTCAGATCCTGGGAAAACCATGTTCGTGCTCGCCTCTCTGTGTTTCTCTGGCTTCACTTACTGTATGTCTTTTTGCATTATGTGAAGTTTTCACTGGGATGTTCACACAGTTCGTTCCTCACCGCTCCCTCTTTGAGCTCGCTACACTCGTTCGGTGTTAAATCAGAGCTGGCACAAAAAACACACTTTTCCCAGCACCGAAACTTAACTGAGGCGCCTTCTCACACAGTTTAAGGGAGGAAGAGAAAGAATAGATGGGATGGGAGAGGGAGCGGCAAAGAGAGAAATGTGGTTCTCCAGTTTCGCTGAAGTGTCTGTTGTTATTAACAATGAAGAGAAGATGGGTTCCTCTGAGGGCTGACGGAGGAGGTCGTGGCAGAGAAGGGGTTTCTGGTGGTTGTCCAACACACACAGAGTCTTGCAAATGTCAGCAGTTCCCAGTTTACCTAAAGCCACTCTAGATTTGTCTATAAAGTGAAAATGAAGTGAAAAGTTCAGGCCCAAGCGAGTGTGTCCTAATAAAGACAAGACAGGCAAATGAGTGCCCTGAGATGAGCCTGGAACAGCAGTGCTGTCATGGTCGTGTTGTGATCACAAGGCTTAAAAAAAGTGGGAGAGTTGCCATGTTTTTGCGCAGGTTTCTGGAAAAACCTCAGCTGAGTTTACAACTGTAAAACATCTGAGCACACTGAGGCATCGATCCAGTTTCAGTTTCAGTTTTAGTCACCGTCTGGCCTGATGATTTTCCAGTCTGATGAAGGTCATTCAAAAGAACATGACAACAACCGCAACTGTCAGACATGTTATCATCACTTACCAGCACGTTCAACCCACTCGCTTTACTCTGTGTTTCACTTTTCAGCAAACACCACTGTGCCAATGTTTCTTCTTCTTTAGTGTGTCAGAGAAGTTTGTCATGACTCTGATCTAAGAGCAGAATTCCATTTTTGGAATGTTTTTATTGCTTTACTTGGTTTGAAACTGAAAAGAAAACTACATGTTATCAGCACACTCATCACTTTCAATTCATTTTCTCTCACAAACACACACTCATCTAGGGACGTCAGTAGTATTTTGTAGTTTTTCACACGTAATATAAATGGAATAAATGGCATAAAAAGTGAAAAATATCTGCTAGGTTTGGAGGAATATTTCAACCACATTTTAGTGTAAATTAGCTGATTTGAACTCTGTTGAATTCTTTTGTAGGATTACTAGTAATGGAGCACTTTTTCTTAGCTTCTAATTGAGTAAATGATCCAGGTGCTTCTTCCAAAACTGCACAATTGTACAAATATAACTCTTTATATGTCCATGCCTTCAACCTTATTCTTTAATAAATGAGAACAAACATAAGGCTAATCACCTTTCAGCTACTGTAACACTTCATCCAATAAACCTCAACTGTATTTCTTGCCAAAAGTTGTGGTAAAAGAGCTCTGCCCCTTTCCCGACCTTGTATCAGACTACCAGGAAATCTCTGTGGGATCATTCAGAGCCCGGTTTTGCTAAGGTTTCTATACAGTGGTGTGCTATAGTCATCTAAAATGTCCAGGACTAACTAGCACATGGCTATCACTTTATGGCTACATTTTTTTAAAAAGCAGACTTTTTATTTCCATCTGCACAGTCTGTTTAAGCTCTCTGCATGTTCCACCTGTATGTTTCCAGCTTTTTACTGACTCAGGAGAGTCAATGTCTGATAGGGTAGGATTTTAGGATGTGTCCCTCTTCTCCCGTTGAGCTAAAAGTCCTGTTAACAGTCCCTCTGTGATGTGGTTGCATGTTTCTGGGATCGGGGAGGACGATGACATACCTTCAGGCCACGCTCCGTGAGTTTGTTTTATGTGATTCAGTTTGGGAGTAAACCTCAGGAACGAGATTCATGTGCATGACTTATCACGTCTAAATCTGCTCTGTGGTTTATGGTTTGAGATAAAAGTAGATGTGGGGGGGGGTCTCTCTTAGATAAGATAACTGTTTGGGATGAGTTGTAGTCAGCTCACTGCGAAGGCTTGTTTTGTTTGATCGGCCAATCGTTACCCTGCTTTCCGTTTACCCCTTTATCTGTGTGACCTTTAACCTCATTTGGGTCAAAGGTCACAGCTTATAGGTTAAGGGATTACATAAGCATTTTCTTTCCCTTTTCTTTTTACTTATGTATGGCCCTTTTTCTGAAGAAATCGTGCAATAACATGCATCTAACCAAGCAATGTTGGCTAGTGTGGTTTTTAGATAGCATGACAGCATGTATTACAGCTTTATCTCTAAAAAAAATGGCTTAACATGACAGTGACAATCATGCACTGTCTCTGTTATATGGTGGTTAATGCTGACCTCTGCTCAGAGGTTAAGAGGCCCCCAGACCGCAAAATAAAGACATGCTCAGATGCTGCACTTCTTAGCTGCTAACTGCTGCTAGCTATATTTAAATCTCCTACTAGTGGGTTGCATCCTTAACACGTTATCGAAACATTACACCCCCACCAGCATGTTGGCTCCGCTTCATACTGGTACATTGACTCAGCACTGTTACTGCCTCCCTTGCCAGCTCTGATGCAAACCTGCAATGACCCCTCATTTCAACCTTTGTGACTTTTAAACAGAACAGTCGGGCGGAACAACAGCAGCCTTTAACAGTCTGCATATAAGGAGCTTAAATTTAGAGGAGCCTCTTCCAGAGTTAGTTGTGGAAATAAATATACATGTGATCAGCAGAGGACCTGAAATGCAAAAGGGAAGTGGAGAGACTGTATCTCTAAAAATATACTGCCACCATCACACACAAAAAGAAAAAACTCAAACCAGGCCATCACCTCACACACACACACATACATCCAAAACCATTACCAACTATCTCCCTCGGTCCAAGTACGGGTGAAAAAAAAAGTGAGGTGTGTTTTTGAAAGGTGAGTGATAATTTATCAAAAACAGATTCTGTGTTTTTCGGCTGCACATTTTGCCCCTCAGGTCTCATTTATTCCTCTGCACCTCCTTGCTTTCTCACTTCTTTATCTGCACCACTGCCAAACTCTGCAGTTTTTTCTCTTTATTTTTTTCTCTCTCTCTCTCTGTCTTGGACTGCAAGGCCTGCATGGTAATAGTACTTCCACTTCCTGCACAGCGACACTTTCCTTATGCATTCAGTCCATGTGTTCAGATCCTAAAAGGCTCAACAACTTAGTTTATTGTTGTGCTCTTGCCTTAAGTAACCCAGCGAACCAACCATTATGCAATACTAACACGCTCCTCCTTATCATTCTCCTCCTCCTAAACTCACTCTAAATCCCCCTTTTCCTGCATCCCTGTCTTTAGTTATCGTCCTATAAATCAAAAACACATTATTTCTCAATTTTAAATTGATTTCAGGGATGGACTACATCCAGAAGATCAACATTCCCTGAGGTTAACATGGCCTCTGGAGGGTTTTATTCATGGTTAAAAAA
>JAQMCX010000046.1:7107360-7157235 GCA_029814765.1 Acanthurus leucopareius
GATCCTGGATAGCAAAAAATGGGATTTCCAAATCCGGATCAAAATGATCCGGATTACATTTTTTGAACAACTGGCCCCAGAAGATCAACATTCCCTGAGGTTAACATGGCCTCTGGAGGGTTTTATTCATGGTTAAAAAAGAAACAGATGCAACAAGAGCCAGTGTGAACATGTTGTCTGCCAGTGTGCATGAGAATTTAATGGCATGGAGATATAATGCCATTAAAGTAAGTGTGTGATTGGTTGTTAGGTCAGGGGAAGAGAGAGAGGCGATGAAGGATGCTTGAGTGGAGGTGGCAGCAGGGTTTGTTTTCCACCACCTCTTCCTCGTCTGGCCTTCTCTCCAGAGCTCAGCAGGAATATCACACACCCTGTCTGCTGATCCACATATCACACATTCCTGTGTGAATAAAAAGAGGGATGGAGGGGGGTTGGAAAGGGGAAGCAGACAAGGAGAAGGACAGGGAGATTTGATACAGACGAGCGGGCATCATCGGTGGAGAAAGAATGAGGTTGGCACGCTGTGTACAGGAACACATAATTCAACCAAAAGAACCACAAATCAAGCTCAAAATTGACACACACACTCGCCAACACACAGGTGCTATCATTAATTAGTCCATGTATGGATGTATAGTGGGTGCTCTATGTAACCCATCCAAGCATCATATGTAGAGCTGTATGTGTAGTGTGTGTGTTACGCGCATTGTTGTGAGTGTACTGTTGTGTTTGTATATCTTAGTTGGTAGAAATCCCAGTAGGCTCACCATTTTGGGGAAATGAGGCCTGGTAACTGGTCATATCCTCTCACAAATGAGGTCACACATGTGCGTAAGCATATTCACAGTACACACCTCACAGGCCGTCTGACTGAAGTCAATGGTGGAGTTTCATCATGTTCTTTCTTGCCAGAAGTGTTCATAATTCTCTCCTAATTAAAAGAACATTTGGACATTTTGGGAATGTGCTTGTTTGCTTTCATGCCCAGACTTACGTGAGAAGTTCAATGACACACTCATGTCTGTACTGAAAACATGAAGAAATGCTAATTCCAGAAACTGGTTAACTATGTTATGCAAAGTTTAGAGGTGTTCGCATGGAACTAGGCTATTTCTTCTTACTTTTAGTCTATGTGCTGAAGTAAGTATCATTATTCTTATCTAACTCTTGGCAAGAAGTCACAAAAGTATAACATGAGGAAAAAAGGCCCTGTCAGGTAACAATAAATGGCTAGAATACACTGGTGTGAGGCCATAAACCTCTCAAAATCTGAGGGATTTATAAAATCATAATATATTGCAAGAACTCTTCTTTGTTATCTTTTTTAAGCTGGAAAGATTCAGTGAGTGAGGTGTCAAAGTTCATCTTTCTCCTCCTCAGCTTGTGACTACTGATCAAAATTGAAAATTCCACTTCACTCTTTATTATTTATGAAGAAATTACCCAGAGAGGAAAATTGCCTCCACCATTTCATATGCACTTCCTGGAAATTATAAAGGGGATGTGGTGAGGGGAGTCAAGAGAGGTGAGATGAGTGATGAGGAGAGGATATGGAGGAGTTCAACAGGGTGAAGAGGGCTGATAAAGGTGTTGAGGTAATATCATACACAGGACGTCCATCACATATCAAAAGGGCATCAGTGGGAGTGAAAGCGAGAGTGCAGTCTGCAATCAGCAAGAAATTTCATTAGAGATATTGCAGGTAGACGTCAGTAGATGGAGAGAGAGAAAGACAGGCGAAGGTGATGACAGACAGGAAGATAAATGAAAAGGAATAGCTGAGTCTGACCTGTGACCCCACCTCTTGGTGAGCAAAGGGGCGCCGTCAGGAAAGCAGCTAGCTGTGCGTCAGACCTTGCACAAAAAAGCCTTCAGTCCCTCTGTCCACTCAGCTTATCTCCAGTCATACTAAATGATCCCATTTCCACAGGAAAAAGGGGGAACAGCATGAGCGAACGGGATGAAGGGTGTGGTGACTCCCCTGAATTAACAAAACGTCAGGCTTGGATGTGCTGGTTAGTGAAAGTGACTGTTAGTATAGCGGGAGAGGAAGATTTCAATTGAGCCAAATGAGAAAATGAATGAGATTAAAGCAGATTATATGAGTTTCATTTACATGGAGACACTTCCCTTGAGGTGGGCAGAAGACGTTGTGATGGTGATGTGGATCACAGGGGTGTGTGGGTGGAGGTGGAAAAACAGATTGCAAAAAATGAAAGATAATCACTTGGTCAGGGGGTGTGATACATTTCCTGTTTACTTGCTAAATATAAAATCAAATCTTCAATAAAACATTGTTCTCAGTTATGGAACAGTTGGATTAAACATGGAACATCCCTAAATTTAATTTTGGGTTGTGGAAATTTGGTTTTCCGGTCAGAGAAATCACTGAGATGGATTAGAATACTATTGAGATAAATAAGTATGGAAAAAAATTAGAAACACTATTTTTTCCTCTCTCTCTTTTTTTTTGATCAGCTTAAAACATCAAAGCACTTTTAGCTTTGGGATCAGGGACTTAAAGCGGAATGAGGACAAGCACACTCTTTTCCTGTCTCTAACTTCCTGTTTCCTGTGTTTTAGGAAATGAAATGCACATGTGTTTTGTTTATCTATCAGAGAATGTTTAATGTGGTTATGGAGAAATCATTAAAGTAATCCCGATCATCCCCTCAGGCTGGACAAGCTTCACCATTCATTCCCAAAGTGGCATCAGACAGGATGTGAATCCATCACTGACTCACTGATCAGTAAAAGTCACTGTAATTTTAGGGCAACTCTTCCAGACTGAGCGTGTTTATGACTAATGATGATATGTTTCTAATTCTGACGTTTCACACCTGCACAGCATAACGCCCAATAAACAATCTGACACCAGCTACACACCTTCATGATTCCAGCAAGAAAAATGCTTCACTCAACATGCTGGAGTATTAATGCTTGGCTGCCGAACACTCACGCACATTTTCTCTATCCTGCCTTGACTTTGATCAGCTGATTTCACGAGCACACATAAATAAACGTTGCCAGTATCACCCGGTGCTGCCAAACAGATAAAACTTCTCAAGGTGTGTTTTTACTCACTCTTAAACTCTTAAATACACAAGAGATCCTTCAAAACCCTCATGCACTTCATGGTTGAAGTTTAAACTACTACAGACCTTCAGCTCTACAGAGCATTTTAGTGTCTTTTAACTTGTTTTTAGTTTTAGTTTTGGATCATTCTCACTGCTGTCATAAGCATTTTTTCCAGACAAAGGAGAAAGAAGTTTAGAGGACAAAGCTTGAAAAACCTATCAGGAAATACTGACAGCTACAGGCATGGTTTAATGCCTTGTTTCCATTTACCTTTGTTTACGGAGATGAGTTAACTGGAAGTCAATTCATTTCTATGGGAATATCTGTGATATTAGATGTCCCTGCCAAAACTCTTCTCTTTGTGATATTTGAATCCGGAATTTGCCTCGAGTACGTTTAAAATATTGAACTTTTGAGACAGATTTCTGAAAGATCATATGATAGTATGCTAGCTTAGCTGACAGCCGGCTAACTCACTAACAGGCCATTTCCCTCGACTGAGTTGCCTGTGTTGATTGTTAAATGAGTTCAAGTGATTAAAAAGAACTTGTTTATCTAGTTTTAACACATTGTGAAGCTATGTAATGTTACTTTGATAACGTAGGGTGCTAAAGTGCAAGCATATCAGCTGTTCATTTAGGGTTAGGGCTTTTTTAATGAAATATTTCACAAAACATGCAACGTGTCTGGCAGGCCAACATCTGTATTTATTTGTTGCCATGTAATATTGGTCCTGTTTTTTTCCCGGTAATGTTCCAAGCATATATTACAAACTCTTGGATGTCAAAAACAGGGACAAAATGAGCATTTCCCCCATGGTTACAGGTAATCTATAAGGTTTCTATAAGGTTTCTATACATCTGTAAAAAAAAAAGCACTTCCGTACGTTGGATAGTAGGGGCATTATCATATTTACAGACTTATGGACACCAGTTACGTATGTAAGTACAAACGAGTTGTAAGTGTAACAACAAGCGAGAGATAGTGCGAAAACAACGATGGCGGCTCCTGATGAGGTTAGCATAAATGCTGGTATTGAATCAGTTTTATTTTAACTGTAAGTATTTTTTCTTTTAAATATGAGCACAGAGCTGCACTGATTGCTCTTCTCAATGGAAAAGATGTATTAACTCTTCTCCCAACTGGCTTTGGCGGCTAATTGACTAATTGACTCTGCTGGTAGAACCCCCCTACTACATTATTTGGTTTATTGATCTGATTGGATGACGTTAGCCTGTAACAGACAGATGATTTGTATAATCACCTGCCAAGTATTTTTTAAAATACCTGCTCTTCTCCAAAGAGTTTTCCTAATGGTAACCAACCACTTTTTTTGTCACATTACCTTGCATGACCTTCCAGGCAACAAACAGTGCAGAGCTAATATAGAGGAGGTGTCGGACTGAAACACAACTCCAAATAAATGCTGAGGTTGCTCTTTATCTGCTGGATGTGCAAATGAGCAACTGTTAGCCTAAACAGAAACAGACTGTAAACAAACTTGTTAGCAAAGCTTTCTTGCAGTATTTCCAAGCAGTGAGAAAAACTCATTTGATGTAACTGTTTTCATGACATCGTTACAGATTTAAGTCCCACACTGACACCCTAAAAGGAAAGGGGCTGAGTGTGAGGGATGGATCTCGACTGAAGTCATCACAGAGCAGTGTGTTAGAGATGAGTTGGGATTTACAGCTCGATTGAGGCGGCTAATAGAGTCAAGACTCCAGAGTTGTCGGGTTAAAACCCTCTGATTGATAGAGGCAAGAAAGACCACATGCTATAAGGCACAATGAACCCAGAACTAAAAGCTCACTATCACACGAGAACACAGAATGTACAAACCATGAATCACACATGAATGCAAACACATCAGACGTGCTATAGATAATGAACATACTCACACGTACACACGATCAAACTGCAAAAACACAAACATGCCTCTTTGACAGGGGAACTTCTTATAGTTGTTGGCAGGATTCTGGTTCCCACAAACGTTGCATCCTGAAGCCAAACATGTCTCGGCCTCCATCTGCATACCGTGAGGAGACAGACTGGAGCTCTGAAGAGTTGTAGAAACCTCCCAGACCCATGAATCTGGGTTTAAAGGGGCTCTGTCCACATAAAAAACACAAGCAACAAGAATAACAACAACAAATCTAGAGGGTCCGAAGAGCTCTGATCTGACTTCTGAGACAAGATTCAATCACAGTTTTCTGAGCTTCACACACAACCAGAGAAACACAGGGTGGAGTGGGTGGGTGAGCAGAATTATTATAAATGTGGCAGTAATTTAGATCCATCATAATGTTGTCAGATCCACCACAAAACGCTTCCAGCTATGGAAAAAAAGGCTTTTTACAGCAGCAGTCAGATCGTGCAATTTGTGCCCTGTGAGAATCACAAATCACACTGACTTTTTTATCACTATTATTCATTTATATTGTATCACTGCTTTTGTTTTCTATTTGAAGTTGAGCCTTGATGATATGGTAGATACAGTCAACCACAATGCAATACTTTTATGTTATTTATTAAGCACTGTACACAGTGCACCAAAGACCAAGGGGTCACAACACCCCATCTAGTGGATATCACTATAATTACATCAGACAACATGCACTGCTTAGACGCTCAGACGGCTCTGTTTGGATTGAGGAAGCTAATTAGTCCAAGGAAACTCAATGTTCAATAAGCTCTAGCATGCAGCCATTACAGTGTTCTGGTATACTCTTTCTAAGGATCCCTGAACAAAACTTAATGGAAGGCCATTAAGACTAATGGGAAAACAAAGTCTGCAAGCTCAGCACTTTCCACTAAAGAGTTACAGTTAAGCTGGCTGTGAACATTTAGTAATCATAAAAAGAGAGAGAGAGAGATGGAGTTGGAAGGAGATGTGTGTTGTAAAAAGCTGAAGGGGTTCTGGTATAAGTGTTATGTTAAGTTATGTTATGTTAAGACCGCTATCATTTGTGCTGTAAACTGCATACTGTAATATCATCCACCTGACCTACACTAGAAGCATCCTGTCGGGCCGACAGTGTCCCCTCTCCTGTCTCACACTTCTCTTAAACCCTCCATGTTGTGAACTTCATACCTCCAGACTCCCACCTGCCATGCAGACTCGCTGTCGCTAACACACAAACAGTCAGTGAGGTGAAAGTGCAGTCTTCCATTCATGTTGGTTGTTGAGTTGCAGGGGGGGTTGCATGGGAAGGTCCTTCCAGGAACAATAGACTCATAGAGATTTATTAATAGAAAAGGGTGACATTACAACGGGATGACCAATAAAGGCTCTCACCGGGTTCCTGGCGAAAAGGTTTGATGGCCGTGCCAGGTGGCGAGTTGGAGTCTCCGCCAACATCCTCTTCCTCGACGGCCGACAGCTTCCTTCTCATGTCTCCTTCAGTTTTTTCCTGTCAAACTGTTCTGTGAGTCATGCTTGATGTGAGTTTTGGGTACATCTGTAGCCGCCACATAAATCATTTCATTGTCTAAGGGTACATCTCTTTCCCTCCTGTGGTTCTTTGCAGCTTACATCCTGTATTTAGGGTTGGAAAGTCAGCAACTGTCTGTATTTATTAAACTGTCTAAAGTGAAAAGATAAAAGGAAAATATGTCTTTTTTTCCTTCTTTTTTTGCACACTTGTCAATCAGAGCAATTTGTCATTTTTATTGCACTTAAAAACACTCTTCAATTTAAGAAAACACAGTGGTTTCTCATGATTATTAAGAGTAGTGTGCACACAGCATTCAGACATGCTTCGGATTAACTGCCACTGAAAAGTTACAGTGCATAAAAGTTGAGCTTTCCAAGTGCAGTTGCAGTGTTGTTGTCTAGGGAAGTCAAGTCCAAGTGCAAGTCCAAATCAAGTCACAAGTCTCCATAAACAAATTGCAAGTCAAGATGTCTTTTGAAGTCTCTTATGTCTCTAAATGTTGACAACGCAACCAAGCATTCAACTCAATTCTGCATTCACATTTTTTGTTTTCATTCATATCACAGTGTGTCATACAGGCTGTTTACAGGCTGTTTACAGAGTTTGTGTCTAAACTTGTCCTATGATACCAAGTGTGAAAGTGAAAAGCAATGATTCCCAGAATTAAAACACTGCTGAGAAACACTTGGAAAATGAAACTGATTATCACGTAGTTAAGAATCTTCATGGTCTGCCAACACTGAGACCAAGTGGTTTCCTTTTATCTCACACAGACAGACAGACAAACAGATCAACAGACGGCGAGAGAGAGTGAGGCAGCTTTATGGTTTCTGTCTTTGGGCCTGCAGGACAGAGTAAGTGATTGAGTCACACTGTGGTCACCTGTTGTGTTTCAGTCAGCAGTTAACTTCTGGCAGTAGATACACACATTAGTGCAAAGTGTCTGTCTCTGAGGCATGGAGGTCTGAAGATACTACACTCTGAAGCGAGGAAATCAATCCGTGAGTCAAAAACACGCAGGCTGTCATGAAGTTCACATGTCCAGCATCCAGATTGAGGATGCAGAGGTGGGTGGTCACTGCGTTGGCGTGTGGTTCGTCCCTATGTTTACTACCAGGACCATTAACTCCACTGGAGATAAAACCACTGTGTCTCTCTGGCTCTGACCACGGTGACTCACACTATTCTGATCACATTCCAGCTGATATACAGCTGCTTGATATCAGCGTGTCTGTGTATACAACTCAATATTTATGCAAATGCCTGCGAGTGGGCGTGTGTGTACACTACGGAAGTGCATTATCTCCTTGTTGACTTGACTTGCTATTGTTCTACAGGATTCCTCTGCAGCCACAAATCACTTGCATCACTCCTCTCACATTTATTTGTTGAAGTTTTCTTGTGGAATGTCCTTCGCAGATGTCCCAGATCATTTTCTCCTCAGTTTCTGTGCTCGAGATTTGTTCCCAACACAGATGCTGGTTGTTTCCTCTGCTTTCTTCTGGCTCTGCTGTTGATCACAGAGGACTGAAGCTTCTCGAGTATTTGGGTAATATTTCCGCACCTCAGCAGAGACCATTAGGAGAACACCTGATATGACCAGATCACAATATCAGCCTCCAACTCGTGGTCTCGATGCCAGTGGTTGTGCAAATCTGCAAATGGAGTTAGATGCTTTGGAGAATGTTGGAAAGGACACTCTATGAAGGAGAAAAGATTCACCTTAGAGAGCTTTTAAGAGTCCTCAGAGGTTTGGTACTCATGTTTACTTTCCTCCAAAATCATTTTTACAGAAAAAAAAAAGAAATCTCCCAAAACGGCCGACCGCCACCTCAGAGCATAAACAAGCTTGTGTTTGTTCAGCCAAAACATCCCAAATCCTCTGGGAGGACTGGCATGCTTCAACATATGTGTGTGGGTTATCCGTGTGTGTGTGTGTGCACATGTGTGTGTCTGTGTGTGTATGTGTGTACATGTGCTGCCCTCCTCTCTGTTTTTGTGGTGTCTTTCTGCTGGGTCCAGAGGGGTTTTCCTAGAAGTGCAGACCTCCCTAAAGGAGTCAAAGATCAAGTCCTGGGAGAGAAGAAGAAGAGAGGTGAGGGGGGATAGAGGTGGGGGGTTCGGAGACGAAGATGGAGATTAAATAAACAGAGGTGATGATGGCCGCCCGTCATAACCGCCCATCTAATCTCTCAGGTTCATGGGGGGGCCTCCCTGTGCTGAACACTAAGACATATAGCTGATAGTGAAGAGGGCTAATGGAGGTGGATTTGAATTGATGTGTGTTAGTGACGTAGATTGGAAAGGGAGTGAAGTAACTTGTGTGTGAGCAGTTGATTAAAGTTAATGATGCGAAGCGTAGCTGATAATGATGTGCAGTTTGAAGAAATGGCAGCAGATATGCGTGCTGCACGACTCTCTGTGTTAGGAACGTCATCCCATAAACAGCTTGTAGAGATTATTGGCACAGTGCCGGGCACCGACCACACGGACACCTTGTGATGGATGTACTGCAGATGAGCATCCTGCATACTTTGCCTCAAAGCAGCGTGTCCTGTAAATCAGTATGGTGAATTTGATTAGTTAACCTGGACCTTCTGAAAAAGTGCTCCTGGAGAAGTCCAAAGGGAGGGAAAAGAGAAAGAGAGACAGCACTTGTAATATTTCTCTTTTATTGCCGTAAAATCCTAACCAGGCTGTCACCACGGATAATACACAGCTCAAACACAACATACATTCACCTCCCCCTCTGGCAGAACATATCTGTTGTTCACCATGGATTCATTTTAAGTAGACTATATATAGAAAAATGACTTAAAATGTAAAAATTCTCCATAAGACAAGTAATCATCATGTGAGGATGCACCTTCAGTTTGGCCTCTGGTGATTAAGAAACTTTGTGCCAACAGCTGGGTAAGTTAAAACTACGTAACAGTGAGTCAACAGTGTGAGGAAACACTTCACTGCATGACACAACCATGAAAATATGCCAAAGTTTTACAGATAGAATAGTGATGTATAGAGTCAGTACCTTTGGTCCAGTTTCTACAGTTTAAATAGAGTGCAAATAATTTTATACTCACTGCCTATCAACTCATCACATACTTGCAATTTAATGTTTACATCCTACGATTTTCACCATGAATGATGAACAAAGTGCAGGACTGACTGATTGACTGACATATTCTCCTTCCTGATAACTGGACAAGAAATCCTGGTTCAAGCCATCATGTCCATTATCTGCAGTTTTAGCCCTCCAAGTGTGTCACAGCTGAGGTTATCACCAAAAAACATATGGCCATTTGCCTTAGATAAGCTACTTTAATTTGTGGTGCAAAATCCAGGAAAAGGTTACCCTTAGTTTAACCTTTTTGTTTGTTCTCCCTTTGGACTTTTTCTTTATTACTACTGTAAAATCTCCTTTATCTTCATGCTGTTAGTTGTTGGCTTTTCCTTCACCTTTCGATATCCACCACCGGTTTGCCGTTTAATGTGGAAAGATCATTACAAACAGTCTCCATTAATGTTAAAGGTGAATGATCTCAGAAAAGGACAAGAACGATTGGATTGGGAATAAACCACTTTGTGCAAATGACCTTCAGTTTCGCAGCTTTATTTGTTGGCGAATAATGCAGAGTTTGAAAGCCTGGAAAAATGGAAAAGTCCTGAGTTGACTCCATTAGAGGTAACATGCAAGATTGAATCTGTTTTTAAAGTAGGTGCTTTAGTTCAGTTGGCTGTCTTTGTTCTCTCTGGCCATGCTAACAAGAGGTAACTGCAATCAGCTGTAAAATATAAAACCAATGTACCGCGGCCGCGTGCATGTGTGTGTCGACCAAATCAAGAGCAGCAACGTGTTACACACTTTTGGCTGGGAGCTATGTACTGTTTCAACTGTGTCGGGAAGTCTTTAATTCAAACCAGGAACTGAAACGAAATACACCCAGTTACACACACACACGCGCACACACATGCACGCATACATTTGGAAATGTGCAAATAACTTAAAAGTACAAGATGTATAAAGTAGCGAAGCAACAAAAAACACTCATATCTATCACTGATTCATCCTACGTGATTCATAATTCATCATTTATCGATCATATGACTCCGTCTGTTGTTGCTTAACGGACATGGAATCAGTCACATCAGGAGGAGCTGCTGCATTGCAAAGAACAAATGTTTCCTTTGCTTCATATGCTGGTTAAATCTGCCATGGTGACGTCCTCTCTGCAGGGGTTTAGGAGGCAGGGGGAAGTGGGTGAGACTGAAGGGGGGGAGGCAGGCCTCTTGGATGTCTGATACATTACCTGCCCTGTGAAATATATATCCCTGTGTGTATCCGACATTTGTTTTTTATCCGTTTTGCGTTGCTGCTCTTAATTTATCATGTGATTTTCAATTTAACCATGCTGGTTGTTACCAAACACCTCATCTCTGCTGAATCCAGCAGGTTTTATTACACCAAAATTAGGAAATATTAGAATAAACCTCCTAAAAATAGGTGATTTGTCTCCAGCTACCAATAGAGTTTGCATTTCTATCTTTTTTGATGTTTTTATTGTGTGTGTGTGTGTGTGTGTGTGTGTGTGTGTGTGTGTTTGTGTGTGTGTGTGTGTGTGTGTGTCTCACATTCGACTTGACTTTACAACCAGTCAGAACAGGAGCAAATAAATACACACCACTGCAGTGACTTTACCTGGGAATAAATGCTGATTGGCCCGTTCCCATTGCGGAAAAAATACAGATGTTAGCAGGTGTTTTTTTAAGTTATTATCCACTGTGAAAAGGTTATATTTTCAACCTACTTATAGGACACACAACACACACAAAAGTTCACACATATCCATATACACACAAAACATAACACACACAGAGATTATTTTTTAACGTTGTAAATTTTCAGCTCTTCTTATCTGGAATAAATGGGTAAACTTTGTCATTTCTTATCCTATCACTGAAATGTTAAATCCCATGTTGAATTACATCACATCACATCACACAGAACTTCCAACATTCATGCAAAAGAAAATAAATTGTGCTGCAAAACACCCACATTACATTGTTCCTTATCTAAAGGAAAGTAAAACATGTTTTACACATAAAAACAATAAAATCTAAGCAGTGTGTTTTTTCTTAATGATTATATATTGCCCAGATACTGTGGCTGTACAGTACTGAGATACTGTAACAGATTTATAGACATATATACTCTTGACAAGTGTGTGTTGAGGAAATAAGGCCCACAAACAAAGCTTGACCCACTTTCCACCAGCCGGCCCCAGACACGACCCGACTGTATCTCCTGTCACAGCTATAGTTGGAACAAATGTATTTACTGTAACTCGAGCCTGTCACAGGATTGTTTTCACTTATTTCACTGTCAGCAAACCAGCATGTGCAATTAACTTGATGTCAGAACAACACTTGAAAATGAGAAACATTTGGGATCAAATTGGATTTCGGGTTTGGGGTTTTTCTATTGTTTCCAGGGGGTGGATGAACGCCGTGAGGGAGGGATGTGGATGAGGTCCTAAGGTAAAAAAGCATATAGAGAGAAAGAGTTGGATCAGCAAAAAAAAAAATAGAGAGGATGGATGGACGAGGTGAGGAGACAGAAAGCAGAGATCCTCGGGGCGATGTGGGCCTGGTGCCATGTTGATGCAAAACACCGAGCGGTGGGAGCAGCAAGGTTAGCGAGCTCGGGGGGGGGGGGCGCCCAGCATGTACTGTATCTCAGCTAGAGGCCCCGGAGCCAGGCATGTTGTGGGATCCTTCTCTGAAACATATGGTGGCAATCTTTACAGAACACTGGGGTTCGGAGAGGGAAAAGGGGGGAAAAAGGAAGTCAAAGGACATTGTAGAAAAGAAGAAGGAGTTTTAGGGGGGTAAAAGGATGAGGGGGAGGAGAGGGAGGTAGTAGGTAATTCACTTCCAAGAAGCAGGAGTCTGCTTTCCATCCAAATGTAGGTTGTTTTGAATTATATAGCAATTTTAAGATGAGGTCTATAAAACATTTTACCGAGTAAAAATCCCGTATGCGATTGTCATGATTCCTGATCTTGATTGAGTTATAATACTGATGCTTTTAACTTCATTTTCAAATAAAAGTGTTTTTGCAGCTCTGCAATGTGAAAAACAACATGAGCACCAACTCAGGTCTCAAAACACTGTATAAATTGTCGTAGTTTACTTTGCTCTTTGCTTCTACATGTGGATTCAGCTGGAGCTCTTTTTTCACCTGACACGCTCGTGAAAACAGTCGTCAAGCTGTCACATTAGCGAGCACACAGCGTAGCTTAGCTCACATTAATTAGGTGATGTAATGTGCAGCAGAGAAACCTCAAACCCAGAGCCATTAAGCTTGTACTTAAAGTGTTCAGAATATATAATTTGACACCATTCATCTCCCTGTATTCGGTTCTGCTTTGTGGTCGAAGGTCATGTGGCTCCTCCGTTGGGTAAACTTAAAAAATCAACGTGTGCTTATAATCTGCAGATTTACAGCCTCCATTTAATCAATTAAAAGGATAAAAGCAGGTGCAGGTGATAGGCCTTAACTCTGGCTTTATATGTGAAATGACACTGTAAAGTAACATGATGTAGTGCTGCTATACACAGTTACATATTTCTTATTTGACGATTTGTAACTGGAATCCATTTTTGATGTTTTCCATCCAGTGAAATGCTCATATACTTTATAGCAGAATTATGCAGGCTAACGTTGAAATAATCGTGTCTCTCTTGCAAGGTTGTAAAAAAAACCACATGCAGCAGAATCCTGTTCTGGGTTCTGTCCGTCTGCATATGTTCCTCGTGAGCTGCGACAACATGGAGATCAAAGACCAACGCTCACAGACTCATGGGAGGAGGATGTGTTGCTGTGCTGCGGTTAGGCTGCTCGGTTTGATGTCGACAAATCCACGGCCAGGTAGGAAGCCTGAATGTGTGTGTTAGTGTGCGTCTTAGTGTCTATGTTGGGAGTTGGAGAGGGGAGAGGGAAAAATTTGTGGAACAAACTTAAGATGACAAGAGTTCACAAGTTCAGTTTATGTTGAAAAAATCACTGTTGACTTTTCAGATATGCTGAGAGCGTCCAGCATTATGCTAATGCCGCTGGGTTCAGGAACAGGCTACAGGGCTCCGAACAGGGTAAAAAACCATGAAACACTCAAGGATGTTAGACCGTTAAAGCCCTGACAGCTTTAAAGCTGCTACAATGATGTGGTTTTCTTGAGGGATAAGTTTTAAAACATCACAAAATCTGTATTTATAGGTCAGTAATCTCCCATTTTTTAATAGAGTAAATACAGTTTATTGATGGGTAGTGATATTAACATTCACTCTGTTCCACATTGCTGCCACCTTTCTTGAAAATGAGCTGAATCTTTTCTGCTTTATCCAAAAGTTTTAAGGGGCACATAGTAATACAAAAAGACTATTTCCACAATGCAATTTAATTTTGAAAGAAAATGAAAATAAAAGAGAAAGTGCTAACATGTTGACAGCTGTATTTTGAATCAGAGCACATATTGTGTGCAGCATGAGTACAGATGAGACTGTGCTGACATCACAGAGCAGTTTCTGCTCCAATGCCAATAAAAGCTCTGAGCAGTAGTAACCTATTTATAAACTGACTGGCCTCCTTAAAAGATTCTTCATCACCACAAGCCTTAAGACATGCAGAATAAGGTGTGAGCAAACCTTCATACACTGATATTACTGCAGGGGAGGGGTAGTCTGTCTGCAATGTCCGTCTGCAAGACTTCCTAACCTGCATGTTTTGGAAAGACCCAATGAAATAAAGAGAAAAGGGGGCTTAATTTTGCAAGGAAACTTAATCAACAATGTTGACTCATAGGAATTACCAGACATTGTAGACAAAACGTAAAAGATATAATTACTAGACATAACTAGACATTCCCAAAAAAAATGTAATACAACGGCATTTCAGAAGACTGGTGCTGGCATGTCTCCCCACACCTTGGATGGGTATGACGCATCTGTGGGTGAATTTACAGAGAATTATTACGCAACTCTGAAGCTCCTTTTAACTCTGCAGAGTTTTTTATGATGTTATTTGCCACATTATTAATTGCTTCTCTCTCACAGCTTTCATATGATGTTTTTTTGTAAAGCAGCTGTTTTTATTGATAAAGTTCCCATCAACTCCCCGTCCACTACCTGCACAGCACCGAACAGAAAACAGACACAGTTTGAGAAAAAGCTGGTGAAACACAGTGAAGCTTTTTGTTCAACAGCAGAGATCCAGCTCCTTCATCCACCTCTGAGCCCCTGTGTAATCAGGCCTCCCAGGCAGAGGATTTCTGGACCAGAGGAAGACCAACGCTGGTTGGAGAACTGGGTTCACAAAGATGCTTCCAAGTGGGGTCCTCCGGGCTCAGGACTGGGGGTCCTCAGCAGGGGTTTACACCTGTACGTGTGTCATAGACAAATAACTCCAGGCTCTGAGTTATGAAGTGATTTCTGGATGAACTACAGGAGGAAATTGCCCTCAGGATCCAGCAAAACTTTTTTTTTTTTTTTGCAGGGAACTTTAATTGTGTTAGCGTGTGTGTGTGTGGTTGCACGCATGTCAGTGGCTGTGTTTTTGTGTGTGGCATAACACCAAGTGTTCCTCTTTAAAGCCAGCCTCGCTCACTTTCTCTTTTTCCTCTCTTATTTCCCTCAAAGTCCTGACACTCTGTGTAGTCCAGGCGGTGGTGTCTCCAAAGCTCTGACTATATTCATGAGGAATGCATGAGCTGGATGCTCTAATACACAAAGGCACACGCAAGTGCACACGTATGCACACTAACATGGTTTGATAAAGGCGAACACATGCACTTGCACACTTGCACGCTTTGCACAGCTGTCTCTCTGGAGGTAGAATATCTGGCAGCGGCAGGTGGTTGCAAAACACTTACTGGAAATCTCAGTCACCAAGGCAGCATCACTGACAAACTTGTGTCACCAGCGTTTCTGAAAATTAGATCATTGTATATAGTTCTCTGAAAATCAACCGTGATTGACCTGGTTTAATCTTTCCAGTTTGACCTTTGGAGGCTTGATTCACACTCGGATTTACACCAATAAGAGGTTTTAGTCTCCAGTTTGATAAAATTGCACATGGGAGGAGATAGGAGCACACGGAGGAAACCCGGGCAGACACAATGAGAAGGTGCAAACTCCTCACAGAAAAACTCGGCGTCCTCAGCCTGGCAACTAATGCATGCTGGGATTGGCTTCAGCTCTCCTGCTAATTCTGACCAAGGCAAGTGCATGGGTGTTAAATAATGAATGGGCTCAGCTCAGATGCACATCGCAGTCACGATGACATCTGCGATGGCTGAATTGAAATCGATCCACTCGCTGGATTCAAACTAAAATCACTTCATGCCAAAGGAATTTAGGCACAATGTTCACTTGGCTTTAATCTGATCTTTGGCGTCTTTGTTATTCCTTTGTCCTGGTTTTGGAAAACTGGGTCATGAACTTCTCACCTTTTTTTATGTTTTCGTGGTCAAACTTTGTTGTAAAACACATTTCTTTTCATATGGAACCCGCATTTGTACTTACACGGTGCTTGTAAATGTGCTGAAGTGGGAAAATGCAGTTTAACAAGAGCTTCTCATTGCCAAAATAGATTTAGCTTCAGGACAGAGGTGAGTGTTTTACTGTACTTTGGCCTGCTGCTGAGGATAAATGTTGCTCTTGGATCAGGTTACCTATCTCTTTCCATTTACCAAAAAAAGAAACCTTTAAGGTGTCCCAGTGCTCATCTCAGGAAGCTTTAGGTAATCTTTGGTTTGTGATCTATGAAGTTCAAATTTCATAGACAAACTTTAATAAGTTCAAAATGGACCCCACTGTGGTTAATATAGGGCTAGTGCAATATTAGATAACCTCATAT
Organism: Acanthurus leucopareius; assembly: GCA_029814765.1. NCBI lineage: Eukaryota > Metazoa > Chordata > Actinopteri > Acanthuriformes > Acanthuridae > Acanthurus > Acanthurus leucopareius. Next base: position 7,123,789 of record JAQMCX010000046.1, read on the forward strand.
ATTACGGAGGATTTTTAGTGTGCATGTTCTCCAAAATAAATCAAAATATGCAATATGAAAATGTGCTTATTTAATGCATAAGTTCCCACCAGCAAAAGATACTGTAGGTTCCTGCATGAAGAGAAATATACTGTGACATAGATGGCAAAGACATAAACCAGCATTTCTGCTATTTTACACATTGCGACTCTGATTTTAAATATCTAGGCATCTCCTTTGAATATCCTTGGTCTCTCCCACCTTAAAAATAGACCCTACCAAGTTTGGCTCTTCAGCTGCCAACCATGCCGCAGCAGGCATTATCCTCTTTCAGTCGCGGAGCAGAGAGACAGGTGTGGTGATACCGTACCGTAGTTGCCACTTTTACCTGCCAAATCCAAAGGCCTGCAGGATTTGGACGGGTCGTTGTCGCTATCATTTATAGAAACTGTGCTCAGGGATCAAAGCATAGCCTGCGTGTTTGAACCTGGGCCCAGCAGTAAGAGGAGAAGGTGTGCATGCCTGGCACACAAACTCCGTGCTTTCCTGAGGCTCGATTGTATCTGCTTACCGCCGTCAGAATCAATCCACCTGGATACAATATCACACGGGCTGCTCCAAATTTCAAAATCGGCCATTAATCTCCCGTGTTTGTGACGTGTGCAGCAAAGTCACTTTACTTCTAAATGCGTCAATTCAGAGCGGTTACGCACTGATTTTTCAGAGGGGTTGACTCACAGAGAAGCTGAGGCAGTTCTGCTCCTGTGAGTCCAGCACCCCTCCTCTCATTGAGCCACACATTGTTGCCATTATGCTCATGACACAGAGGGAGCAGATGAAGGAAATGGGTGTGTCTGACGCGCTTCATTACGCATGCATGGACCCTGGATTCCCCCTTCACTGACGAGGGGATTTGTGATTATTGATGACCCATTTCCACAGAATGTGGTTCTGCTGGTGAGTGGAGTAAAGATCCCAAAGGAGAGCAGTTCAAGAGTGACTCGGAGGACTAAAATGCTTCTCTGAATCTACTCACCTACAGACTGTGCTGACCAACATGCCACTGCTTTAGGCCTGTGTGCAACAGCTGAGCTTGCTGTATTAGTTCAGTGTGCATATGTGTGTGTGAGTGTGTGTGTGCACCTGTCATAAAGCAGGAAGCAGCATGAACTGAATAACATGAATGAGTTGAAGTGCTGTCTGCATGAAAATGTTTGTAGGAGGCAGTTTGCATCCTCACTGAAACCTCATAAATACATAGTGGTTCATTACACACTAATTCAGTTTAATGGTCTTGGTATGGTGAATCAATAAGCTTTTACATCGCTTTAGAATATTTAATCTTGATACCATCCATGTTGTGTTAACATTAACGTATCTGGCAAGGCTGCGTCTGCGTGATGCCTAATTTGTAACATAACTTCAAGATGGGAGCTTTGAATAATTAAATGATCTGTGGCTTCATTTGATTGGAGAATAAGTTCAATCACTTCACTATTAAATAGCTTAACATTGAATATTCCTGCCATCTGGCATCAATGAATAAAATAAGGATAAGTAACATATTTGAGAAAGTTTCTTGGCCCTCGTGAAGTGCCAAAAGTAATAAACAATTGACAAATGTGAAAAATACACGGGCGGATCTGAGCCATACTTTGTTGTTTACAGATAATTTCTGTTCATTTTCTCTGGAATCTGACATCGATTATATTAAAATCAGATCAGGTTTGTGCCTGGTGAGACCGACCAAGAGGAAAGTTATGCAGGCACACAACACAACACACATGCTTGCATATTTAGCTGCAGTATGTGGCATCCAGTCACTGTTGAGAAATTTGTCCTCTGCTTTTGACCTACGGCAACATGAACTGACTCTGCCACTGACAAAGTTTTGTAAGTGATAACAGCAGGAGCATTCCTGATACCTGAATGAATATTTTTGGTTGGGAGGAAACCAAATTCCCTTCAAAAATGTGTAATTTGGACCTCATAGAGTTTAGAGCAGGAACTGTTTTGCTCTGAGGCAAAAGCACCAATGAAAAAGTGTGCAAAGGTCATGATCAGGCCAGCAAATATAAATGTGATTTTGTTTTTTATGACACTATGTTCAGAATTTTTCCTCAGTTTCACAATGACTGCTTTTTTTGAACTTTTTTCAGGTGGTGCAGCAACACCAGCTGCTGATCAGGGAAATCCATCTATGTTGTTGCCAAACATCCAAGGACATTTGGCAATTGCACTGAGACAAGAATGTATAATTAAACAAGCTACACTGGAATGTCTCATTTGTGTCTTATGACTTCCTCATTGAGGTTTTGTGTTTAGTTATTCTTTTTTCTCTGTTACTCACACCATAAAAACAAAACTCCCCCCTTCAATTTCCCAACACAAAACACAGAGTATATAAATCGAATCAAAGCAGGGAAACTTAAACACTTACTTACGTGTATGTTCAGTTAGAATGTAATGACTGGATGGTGTTCTGTTCCTTGTCAGCGTTACTCAATGCTGCAGCTAAATCAGCTCAAACATCCAAGTTGTGAAACTTGCAGTACCGTATATGTGCAGTTTATTTTAAGGAGAACTGGAACTGATTGTGTTAATGCATTTAGCACCGTGAGTGTTTAGCACATTTAACCACTAATCCCCACCTCAAGGTCCCTTCAAAGCAAATATGTCACCAAAGCTAATACCATTAACTGTCCTTTTGACAGCCTTCCAATCTTGTGAGGTTATAATGAGAAACATCGATGTACAGAGTGAGAAATCATGACTGTGCTGATCAGCCTGAGCTGTTAGAATCGGCCCCTTGACAGCTTTTCACTCGTGTTCCCTCCAGTGGGAAATAAATGCTGACAAAGCGGGAGAGAAGCCTGCAATTCTCCCTGATGTGTTGACAGGGGTGCACCACACACATACAAACACATGGACACACACATGCACCAATACCCCCCCTTGATCGACGTTTCTTTTGGGGTCGAGGAAGAAAAAACAGAGTTTAGCTTTGGTCGATTTTAGACAAAACAAGTAAACAGAGCAGCAGGACGTATTTAATGCAGGAATGCAGTCGCAAGTCCCATCAGGTCTTCTCAAGTATCCAAGTAAAGGCTGCAAAAATGCAGAAACGCAGAACTGAGGCAGAAGACCACTTCATGAGGCTCACAATCTTTAACCGAGATCTCCTCAGACAATAAACTAAGAGTCTTAGACTGTGGAAAACCACAAAAGTAATTTATAACTAAGTTTGCAGCAGATTTATGGATTTATTGTTTGTTCGAAATGGGATTCTATGAGACTGACCGATGATGGGTTGAGCTCCTTTTTTTTTTTTTGCTAAAGTGGATTCATTTTGACTCAATGTTTTTGGCTCCTTGCTGCTTTTAGGTTCGAATTATTGCTGTCTGAAGAAAAGTTTCCGCCATAAAAAAAAATTTGGTAACCTGCTCCATGTGTCCTGGAAGATCTCAAATGGGAGAAATTCCTTCAGGGGGAAGACCGTGAACATCCTACCCTATCTGATCATGGAAACTCAACTCCTAAGTCATATATTAACATTGCTGCAGGTCTAAAAGAAGAAGGGTTGCAGAGGAGCTGTTGCATCCCTCTTGATTTGCGACCAAACATAATGCAGGCCTGAAATTTAAAATTTGAAATGAAGAAATTTACATCCCTCACATCTCTTCAGACAGACTCAATGCTAACTGGAAGTCGCTCAGCCTCTGGGCCTCTGTTGTTCCCATGGCAATGGTTCCCATGGCACACGTTGCAACCTCATCACCTTTTACCTCTGACCTAGATGATTTTGACCCATTAGAAACTGTCAGGAAGTAAAGTTTTCTTAAGAGACTCAAAATGAAGCACATAACAAAGAGACAAATGCGTTTTGTTGCAGACATGTGCAAGGTCATGGCTTGCAAGCTTTACACTTGAGATTAAGCCCAGGTGAGCATAGCAACAAAAGATGCCAAGCTGTAACAGTTTCTCAATACTCAACACATGTTTTAAACACCCACGCTGGCTTTGCGCCTCACACACAGATGCTAAACTGATACCCCATTCTTTAAAAAGTGATGCCAGGTTGACCAAGATTCAAGAGTTGTGAATGTGTTGAAATAAAAAGGTCATGTCGAGTTGTAGAAATCAAACAAAACTGGCACCTTGAACCAAAACTCTGAATAATACCAGCAGAGTAAAGCAGGCTGCCATGGATGCAGGATGGCACCGATTGGGCATGTTTTCAGAGCCCCCCATTGGGGACGGATGGCAGCAAAGACCCTCAACTGATTTTTAATTGGAAGCAGCTTTTGTTTCATCTCACAAAGCTCCTACTGTGCAATCTCTCCCCTCTGAACCTCTGAGCTATCATCTGGTCCACCAGAGGTCCAGACTGCCCATAAAGCCAGAGGTCAGTGGCTAATGGCTCAATAATGTGTGGATTGTTGTGGTGGAGGAAGGAATGCGGTGATCACCCTCTGATGAGGTGGTACAAATAGGCGCTTTGTGAGGAGAAAGGAGAGATGAGAGGAGTGTACTTTTTTTTCTTTCTGAAGCAGCACATCACACCCAGGAGATGTTTTTTTATGAGTCCATTTCTGGATTGGACTGGACGTTCAGAAGACATGAGCGTTATTGAGTGTCATTATGCAACTCATTGCCAGAGAGAAAAAGTCTGTTTTCTCACTCTTGACCTGAGGGTGCTTACCTTATTCATTAGCCAGACCTTTGAATCCTTGTATGTCAGAGTGAGTGTGTGTTTAATATGGATACCATAACATGTGCCCATCAGTCCACGTGTAATGCGTCTTCCTGGACATCACTCATAACACAGGGCCAGGATGAGAGTGTGGGATTGAAGTTTGGAAGACTGCTGAGTGAGTAGTTTCCTTTACGCCCTGAAGCTTTATCTCCCCTCCTGTGTTTATCCTGTAACAACTCTCCCTCACACACACACACAGAGCTGACCAACAAAAACGACTGTAATCTTCAAGAGGTCATAAAGATGTGAGACTTTCCTGTGCAGAGCTTGCAGAGGCATTTCTTCAAAGCTTTCAAAGTGTAATCCATGTGTGTGTGTGTGTGTGTGGATGGGTGTCTGCACGCGCGTGCGTGTGTGTGTGTGTGTGTGTGTGTGTGAGGGCGACCAAGGTGCTGATATTCCCTCTCAGGGCCTGACTTCACACAATGACCATCAGCTGTATGTAATGACTTCACCCTTCTGCAACCTGTTAGGGAAAAGCCACATTACATTTACTTGGATATAAAAAGTGTTCCTGGGCCCACAGGTGGGATCTGTATATCTCACACACACACACACACACACACACACATTACATGCAGCTTAGTGCATAAAAACTTTCATCTGACTCTTATTTTGCCAGGCTGTAACTCGAAGCTGTGGATGCTGGAGGGAAAAAAAGAGAGTGGGAAGAGAAAAAAGCAAAGAAGGGAATGAGTTGGACTTCCCCTCACTTCCTCTAAAAAGCCATGACACCCTATTTCATGTGATTTTTCTCCATTTTCTCCATGCTCAACTCACTACATAGCACATTCATAGCACATTTTGGCGCGTCCCATGATACACGTTAGCTAATAACGCTAAATCACATTTCCTGAGGTATGTCTAAGAGGGTTTATAAGTGCTCCACTGTGACTCTGTGACCAGGGTGGTCATGAGTTATGATTTTGCATAGCTCTCTCCTCTCCAGCACTGGACATTAAGCAAGCTGCTTTCAAAAGAGAGCTGGTATTCTTGTCTAAATTGTTTGGAGTGACTAATGGATGAGCAGATAGGTATTTATCCTATGAGACGCCAAGATATTTTGCATGTGTTCATGTGTGTATATGTGTTAATTTTAGAAACAGTCACATTAGGGTTATTAAATATGCAGGTTATTCATTAATGCAATGAAATTTGGCAAATTAACACAGCTCTAGTATGGTATATTGGTCAGAGGATGGCCCTTGCTCAGACCTCAGACATCTAGAAATTGTAAATTTAAGCCAACTGTGCTGTTTACTCTCCTTGCACTGACTCAACGTCCAAAAACCATTTTGCTTCCAGCTTGCAGAACAGGAAAGGAATTGAGCAGAGAAATTGGTCAAAGTTAAATGCAGTGTGCTTATTTAATCCACAGACCATGTAGGGAAAATATCCCCAGTGTTATTTTGCTATGAAGCAAATGTCCAAAGTGTAGAAGTGAAAGTTAGACTTGCAGTACTCGCCTGAGACACACTGGGAAATATTAAGAAAGAGCAAAGCAGGGGTTTGTTTTTCTGTGAATTTTGAAAAAAAAAGTGGGTATTGTGGGTAAAAAGGACAAAAAAGGTCTTGACCAAATCAGTGAAGCAAACAGGAGAGAAATTCCAGAGGAGGCTTTTGGTGCCGTTGAAGCCTAATTTATAGTGAGAATAAGGGTCAGTCATAAAATAAAATTACTCCTCCAGGAACAATATTATTGTGTTCATGGAAAGAAGAAATATAAATATCAAATATTGCCACTTATCACAGATGATAAATTTATTGGTTTTGCAAAGAGTCAAGTTCATATATTCATGCAGTAAAAGTAAAGCTACAGCTAGCAGCTAGCTTAAATTAGCCTAAAACTTTAGCTAGCCCAGCTAACTATCATCATTTTTCAAGCTCACAAATTATCAGTATACAATATTGAGTTACCAAATAAAAAACTAAAAGTTGTGGTTTTATGGAGGTGCTACTTAAGTCATGCTAGCTTACTCCTGTCATGCATTTGCTAACTTAAGCTAACTGACAGCTGGCCAGCCTGGAGCCTTGCATGTACTACACAAAGTAAAATCAGTCTTTTTATCTTTGTAGCATTAAGAAAGAAAATAAGTCTATTTCCCAAAATGTCCCATTATTATATTGAACAGGAAGTAGCACATAACTATAAGGGGAGTTTTGGACCAGGATAAGAGTGACAAGAGCTTCAGTCACATCTATTTAATCTCTGTTAAAGGCAAATTGGCTAGAAGAAGTCATTTTCTGAATTTTAAAAGGCTGTGGTGCTTTTTCAAAATTTGATTGAGCTGAACATGGGCTCCTGGAATGGTAGTAATAATATAAAATATTACAGTGTGTTCTGGTCATGTTTGGCAAGAAATGGACCAGTTTAACCAGGAACATATGGTCTTCTCATTGAGAGTAGATGGTGGTTTGATTACCCAATTGCTAATTCAAGACCTCGGCCGCATAGCATTTCCACTGAGCAAGACAGCGATACTTGTCAAAATATTACGGGCATCCGAAGAATTTGCAGCCATGCCACACATAGATGTACAGTAGGTATGGAGTCGGGGGTCTGCAGTGAAATGGAGGCCGTTTGCCATCAGTTAGGACTTTTTCTAACTGGGTCACAGTGCTTTTATCAGGCCATCCAAGAGACAGAGCTGGATCCATCTGGAGCTGGAGTGGAAAATACCTGCAAGTCTCTCCACAACAACAAAGAAAAAAAAATTAATAATCCCATTTTTGGACTGGTTTGAAACTCAGTGTGTGTGTGTGCGTGTGTGCCTGTGTGTGTTGTAGGAGAGCACCTTATTTCAAGAGACACACATGCACTGCTGCTTTTAAAAACACAAATGATGGACTTACCATGTCCCCGTAAGCTTCTCCAAACTTATCCCCCTCCAACACACATTTCTCTTACTTTTTGTGCGTTCACATGTGTGTGTGTGTGTGTGTGTGTGTGTGTGTGTGTGTGTCTGTGTGTGCGCGCATACATTTGTGTGAGTGTGTGCATGCTGTGGATCTGCACCTATGATGATGGAAAGAATGTGGCAAACTGTGGCCTAAATAACATTGAATGCACACACACACGTACAAAAACTCACTATTTAGTCAGACTGGGCTCTTACTTTCTGCAACACTGGGACCAAAGTCTGTATTTCTGAGTGTCTCTGCACACTGAAAGGGAACATGGCTCCCAGCGCGGTCATATGCTGGTATAATATATAAGGCTTTGACATCCCTTGAGACAGCTGAAGGACTGGAAGAGTGGAGAATGTGAGACCAGAGGAACAACTGGTGATTCAGCAGCAGCGGCAGCAGAAGCAGATCTGAAGAGATTAAATCCATGGAAGAAAAATACTTAATGAAACAAAAATGAACAAGCACAGCAAAGAGCACAGTGTACCTATGTTATAATTATGCTCAGAAACGCTGCAAAAGAAGCTTAGGTATGTGGGGTTTCTTTGTCACTTCACTTTTTCTTCAATAAATTGTTCAACCATTATAAACACAACTTAATTACAAATTTACAGTAATTGACATTTTTTCTAAGGATTACACGAGAATATCAACACTTCTCTCGTTTTTCAAGATTAATGGCAGCTGGGGGTCATTAGCATAGCTTAGCATTAAGAGCAGAAACAAGGAAACAGCCTGGCTCTGTGAGAAGGTAACAGAATAGGTGTTATCTTTACTTAATATGCACATAACATTGTTTGTTCACAGTTTTTGTATGGATAAAGCCGACAAGACGTATTGTGTTTAACAGTTACCGTGGAACTTTGTTTTTTGACACAATTTTAACTGTTGTTGTGCACTGAAGTCACTAAATTTGGTTATCACATCAGCCTTTTCCATAGCTTCTCATCTCTGTTGACTACAGCAATAAATAATCAATTTATGTGAGGTTTGTTGTCATGCTGGAGAGTTTTCTCATACTTTGTTGTTGTCCTGCATCGTTTCTATGGATTCACAACAACATGATTGATGCCCATAACTGTGTGATGTCACCTAAACACAAAGTTGGAATGTCAACTCTTTGAAAAAACGATGAAGAATATCAGGAAGCAAGCAGGGAGTCCTCACATGGGATGACACATAAGCTGGTGATCATCACAAGTTGACGTTGATTTTTCCCTGATTCCCCCCACATGGATCTGGAACTGTTGAGAACAATGATGTGTGTGTATGTTTACTGGATGCTGTAGATCATTTCACAGAAAAGATTGAATCAAAGCCAGATTTTTCATTTCTATTCATTTATTTATTTTTAGTTCTTTCGACACAGTGATCCCAGTTTGGCGCAGCGGGGTCTGATTTCCCTCCTCAGCCTGCCTGTCTACAACCAGAATGGTATCACCACCCACCAGCTCTAAACACACTGACAGATCATGATATAATGGCAACATGTGTACTTAAGTCCCCCCCCCACACACACACACACTTATGTCAGGCTTACAAAACTCTGTCCACAGCAATTCAGATTGTTAGGTTTTGTGGAAATTACACATGATGTGGTAACTTTGGCCCCTTCACCTTCTTTGTCTCTGAGGCTCAAGGGACCCTTTTCATGCTGTTGATAGCAGCTCTGATTTTTGGGGCCTTTTGGGACAAGTTAAGAAAGTCCAAGTCAATAGTCCAAGACAATAACAAATTTGTGTAAGCAAATGGCAACTCAAAAAAGTCTCAACCTCTCTGAATGCTGACGGTTAAAATGCCACAGCACCTTCTCTTAAAAATCGGAATTATTTTTATATTTAATAAAGACACTTTCTGTTAAATTATTATTTCTTTTTCATAAAGATGGGGAACTTGTGAAAAAGATTTCCAGAAATTTACTTACTTCCTCTTATGTAGGTCAAGCTCAAAAAATGCTGAGAAAAATTCCAACATTTCTATTGTATAACCCATTAGCGTCACTCTGTTAGCCCCCCCTGCTTAATAATTGCCTTTTCATGCCCTCAATCAGTTGTAACTCAAGCTTTTTGCTATGAATCTGTTGTCTACAAGCTTTTAAGCCCAGATGACAGCTCCCTCCAGCGTGTGACAAGTAAATTCATCTTGATGTGTAAAATCAGCGAACTGCCCCTTTAAGATAGTTGAGCTCTAGTTTCAATGCAAAGACCTTCACCTCTGTGTGATGGCAACCTCGCTGAAGTGCTGCAGCTCACACGAGTGGTGTCGACACATGTTGCTGCTACAGCAGCCATATCTCTCTGCATGTAGTTAGTCTTTGATAATGGCCAACAATCATGATGACGTGATCTGGGTTTTTCCCGTTTCACAGAGAAACGAAGAGATATAGAAAGAGAGATGATTATTCCTGTTTTTTCATCCAGACATCTTGAGCTCAGCTCCCTGTAGAGGAAGTAGTCATGTTTTTCAATCAACCCTCACAGTTAAAACAAGACATCAATCCTATTAAGACAGTACATGGCAATAACTTTATCTATATCTAGGAACGGTACTGGAATTGTTGCTAAAATGCAACATAAGTCAACTTTATATTTCATAAGGTTCCACTATGCAACAAACAGAAAGGCAAATTACTTGATGCACATTTGCTTCATTCGAAATAAAAGCTCTTAAAGTTACTTTTAACAACACTTTCAACTGTTTAACCTTAATGGGGCTTCATTACACAAAAAGATAATGCGATAAAGAATACAGTAAAAAAGATTTCATGTGATACTTCATGTTAAATACCTCAAAAAGCTTCTACTGGTGCAACACAGTGAATGCATTCTCCCTAAATCTTTTATGTTGATATGTCATATCCATAAACCCTCTTTGTATATATTTACATGTACAGACATTTATATATATATATGTTTAAAGCAGGAGTTATTGAAGTGTAAATTTTTCAATAAGATGCTTTGCTGTATGTTGTTACACTGCTGCTAAACGGCCTGGTGTGACAGCTGGCACTGGGCTTTAGCTGCTCTGTGAGTGTGCTGCCCAAAGGAAGTTCCCACTGCTCTGGCTATCAGGGCGGAAAATGAGTGTTTGTCGCCCACTTTAGCCACAACTCTCCCTCTCTGTGTCTGTCTCCAACACACACACACCCACACACCCACACAGCTACACGTAGGCCATGGATCATTGCCTCACATCCCTTTTCCCACAGCAGCAGACGTAGACTAACAGGGATCTAACTGTTTAATTGAGCCTGAGGTGTTGGGTTATTGTAGTTGCAGTTTTTTAGGAAGTAGGCTCAAATATTCAAATTATGTCATGAGAAAGTTTTTGTTGCTGTCAGTTTGACATCTGGGTCATTTGGTTGTGGACATGAATCCAAACAATGTCAAAGGAATGTGAAATTAATACTGTAATGTGGCTTTAAATGAATGGATCACACATGTTTTTGATGACTTTTTCCACATTGTGGATGCACTTGTTTTCTTTTACAGGTGTGCAAAGATTCATTCAAGTTTTTTAATTCTAAAACAGTTAAGTAATGTCTTTAAAACGCCCCCAATTAGCCAAAAAATGCCAGAGAATGACAGTTTAGCAGCCATAGCAAGTTTTCCTTTTATGCAAACCATGTCTCTTTTACAGGATATATGTGCATATACAGTAACTTAAATGTATACGTGGCTCTGCATTCATACGTTTGTATGGTCTCAGTGGGTGTGAGGAGCGCTTGCTCAATATAAATTCAGAAGGTTTACGAGCTTTGTTTTATTTCTCCAGTGGAGCTTTCGCTTTGTTGATCACGAGAGTAAAGAGTCAGCAGAGGGAGCAGCAGAAGGTGATAAAGAAAAGAGAATTAATGGGTTTTGAAAGAGTTATTGTGAGTGTCATTTGTGAAGTCAGAGTTGGCCATTTGAAAGAGGAAGTCAGAGTGTGTGTTATAAAAGTCTGCTGGTTTAAGGAGCTTTTCTTTTTGTAGGGCTAAATTAATTCCAGCCAAGAGTAAAGAGGTTAGAGGTGAAAAGTGGTCTGAATCAAAGAGAGTTTAGAAAAATCTGTCCTGCTAAAGTTTTTCTGAGCCAAGAAGTTGAGCAACATGTGAGTGACAGATAAGTCGTGTACCATCCAGGACTTAAGCAGAGCGATCTGCGGGATGCAGGATGGAGATATTAGAGCTGACAGTATTTAATGAAACAAAGATCTGATCATACAGGCCCCACACTTAAGTATAATTACATAAATTCTGGGTCTGATTCACCTCTTTATGCAGCTTTGAACAGATTTTATGCCCAAATAATCCGATAGCTCAAGGGTCTTCCACACTTAATCTTAATGTCACTCATTGGATTGGAGTCTGAAGGCTTCAAATCATTTGAAATCTTGTAGGAAACAGCAATACAATGCTGAGCAAAGACCTGCAATTGCCAATCAGTGCAGGAAGTGGTTCAAAAGTGCATTAGCTTCCACTAGCCTCCTTTAGACTAAATAACACTATACTTCCAACTCGGGCTGCAGAATGCAAGAGCCATGCTGATTCCCTCCCTCTAAGTCTGATTTCATTCCCTCTTTTTTTTTCAGCTCAAAACATTGTAACCACCTGACAATGACAGTCTGCCTCCATGTTTGTTTTTTCTGAAGTTCCATTTGATCCCACAAGTTTCTGTAAGCTTCCAAGTCCTCTGAAATCGCCAAGTGTGTGGTCTTTTTTTCTCTACTGGATCGTCTGGTGTGTGCGTTCTCACAATTAAAGTATTAAAAAATGGCTGCATCTGTCATTATGTCTGTGGTCTCCAACATTTTAAAAAATCAGTTAAGTTTTGAAACTCTTTCAGTGTGCACCACGTTTTAGCTCACACAGAAATAAGCCATTTAATATAGCGTGTGGGTGGGGTAATTGCATTGCTTTAATGTTCATGCTCACACTGTTTTCCTGCAGAAACAGATAAACTATTTTGCAATCAGTTTCAAATTTAAAAAATTAATCTTTATGTGTATCTCTAATTGTTTCTTTTAAATCCAAGCATGCTTGATTTGATTATCATGCCACCTTAAAAAACAGAGCTATACTTTTGCATGGCATTTTGAGAGAAAGACAATCCACCAGGCTGCACACAGTATTAACTTTAACTAGCAAAATACAATAAAGTATTTCAATCACCCCTTGAAGGATTATATAATGCCTCAGGTTTTATGCTTTTTGCAATTTATTTCATTGTTTTGTTTTAAATATTTACACATGAGTGTGATTTTTGTCCCCTGCAGGCTCATGTAATTCATGGGAGACTGAGACCGGGCCTCTTTCCAATGTGATCACTGTGGAGCAGACTTTGATCAGGACACAGTCAGCCAGCCTGAAGCTACAGAAACAGCCTGCAACATACAGCAACCAAAAAAAAAGAGAATATGTTACCCCATGCAAACTAATGCAAAAACAAGCAGACAAAAGAACAACCAATAAGCAGCGAGCTCTGTAAATTTATACTGATACTTTAAGTTTTTCAATGTGTGCGCAAATCTATAACTTAAGTCAGATGGTCAACTCCATCAAGTGACTTCAATGATTCACTAAAACATCTAGAATTAATGTTACTTTTAAATTTAAGGGGCTGTATGTAATACATTACAGTAAAATACTAGGTAGGAGTACCTCATGCACAAGGCTGATGTCTAGTTTAAACAGAGGAAGTAAAGGAGTGCATTGCAGCATAAGGAAAGTTGACTTGAAGACATGAAACTGATCCCAAATGTGAGCTGACCCTGAGCCGCCTGGGTGAAAACCAGGAATCCTGACTGCTAAACCATATGAGATCTGTACATAATAAACACTGCACTTTTTTATAATGTGATTCCTCAATTAAGAGATTGGATCAAGTGATCTGAAGCAGATCTGACTCACTCAACCGAAGTCATGACAGTTTAGAGGAATTGTTTTATAATTGGTGCTTCAATGTTACATAGATCATATTTAAGATTAACATTATCACCTCACGAGTGCATCACATTGCTCTTCTCTTATTCTCTTTCCACTCTGTCTTTCTGGAGCTCTTTGGCTCGTCCCACAGCTGCAATGTTTCATTGCCTCACTACTTTACCTCTCAACAGAATTATTTTTCATCACTGGGTTACGACTGTTCTGGGCCTCAAGTCTCCCAGCTCACATCCATTGTTTTCCTACTGATCCCAAAACAGAGTTAAAACACGGCTTCATCTGACACAGACCTGTCCAAACATCGGTGTTGAGGAGGGGTTGTTGGACAGAAAGAGTAACAGGCGTAACGTGCCGCTTGGGTGTTTAGATCACAAGTGGACATATCTGAATACATCAGGCCACTCCAGGCATTGAAATGCATCTCTGTGTGCGACTTGAGTGACGACTTGTGATTGGAACTCAATTCCCTGCTGAATATGCAGATAAATTCATACATATTTCCCTTTGTCTTGTTTCCCGGATGCCTTATGAGTCATTCGGTTCCCGTTGCACTGAGTCTTTGGTCCGAATGGAAATTGGACAACATGTTCAATCTGTACTAATGCCTCACAAATGTGTACATACTTTTTCCAAACACAGTGGATGCCAGTGAAGCTGGTGGTCCTTAAAGGTGGAGCTCAGGACGCGTTTCACACACATCCTGCTGAATGAACGTGGCCATATGTGGCTGAAACCTACAGTAAGTGTGGTCTGAGTGACAGATTCTCAAGGTGTTGTTAATGCCATTCAAGTGCATTTAAGGGCTGTTCTTTGGTGATCAGATCACCCAAAAAGCATGTCGAAACCAGGTGTAAACAGAGCCAGAGACAACAAGTATTTATCAGTTTTTTAGCTGTTTACTGAAGAAAGGATAAAACTGTGAGATTCATTACATCACCAAAAACACAACAAATAATAAGGGTCATTAGGGTAAGAAGGGTCTGACATCTGATTTATTTTTTAAAACCGTTATATTTTTTGTAATTTTAAGCAACACAGGAAAAAACAAATAAATCTAAATGTAGTGTCTCAGCATGAAACTCACTCTACGGTGGCCCCCAGTAAACGCCCTTCATCCAGACCCCAACGAAGGTACTGAATCTGATTTTACCCTGAACATTTACCAAACTGACAGATTAGGAGTTCCAACACAATGCTCAGGTTTCTGACTCAACCTCAGGGGCAAAATATGGTCCTTATTTTTTTAATTTCCCTGTGGATTTCACTTCCCTTGTTGACTAATTTCATTAACTTTTTCCCTTTAGTGGGATTTTTCTTTTCAGTCCTATCACATTTATTTTTATTCACATTTAAACTTTGCCCCCAAATACAAATAGCTATAACACTGACAGAACGCTGGGAAAGATTGTTATTGTTATTGTTTCCAAGATCCATTTGATCCACTACAACATTTTTAAAAATTTGACTTGTCCTTTGGATGGGTGTGCCAAAATGACAATATTATGAATTCCTGAGCATTTAAATAGTCACTATATAAAAGTTTTCAGTTTAGTATATGTTGCTGTGATTGATGACTGACACCTGAACATACTTTTACTGAGGGAATAAAACCCCACACACTGACTTGTACAGGCTGAATGAAAGGCTGGAAAGGCTGGAAAACCAGGCCCACATCCTTTCAGTGCCCATGTTAACTGACCAGGCATCTGTTCTGTTTTCTATGGGCAAATCTGAATGATCTGATTCTGATAATAAATGATGAAATATGCATCCCATGCATGCTATCCCTTTTTAATTTCCCTGCTCCTCTCCCCATTGTTCTCCTGGAATTTTAATTCCCATTTTTTCTTTATTTGTACCAGACCTTGAAACATAAAAAAAATTACACATTAGAGAAAGTATCACAGCTTTTTATGATTGTATTATTTAAATTATGTACTTATTCCACTTTTTGTAAGTTGTGTCCGAACAGGGCAAGAGAGATGAGCACACACACACAAACACACACACATCCTCCCTGCAGATCATTACCAGGTTTTCTTGATTTCCATCATTACAGAAGAAATTTGCCCCATTTATCCCTTATACAAAAAGCTTTGTTATAAATTCAAGCAGCTATTATAAAGATCAGCTCTAAATGTGATTACAAAAGAGCAGAGCAGCAGAATTGCTTGTTGGCCAGCTCAGAGAAATGCTTTTTGTGTGCAGTCAGTCTGCTGCTTCATGACAATTGACCTGTTGCAACTTTTGCCTCCTTTGTGTCCCCGGCGTTGCAGCCATGCAATTTACTAATGTGCAAGACTATAAACTCTCCTTTAGGGAATATGGGGAGTGAGCACCTAAGTAACTGAAAAAAAATCTCTCTTACATACGCACATGCATTTAGAAAGGAGAAAAAAAAACCTCTTTATCCCCCACAGAGAGGTTTGAGACCTGTATGAGAGCTGGCAGGGATATCAGGAACGTTCTGTCCTGTTACTGCTCAGCTCAGTTTTCCCCCCATCCACACTGCAGAAGAGAGAAAGAGAGAGATAGAGACAAAGGGCAAAAGTGATCAGTGAAGAATAAAAAAAGGAGGGAGTTGAGTGAAGAGAAGCTGATCCATGCAGAGAAAAGTTTGCCTGATTGAAAGCAGAGCAGTGGCTGGAAGATCACTGATGAACTGGAGGCCACCGATCTCTCAGTTTTCTGCTTTCACCATTCAACAAACTTTGACCCTAACACAAATATTAAAGAACATTAGCACAAATTTGTTCAAGTCTGATGGTTTCTGCATAATTTACATCTTCTTTAGGCAGTGAAAACACCACCTATAGGCCTACAAACATTACTGCGTCACATGGAGCTTGAAATCAAAACCAAGCTCTCTCAAGGTAACAGCTGCTGCATTAATGCATGGATGCACCATACAATTTATTATGCAACATATTCAGGTGATCATATTTCTTGTTTAACACAATATTGCCGTGGTTGCAGGGTGGTTGGCAGCAAACAAAGAAAAAACACATCATATTCACAATGAAAAGAAACTTGAGTGTTGAAACAACAAAACAGAAACTTTGGCAAGCTGATGATGGATTATCTCAGTTGGAAAATCTTAAAGTGTTATTAGTCATTTTATGCACATCAGTAAATGTCTTGGGACAGTTTAGAGGAATGTGCAGTGTTTTCAGCCCATGTAGGGTTTTACAGGTAGTTAAAACAATTTCAAAATCTTTTCTCTTTTAACCATGTAGATCTGCACACAAATGTGATAAGTAACATTTGCATGCATTAGTCAAAGACTTATAGCAGACTGGAGTCAAGATGGTGGAAAACGACTCAGGTTTGTGAACAGCAAAATACTGTAATTGAAATAAGTGGGGAAAAAAACAGGATTTTTTTTTTTTTTCCAGATCTTACAAGGATTATATAGATTTAACTTTGGCAATGTCTCTTGGATGCAGGAAACTAGATTGAACTATTTTCTCTTTGTGCCACTCAAAGTTAACAAGCATGTTTCCCAAAATGTCAAATTTTTCAGAGCTGTTCCAATCGATTTTATGGTATTTCATACACTGCAATAATTTCCCATTGAGTATGCCATGTGGACACAAACTGTGTGCACACTGAAAGCTGCAATGGCCAATGCACACACTCATTACACACACACGCATGCCTTAAAAGAAACGTACATACATAAAAGCAAAAAGCAGGAAAAACAGGGGGTTAAACAGTTAATATGGCATAAACAGTTTCAAGAAGGAGAAAATTTACTTTGTAAATAACTCCAGTGGAATTAATTTAGCTGGGATTTTACTGCTGCCTACATCGTGTGTGATCCCTGTATAGAGGCCAAACATGGAGCATTCATTTTATATGTGAACCACAAAGTAGCTTAATTGAACACTCATGCCTCAACTAACACATAAACACATTAGCACTCACGACACGCACAAACAAATGCAGATTATTAGATGAGCTGTTGCATTACAGTATATGGAATAAGGGAATAATTAACATACTGTTTCAATTAATGAAAGTCCATCTGTTTAGAAATACTGTATGATGCTTCATTTGTGAAATTAGAAAGTAAAAAGCTTTTTGAAGGAGCACATTTCAGTGTTTCATTGTGTTTTTCTCAACATGTATATGACAGAGGGTGATGTGTGTGTTTTACAGATGTGCTGCTTGTTTCTACTGCACTTTGATATAACTCTCAGTATTTTAATAAAGCCACAAAATGAAAACCATTATTAGAAGATATTTGTCAAAGAAATTAAATCCACATGGAATCTGGTTTTAATCAGAATCAAAGTGTTGTTTGTTTGTGTGTTCACCTACAGAGACTGAATCAAATGGCCATTTAATTAATTATTAAGAGATTTAGTCATCTGTTCAAGGAAAGTGTGTGTGTGTGTGTGTGTGTGTGTGTGTGTGTGTGTGTGTGAAAGTGTTATCTTTGTAGGGACAGAGTAATAGAGTTGGCTTTGCAAAAATTCCAAGTGATAGCCAAGAACATGAACCAGTGTTGGAGGGGTCGACGGAGGATTTTTTACTGCTAAATATTAAGGTCTCACGAAACAGACCACCACCATTACCAGAGGTGCACTCACCCCTCTCCCTCCCTCACCCCCCTTCGCCCTTTTCTTCCTTCTCTACTCTCGCATTTCTCTCATTTGGCTTGACTCAGTAATGAAGGCTCACCTAATTCAACACAGATTGAGAAACATGACATACTTTTTATTTTTGTACGTGTGTCCCTGTGTGTGTGTGTGTGTGTGTGTGTGTGTGTGTAGCAGCGCCTGTTTGTCTAAATGCACCCTACCATGGCTCTGACCCAAAATGTAATTTAATTCAAAACATTCAAACAATCATCTCAGGACAAAATATGGCTCCAATGAAACCTAATTCTCTAATCCCAAAGGTAATGGTACAGTTGAGTCGAACCTTCACGAGTGTGTTCACACACACATACACACACACACACTTGCATACATATCTGGGTAGAAGATCGCAGAGCAGATGTGCCAGAGTTCTCTCTGCTCATCATGTAACTGTCAAAAAGGATCAGTCAACACAAACTTTGATGCCAAAACTCACTGCTGCACGATCTCGGATCCCATCGGCGTTATGGGCAGAAGCTCCGAGGCACAGTTTTTGTCCTCGTTGCTGCAGTAGTGACTCCTGCTGGTTGACTGAAGAGCCTCCGCAGAATGAGATGGGATGTCTGTGAGGGGCAAAGCATGACCCTCCACAGCTTTAAAGGTGATGAAGACAACATTTATACCTAGCCTATTGTCGCTGATGCTAACGTAGCTATTCAGGGATTGAAACTGATGTTTCTCTAATTTTGACAATCTAACCGGTAACAACATTTTGGTTTAGACTGTAAGGGCTCTGACTGCTCTTATTTGTTGTGTAGTTGGTTTAGATATGCCAAATCATACTTTTATACTTTATGATCAGACGTTTTAGCAAAGAAACCTATGCGCTAACGATACAGCTAATTCTAAGCCTCAGAGGTCGATGACGACAATGTAGTTATGCCATCGATCCAGAGTTCTTTCAGCCATATCAGATCTTGTCAGTAAACTCGCTTAAATGTAAACATTATGATCATTTTGGACTTGTCAGAATTTTTTTAATAATTATTTCACCTCTGTAATTTTTTTCCAGGAAAATATGGACTTTCATTCTGCACCTTTCTGAAAATTCTGATGACGTATTATTTTTAAAAAATGATTTGTTTTCATGCAATTGTTGTCCATATGACCTTTAACATCCTTCACGTTAAGCTCCCTTGGCTGCAGAAATAGGGCAGCTGGCAGCTCTCTGTGTGGCGGGCAGCCGGGTTTGATTCCCGCCTGGAGTCTGTGTGGAGTTGGCATTTGTCACTCTTTACTGGAGTAAGTTTCCTCCTGTTGCTCAAGTTTCCCCCAACCATCAAAAAGATGCGATTAAATCTGATGCACTGTCCCAGAGCTCGAGTTTGATGCCCACATTCATCCTCATGGATGTGTTCAAAGCCGAGAATCGGTTTCACTCCTTGTACATCTCTTCATTGAGATGATTGTAAGTGACACAAAGACTTCCTTCTTTCTTCCTCCTTTCTATTTGTGGGGACAGATGTACCGTCTGCACCCTCTGCAAAACCACACTGGGAGCGTAAGGAATTTGGTGAATGGGAAAATGCTTATTCCAGACTAAAGACTTTTCAAACCTATGATGTGTTTGCTCTCGTCACAGTCAGTAAATAAGTTGGCTAACTTGCACTTTGGCCTTTATTGGTTTATTTCCCACAGACATGTATTCAAATGAACCAAAATGCATCACTACAAGCCATGTGAGAGCATTCACCCCATTCCTTGGTTGGATTTTTCTGGGATAGTCATGAAGACGGTCAAACAAATAAATATCAAGAAGGCAGCATTCATGATTCAACATGCAAAGTAAGCCTGGATCAGTCTGAGGTTGGATAAAGTTCACAAACGAACCACTCCAGAATTTATTTGCAGCTCTGTTTTGCCAAATTTTAATGCAATCCACACAATAATTGTTTAAATGTTTCACTCAAAAACAAAAATAAAAATACAAACCACATGGAGGAAGTCAAGAAAAGATGGACTTTTGGAGGATTAACAAAGTCATTAGGATTCCTTCTCTGGAAGCCATGAAAGTCTTATAGTAAGTGACCCTATTGTTTTTGAGATGTTTCAGTCTGGACCAAAGTGGTGGATTGACCACCCAAATGATGGACTGAACAACATCAGCTGGAGCCCAAAAAATGCAAAAACAAAACAAAATGAGCTTTAATCTTGGCAGGTTTCTGTCACTGAAAATTCCACACTGCTTGGGAAATGCCCCCGAGCTGCTATAATGTCTGAAATTCACCATTTCGCAAAACTAATGGGCTCACCACAGAACCAAATGTCTTCACATCCCACATGCGACAGACGTGCATACATGCATGTCCACATGTGGGCTTGTGTTTAGATGTTTGTGCCTGTGTGTGTGTATGTATGTTTGAAACAGGAAACTGAGGAGCGGGAAAAAAAGTCTCTTTTGGTTGATCCTGTGCAAGGAGACGACTGACCACAGCGAGACCACAGAGTGAGAGGAGCTTCACCGCAGCCTGCATGGGGAAACAAGAGCGGTATGAGCCGACCGGGCACCAAGCAGGCACCAGCACTGTGACAAAGGATACATGGCACAAAGACGGATAAGCAGACTGATGCATATACACACATATACACAATCATCCGAGCATGCATGCATGCAGGAAAACATCCACTACTTTTCTCTGCACACATACAAACACAGCAGCCTGTAAACCTGCTCTGGTACATTTTATTCCCTTGTATTATTAGCTCCCATACAGATAAAACCAGGATTGATATACTACACAGCCTTTTTTTCTCTCAGAGAGTGTACAAAAGAGCACAGGGGCCAGTAATTCAGGGATTACCCAACTTTTTCTGTTCTATTAATCCTAAACAATAAAACATGATGCACTTCTATGAGTCATTTATTACTTTATTGAGTCCAATCATCAGGGGCTTTTAGGGGAGTGAGGGAGGGTGACAGCAAAAAAAAAAAGAAAAAATAAGGGAGCGATCTTGAGGTGAGGGATAAGAGGGATAGCAGGATTCTCAGGAAATGAAGATACAGGCAATAGTGGCCTGTGGAGAGAGAAAAGGGGGGATGATAGAGAAAGGGGATTGAGAATCGGAGGAGGAGGGAGGGCTAAATCAAAACCATATGCAAGCTGAATCTCCAGTATTGTTCCCAACTCAAACCAGCTGTCCGCTCTTGGCTTATCCATCAAAATAAACATTTTCTCGATGGCCACGAGCTACACTGGCCTGTTAGTCATTAAAAAAGATTTCGTTCGCCCTGCAGCCTTGCACTCGCTTGATCGCAGCACACACCGATGCACTTAAAGGTGCATAGATGCAAAAGAATGAGATAAATGCATGCATGTTTTAAGGTGCATTAACACTATTTTGCCACATGCTGCAGTGCATATTGTTGCTGGACCCAATTAGGTATCATGAGAAGACATATGTTTGTTTGTTCGCTGCCTCTTTTATAGCTGTTCAACCTGAGTTGACTGGCTGAAGGTCAAAGCATTCTGTAACAATTACTTCAGGGCCTTTGAGGATGAATCACATTTGTTTTGCTCTCTGCTGGCTTCATTTCTGCCATTAAAGTTTTCATCAATTTACAAACCACAGCGAGCACTTCAAAGGCTTCCTTCAGCTGAGTGTGTCCATGCTGAGGGTCTGCGCTCAGTCTGAATGCCAAGTAACCTGTTGCCAGTGCAAGGCAGTGACTCAAAGCTCAACCACTGAGCCATCTGTGTGGCTTCTGATCCCCACAGACAAATAAAGAGAGGAGGAAGGGACGTATGAATGAATTATGGAGGGTACTCTCATGTCTTGTTGCAGTTCCTATAATCATTTCACTGTTTGAGCAGCAAGCACTTGTTAACACATATACCGTTTGACAGACGGTCACGGCAGAAGCTGTATCTCACAAAAGGGAGGCCGACATATGTGCTCCTGATGGTTTGATAAACACATGAGAACACTGGTCCAAATGTATTCACTCATTCACTTCCTGTTACTCAGTAGGGGGGTTCATGTAGAATACTAAGTGCAGCTGTGACTTATTGCTTTTTATGTTGCATTGTGGGAAAATCTGAACATGCTGTAATGCATAATAATGCTCATTAGAGAATTGAGACTAAATTAGAAAAATAAAGCTTTAATAAATTGCTTGGAGCTAACTATAAAGTGAATAACAATGATTTAAAATACAGCTATAATCACTTTAGGAGGTGCAGATAAAGGAGTATGAAATCCAAATTCATTTCATTCACGTCTTGACATACAGCTGCACAAAGTTGGATGTTTGTGCTGCAGTAAATGACTTGAGAAACTTTGTTTAAATTTTTGAATTTGTGTGAGTTAGAAAGGTGAATTTAGGCCACTTGAACTGCAACCAAAGCATTTTGAGAAATGGAAGCCATGTTTTTGCAGATATCCAAATTCTGACCCGTCTCACTGCCATTGCTAGTTAGCCTGAAGTTGCATTAATAGATTTTTTCTTTGCCACTTTAATGCAACATTAACCATTTATTTGATCGTGTCTGTGCGAAGTGTAGCTATCTTTTTAGCTATCTTTTAAGCACAGCAATGTTTTGAGCAAAAAGCTAGCATGAGCATGCTAACACACTCTTAATGACAACACTAACATTCTGGCGTTGAACATATATTTAGTGTTACAATGTAAACCATCTTATTTACATTGCGACATTTGCCTTAATTTGCCTAAATAGACTTAAACGTAATTTATTTGCTGGTGTTAGATTTGGAAGAAACTGGACATAAACCACTGTGTTCTTTGATTTAAATTATCATCTGATTTTCAGAGAATGATCACCGTAAACATGATTTTCTCTGTATATGTGTAAACATGAATGTCTGTACAAAATGTCACTTCAATCCCTTAAACAGTATTTGATGTATTTCAGTCCAGACCAACAGACGGACTCGCAGGATGTCATTACCCTCCATGCTTGTCACAACAGTGTACACAATACGATGATAATAAAAATCCAAGGAGCTGCAGCAGCATGACTGAGTCAGAAGCTGCAGACAGTCTGATGGAGTGGCCTTTACACATGACCTTAAATAGCACTTTATCTCACTGCACACTCACGCAAACACATACACATGTATGCAGGCCTCATTCAGAGATCAGCACACTTAACCGCAGTCAGCCGCAAATCTAAGAATATAACACATACACACACATATCTGGCAGCACTAATAAGGGAAACATAATACATACACACAGTCTGTGGTCTGCAGATGCTCACTGGAGGAGAAGGTCCTGACAGTAAACTGAAGCTCTGACAGTTTCAGACACTTTCAAACATCTGGAATCCACAGATAAACAACCTCAGTCGAAAATACACAGCGCCATGCACAGCAGGCATGACAGAAGACAGAGGTGCCCCGAAAGAGGATAGAGACAGGAATGAAAAATTTCACAGAGAAGAAAAAAATCATGTAATTATAAGAAAATTAAAAGCAAGATGGAGGCAAAAGTGGTATAATACAGTATAGAGAATACTCATTGGCAACACAAAGGAGAGTAAGACTCAAAGAGGAAGCCCAGAGGAAGGGGGTGGCTCTTTTTTCTCATGCAGCAGAAGAGAGTCTTGTGTTTCTCTTTGAGTTTTTTGCCACTGTCTATTGTCCTACTGTCCATATGTTTCCTTCCATCAAGCAGTTATCTGTCAGACAGAGCTGCACTAACGGGACTGGGATTAACCTCCGACAACAGACGAGAGCTAACAGGCCGGACGGTTTGTGTGGCCTTGTGCAGTCTGTGTGCGGTATCCTTCCTCCTCACACTCAACCGCACATTAGCACTGTGTCCGATTCTGTTCCAGCGTTTCTGAGATGAAGATGGATTGTAAAGTGTCCAGTGTGTATTTGCGTGCGTTCGGTACTGACGGTCGGGTCGACTCTGTTTGACCGCTGAGTTGTTGCATATCCCCCAGCAGGCTTTGCTGTGTCCAGTGCCAAGAAAAACAGAACAGGCTTTGGACCTGGAGAGGCCATATCCTGCCGCCTTATAGGATTATATGTGTGTGTGAGAGTGTTTGAGTTTGCAGGGAAGCATATGGATTTGCATGAAGATGCATGTTTAAGTTAGTGCTTGTGCACCTTGAAGTGTGAGTTTTGAGGATATAAACAAAATGAGTGTGTTTGCACGCATATGAGAGGAGTATCAGTGTAAAAACATTTGTGTGCACTTGTGTTAAAGCATGTTGGTTTTATTGCATGTGTGATTTAAGGAGTACAGTTTATTCAAGGTTCTGTCCATTAACGCTCTCCTCGCCTTTTAACCCAAAACAATCCATCATCAGTGACCTCATCGTGCTGCTCAGTGTCTGACAGATTGAACACGGCATCACATGACGTAGATGCAGTGAATAGCATCTATGGGAGCTGGATTTTCACACATACACACACGTATAACTGCACATCTGACACACACACACACTGTAAACATCCTGCAGTATGAATGTGCTTCTCTGGGTTTGTAAGTCAACCCTACTGTAACCCCCCCCTAAAAGGAAAAACATAGCAGCTACTGTCAGGTCTGCCTATAGAATGAGCTGCTCATTATGTAACCACCGACAGAGACAGGGTTGTGTATGAGAGGAAATTCTGCATGTTTCACTAGTATACAGCCGTCATTGAACCAACAGACTGTGTTTCATATCAGTGTCTGGAATGCAGTATGTTAATGTCATCTCTTCTGCCCGACCCCTGTTGGTTACAGCTATGCATTCTTTCACTGAAGCCTTAAATGGTGAGAAATGTTATAATTTTCATACTATTAAAAGGTGAAATTCACATCACATTAAAATATCCTGCGTAACAGATTTGTCTGGAACCCTGATAATCATGGGACTAATACAACCAGGGGATCTTTACAAATGACCCTCCCACATCTGTGTTATGTGCAGTGAATATACAGATTTTATCCCTTGGATATGACGTCAAGGCTCTGCATAACATCGGCTTCCTGAACGACAAAAACAATGAGCTTCCTAGATTTGCACCAAAATTGCTGATAAAGCTTTCTTATACACTATAAAAATATTTATATAATGGTACACTGTACTGCTCTGTAATTCTTGATTGAACAAGGCAGAAAAAGGCACAAAGAAAACAAAAAACATTAAAAAATCTGACAATTGATAACACCGAAATGCTAATCTGTGGCCTGACGTATCCCCACCTTATATTAATGTATAATAGGCATGGGTATATATATAGTTTTATATTAATATGGAGCAACAGTGATATCAGTCATGATGAAGTTGGGAAGGAAACACACTGCTACCAATAACAGTGTGATGCCCAGCAGACAGTTAGCAGCTGCTGTTACTCCATCCACCGAGCATTTAAATATGCATCTCTTTAAGCCTTTATATAATTTAAAATATTGAGTTATAAAAATGTATCCTCTGTGCAGTTGTTTTAAATGGGGAAATGAGCTACAGAGACTTAAATTGTGTTTTGTTCCAGGCTGTAAACATGTTTATTTCTGCTGAATGTTGGGCATTTTAATACAAGGCTCCATGGGGCTTACCTCTCATTTAGAAGCAGCCTCCAGTGACTATTTGAGGAACTTTTTTGTTGGCATTTTTCATTTATAAAGGTTGTTTCTTGGTCACAACGTGAGGTGACAAGATCCAGATGGAGTGTTAGATGTGTCACTGACCTTACCGAACTGTACCACTGAGCATAAAACAACTAAAAAGTGTCTAAATATTCTGGATTTTCATTAAACATTTGGAAGAACGGGTGCATGTGGATGCAGCATATCCGCTGCCTTTCGGGGTTGTGAGAGGGAAAGGAAAGGACAGAGACTCTCTATTGATACTCAAAACAAACTGCTGACTGTTCTCTTTCTGCCGGACAAAATCTCTGCTGCTCTCATGTTGCTTTCCTGTTGTTTAAATAAAGAACTTGACAGTTTCACTCAGAATGCAGAGTTCACTGGCAGGCCTCTTGTGTCCCCTCTTTTCTCCAGTTATCCATCTATTCCTGCCTGCTGCTAACCTCTCCAGTAAAGTGAGCAACCAAGAACAAGCCTTTCAGAATTAATCAAAGATCATTCAATTTTTCTTTTGGCAGGTACATTCTATTATTAGTATTTCTCGGTGGTAAAATCATTTCTGAAAACGAACTCTGGGATCCCTGCAAACCTGTGTTGTAAGTTTTTCTGCGAGTGGTGGGACTGTTTCCTTTAAGCTTCCTGCTGTGCTTCAAAGGTAACTTTGTGGTCAAAGAAATATGTTGGGGTAAAAAAGTACAGCTGGAGAAGTCGACCTGCACTCCCTGCTCTCTCTGCCTCCATCTGTGTGGCACAAAACCACTGCAACCCTTCCATTCATCCTTATTTATCATCAGCTGTCAGGCTGGATGTTGAAAAGAGTTTGGCAATTGCAGATGTGTAATCAAAACTCATAGGTACTGTTAAAGTCATTGGAAATGCTGACTTGAGTTTTCTGTACTGCAGCAAAGATGTAAAGAAAATTACCTTCTATTCAGGATTACAACTAATTTTTTCATCTGTTAAGGAAAACTTTGACATGTTTAAATCTCTAGCTAGCATTTGCTCAGCCAAACTCTACACAAAGGCTGGAAACAAGGAAAAAAGCTTAAAGGCTCAAAAAAATCTGCCTAAGAGCAACTCTATATCATTTCTTACTTGTTTAATCTGTACAAAAACCAAAGTGTGAAAAAAAACTGTGAGACATTGAGACACCTTGAATAAATTCATTTTGATTAAATGTCACCTATATCAGGTTACATTAAAGGATTTTTCCTGATAGAAGCATTTGTTGTTCATTACATGTTCGAAGAATGTTGGGAATTTTAAATATCCTGCAACAAATTTTGGTTTTAACAGTTTCTGCTTAATATAAATAAGATTAATTGGTGATGGGTTTTTTTAAAGAAATGTACCTTTCAAATCCATCTGCAGGTTGTTGGGTTCTGAGGGTTGGAGCATAATGATGATCTCCCAAAATTAATGTGTTTATACCTGATACCCCAAATCCTAATTCTGAACAAACAAAGCAGTTTGTTGTTTAACTTAGATGACTTGTTGGTGCACAAGTTCAAAGGAAATAGAGATGGTGAGAGTAATGGAAAAGTAAGACTGAAACTGAGTACTGAGACTGGATGGTGTCGTAATCATGAGGTCAGTATGTGCACAGAACGAGTGCATCATAACTGTAATCAGATGCTGTCTGTTATAATGATGCAGGACCTGGTATCTTAAAAAACACAATGCCATGTGGTGACAGATGAGCCTTTAACAACCCCACATTATCCAACCTACACACCCACAAAATCACATTCAGATGCATACACACACACACACACACACAAACACACACACACACGCAAACACACACACACACCTTATCTTCACCACATACTGATGCAGTTAAATCTAATGACCCCGTTCTCGTGTCACATTAATGAGGAAAGCAAACTGTTAGCTCGCCTCCAGAGAGCGAGCCGCAGGTTCTGAATGATAAAACATTTGTCAGTGAGGGAGTCAGGATGATATCATATGTTGTTCTATAGTGTTTTCTCTGCTTACACACACACACGCACACACACGGACACACACACTAGAGCACACTCAGGGGCTTAGCAATTGTCTTGGACTCGGTGAGGTCCCAGTGGAGGATTTAGCCACTCATGGGTTAGCGCTCTAAGTGATGTGGATGGATTTGTTGGTGATACAGTTTGCCAAAGTGTGCTAATCACATACACACACTTGCCCTGTAATGTAAACACACCTGTGTCCTGTAATGACGCCAACTCGGCTCCTCCTCACCCTCAGCGTCTTCTTCCCTCCTCATCTGTTTCCCAACATTCCTTTTCTGCTTCTCAACATCCCCTCTTTCCCCATTTACTCCAGTTATAGTCTCATTAACTTCTCCATGGCTTTCATCTGTCCTCTTTTCTTTTTTATTCTTAGAAATGCCACACACTCAGAAGCACAATACACACACGTTACACACAAACACAGCACCTGTTTTATAGATAGGTGATTTTCATGAAGGCCTGGTAGGAGAGAAGAGGTTTCTTTTCTTCCAACCTTTTAAACTCGAGTCTGTGAACAAAATAAGGTCATTCTTATGCAGTTCATTGGCAAGTAAGCACCATTGTGCTGATTTTGTGGTGGATAAATCATGATTTTATGGCTTCTAGGATTGCTTCTTTACTCCTTGCACTATTGCCTGAACAAAATTTTCCCTTGGGCACAATAAAATAAATCTTATCTTATCTTATGAAGGGAAGATAAACACTTTCAGATGCAGAGGTGAGAGTGTGAACTGTGAAAGATATAAAGATATACGATATTGTCACAGGGTGTTTTTGCATGTGTGTATTTGTATGCATGTGTGTGTGCACGTGTGTGTGTTTGTATAACCCTTGCTGTCATGCAAAGCTAACATCTGCTGTTCATTTACTTTACGCTCATCTCCCATGTATCCATCCATCCACTGGGCACACACACACAAAAGAAAAACCCCTGTTGTTCCTCTAAATTGGTCTCGGTAACATAATCCAGTCATGTAATAAAGCCTTTAGGTGATTGATAAATTTGAAATGAAGAGAAACAACAAACATTAGATAAGACCGAGTACCATGGGGAGGCCTGAGGTCATGATGACGGCTGGATGGAAACCGCTAGATGAGGTCGACATGGGTCAGTTTAATTTGGACCGGACACTGGATCCAGCTGGAGGGTCAAAGGTTACTGGGTCAGTGTGTCAGGACGGTCATGTGTGTGTGTATATGTGTGTGTATGTGTGTGTTTCTCTCTGATGTATTTCATCTGTCACATCCACACAATGTCAGGCAAATTACTTGAAAATGTGATTGACGTTCCCCTTAAAGGCAGAGTCAGTGATTCTAAACCAATACGCTTCTTGTCAAAACCAGCGTTTATCTCCTCATGGATCGTTAGCAGTCTGTTTCATGTATGCATTAAAAAAAACAAGTTTTTCTACACAGCCCTGGCTCTGTGAATGGGAAACAAACAAAAAGGCTCAGACTGAGCCGCACAACACAATTCAAGCCAATCAGCAACAAGAGGCATTTGTGCTCGATATTATCACTGTTGAAGTTGTTAGCGATAAAGTTATGAATAATGTTACACAAGCGAAGTAAATGTTTCTCCCCTGTTTCGACTTTGGCTTAAATATCAATAGGCTTCAACACCTATTTAGGCTTATTAGCACACTTGCCATAGCACCACAAAAAACTTGGAGCACATACTTCATAGCAATAAAAATTGCTTCCACTGCTGGAGGCTAACTATCGCTCAGGCAGCAGATGCTGTGGAATCGGCCATGTTTCTCTGTGCTGGCCCAGTCATTGCCTAGGCAATGTGCATCCATGAACTCAGGGGATGGAGCTACTGAGTTGTATCTGGGGTGAGAGGTGTTTTTGTTTGGCTGGTGAGTTTGAATATTGACAGTTTTTCTCCAGAGTCACTGACTTGGTCTTCAGAGATCTTTTAAACAATGTCAAAATCTCAATTCTTGTATTTAGCACATTTGCACATAAAAACTGACACTGAGACAACAGGCCTCATGCAAGAACCATTTGACTGCGCAGATTTGTTCTTGTGTCACATTTGCAAGTGGTATAAAAGAACAGAAGCAGAATGGGCAATCTTATTTTTAATTTTAAGGGCATTGATAATGCTTGTGATGTGGGTAAAAACAGGTGAACCCAAGAGCAGACATTGATAGACTATCAATAGCTAACAAATGGTTTTATTAATCAACACTGGGGGTCAAATGGGAGAAGAGGCTGGCCGGAGGTTTTAGTTGAGAGCTAGCAGACACTGTAGCAGTTCATCAAATCCATCCATCATTTCATGTAAGCACAGATTGGTGGATTACTTTACAACATGAATTACGTATTTCTACTGCTTATCTTGCAATCATCACAACAACAGTGAGAATTATTTTCATAATAAATTTCTTGAGTTTTAAAATCAGCTCTCATAAATGTTATAAACTGTCTTTCGATAAGGCTTCAGACTTGTGGATGTGTTGCACAAACCAGTCTTCCCTGATCAGGCTCAGCCTTCATCACTGCAGCCCCTTGCATTGTTTTAAAGCTCAGTCATCTGTAATGGCCAACATTTTATTTATGTGTTTTATAGCACACGTGCAGACGTTGCAGAGACCATAGGATATGTGTTGTAAATGTAAACGCACATGTTAACAAATCCAGACCTTCCCACATCAGTGCTGTTTCTCTGTTTACAAGTCTGGATGTAGTTTAGTTGCAGTTTAGTTCTGACTGCATGATTTAAAAACTGGACTGGTCATATTGTTTCACAAACAAACGTATCATTAGCATTGCAGTATCTTTAAAAAATCTCTCTTCCCTGATGACAACCCTTGGAGCGAGCCAAGTCAATGATGGAGTGCTGTGATGCTGTCATTAGCTCTTACACAAGAACTGATGAATTGAACAGACCGAGGGATCAATCCCTCAATCCTGCTGAGTAGAGTTAAATTACATTTATAATAATATGCAGATGAAAAAAAAAGGTGGGGGGAAAGCACACATGTGCGCTGGAGAGGGAGTGGAACTAAAACAATAGCAGTTACATAACCTAATAAACACAGAAATGTGAAATGCTGCTTTCTTTATGAAGTCACACTGTGAAGAGCTAATCCCCTCAGCCTGATGTACGTAACCTGAAACATCCCTCAGACATCAGGGAATGGAAAAGGCCCAGCAAGACTTTTCTAACAAAGACACAGAGCAGGCTGACGTCCTGCAGCTACAACATGTTTTAGTTAATCAAGGACACTTTAAACAAATTAAATATATAGCAAAAATAAAGCCAGAAGATAATGAGCACAGAGTTTTGCTGCCTGATCTACAGACATGATGAGTCTTTGACTCTGGCATATTGGCAGGTGAACCACTTGGGTGTGTGCATCTATGTGTGATTACAGTCTAATACATGTTGTGCTGGAAATGCCAAGTGGGGACTTTGTTGCCCACTCCAACAGGAAAAACTCTTGGCCAACTTGTTTAGTCACCAGGGAGGAGTCGGTGTCTACGCACTGTACTGTAGTTTTTCCACGAACCAGCTCTCCAACCCCGTCAGCGGAAGATCTCTTATCAGCTGACGATAGGAAGGAGAGGAAGGAGTAAGTAATAAATACATGCTGTGGCTCGGCCAAATGAGTAGTGTCAATCAAAAGAGCAGAGCTCAAAATAACCGCCGTGAGATCCACAGTGCGTGTTTCTGCTCGGGCTCGGTCATCCTCTCTCTGCGGCTGCCTCACGAATGACCTATGATAATGATCCATCTATGCCTCACCTCCGACCTTGCAAAACTAAACCAGGTGTGTGTTGTGTGAGTGCAGGAGAGGGGAGGTGTGAGTGTGTTTGTGTGCACGGAGGACCCCTGCCTATTTCTGAGTGACAGCTCTGAACTTTTCCTGGTACCACAGGGCTGATGGAGGGGTGCAAAGAGAGGAGGGGGAGTCAAGCTTATAGTTTTCTCTTCCTTCTACCCAGCAGGACCACATGCCTGTCAATGTGTTTACCTTCCAGACCAACACTGAACACTGAGAAGAGGAAAACACTTGAGCAGCACAGAGGAAATTACAGTAGCACAGACAGTACAGACAGAGTCATGATAAGAAACACTAGATCACCCATTTGGACCTGTCCTAGTGGCTTTGGAGCAGGGACAAACAGAGGCCAGGTGGTGTGCTCAGGGGCTCATTGCCAGGGGTCAGGTGCGGGGACACACAGGGCACCAGGTAAACAACCTGCTAAGAGGAAATCCTGTCTGTCGACACCAGCAAGACAGTGACGTCAGCCTCGTGACCCCAGAAGTCAGCAGATTCCCTCCTCCACCCGACCGTGCCATCACAGAGAACTGACATGTCAACACACACAAACACACTTTTCCACTCGTTTTATGTTTGAGCCATTTATCATGCAGTCTCCTTGCTAAAAGGTTAGTTCACCCAAATAACAAAACCTTTTTTTCTTAATTTTCCTTCTTTCAGTCTGTCTGAGGGGCAGGAGAGAAAACATAAAAACAGCAGCTGCACAATGTGATGCATTTATGGTAAAACAGTTTAAATTTCTGGTTAAGTTTAAGATGTTTAATTATGTGACTCAGATTTGGAGTATAACTACTGTACCTCTGCAATTAAAGTACACAGGGAACTATTAACTATTTACCTATTAAGAAGCACAGGAGGTCAACTATTACACTGCATTTATTTGCTGCTAATGGCTGATTACTAACATGCCCTCATGACAATGCGGACGTGCAGATGTTTAGTAGGTGTGTTTACCAGTTAATCCCAAGTGACTCGGACATTGTTTCTGGAAACTTATGCTGTTGCTAATTTTTTCCATTACTGTTTTTTTTTTTCTTTTATTGTCTCGTGCAGCACAAATGAAACAACAGAATAGTTCATAAAACAGAAAACCACTTGTGAGGCGATGCATCAAGAGCGATTTGAATGATTTGAGTGAACCAATCCAACAAAGCTGCTCAGATTCCAGACGAATTAACACGCAAGTACCCTGAGATGACACATAATCACCATTATGTATATTGAAACCAACATATTCTTGTAAATACAACTCAGAATTTCACACGGACCATTTACAAGCAAATACTCTCCTACCAAGTCCAAGGCCTTCTCTCTTATCCCTTAATGTCCACCAGTCACTGACCTGACAAATCTTTCCTGGCAAACACTCACAGAAGAGCTCATAAAAACAGACAACACAGTTCCAAACAATCTTCAAAAAAGTCCAAGTTCATAAAAGTACAAGACGAGGGCAGCAGCTGTGTGGCTCTACTCAGGGGCTCAGATGAAACATTGTGAGATTACTGTTTAATCGTTCTCATTTCTCAATGTTATCATGTGTGGTATAAGCATGGTCAGAAAGCTTCATGCAGAAGGAGTCTGCTGGTTGTGTTTCCCCCGCTTTTAAACAGCACAACAACTAGCAGAACCTGGCAAACATTACAAAAGAGTGAGAAAAGTCGTTAACCCATGTTTCTGTTGTTAAGTCATTAGTCAGTTTTTTGTTAGCCAAGGCGGATCAAAGCCCAGGGGCCCTGTGTATTTATGAGAGTTGGGGGGGGGGGGGGGGGGGGGTTGGAACCCATTTCAAAAACACCTGTTGTTGAGTTGTTTTATTGCCAAAATTTTTTTTGTTTTTTTTTTTAAAAAATGGTTGAATCCCAACCTTTAAAAAAAAACGAAAAACAA
>JAQMCX010000046.1:7157521-7209042 GCA_029814765.1 Acanthurus leucopareius
CCCCCCCCCCCCCCCCCCCCCCCCCCCCCCCCCCCCCCCCCCCCCCCCCCCCCCCCCCCCCGGTAGCCAGTTGCAAACTCTCTGTGTGTGCATGTGTTTATGTGCAAATATGTTGTGTGTCTTTTTGTGTACATCTGGGTGCATGCCCAGCGTTATCACGCCGCTGTGGATGGATGGACTCGACTCAATGCTCCCACAGGATGCTGGTTTTTTTTTTTTTTCCAAAGGTTTGTGTTAGTGCTGCAGCAATGATCTCCTCTGATCCCCAGCCAGGCACACAAACAAGCCCGAGTGTGTGTGTGTGTGTGTGTGTGTGTGTGTGGGTGTGTGGGTGTGTGTGTGTGTGTGTGTGTGTGTGTGTGATGGGGCATGTACGTGAGTGTGTGTGTGTGCAGGCTCCTGCTTTTGAAATGTGTTTAGTTTGGACTGCAGGGTGAAGCAGCAGTTTGCCAGGGAATGAAACAGTCCTATCTGGCTCACAGAGGCCTGGTGGGGGCCTTAAGTAACTGATCTGAGTTCAGTGGGTGGTACTGAAGGGCTTGATCAAGGGGTCAGTTTGGTGGTCGGGGCTCCTCAGGGCTCAAACTGTGAGACTCTAAATTTCAGTCAAATGCCAAGTCCAGCAAAGGCTCGACCATGTGTCAAACTGTGTTTCTAAACACATTTTCAAACAACAAACACTGTCGCTTCCACTTCTAACATCCCTCTTCATCTGAGCTCCAAACCCCTTGAGCAGTCCCAAACAGGTCCGAGAGTCCTGCTTGTCCACCTTAAAAAAGACTCCAAACACCAAAGGCTTTGTGCTTTTAAGTGCTGCTTTGACTTCCCTTCATCTTCAGTTTCCCTCTCCTCTTCCTCTCCTACTGTCTCTATCCCTCCTCCTTCCTCTCATCTCCATATGGAAATCTCATTCAGGATTCTGTGGGATAGTCATTCAAGGGACTGTCCCTCAGTGTTGAGGTGGATATCCGTGTGAGAGTAGAGTCTGGTGCCTCCCTGGCTGCTGGCGCTTTCTTTGACAGAGCTATTTTAGAGTTGTGATACCGGAAAACAAACACACACACACACACACACACACACACACATTCACACAGAGGTCTGTAAATAGACCATGATGCCCTTTAAGAAGCTGGGTAAGAAGCTGGTCCATGAGGATAGAGTTTCCGGATAAGATCCAAGTCCGGGATCTCCTGTTGAGTGTATGGAAATGACTCGTTGAAGAGGGGACAGGACAAAATGACAGTGGAGGCACAGTATCTTTATTAATATCACTCTCTGTGTGCTGCATAGCTGTTTTTAATGCCTCTCTTCCAAGCAAACACACACATCAGACATGAAACAATCATCATCAGACAAAACGTCATTTTTCCAGCAGTTTAGTTCATGATAAATATCTTGCAAAGCTTGGCATTCCCAACTGTACTTTGGTTTTAAAACAAATTAGCAGACATTAGCATGCTAACACACTAAACTAAGCTGTTGAACATGGTAAATATTATGCCTGCTCAGCAGCAGTGTATTAACATTGTCATTGTTGGCATGTTAACATGCTGACTGTTACATTTTCCTGAACGCAGACAGAGGAATGCTGGTTGAGAAACTATCAGAAAACATTGCACATGACACAAAAAAAAAAAAACGTCAAAGGAAAATTGGGCCCCTGAGGTTTTGAAAGATGGCTGTGAGAATATAACTTTCCACAGCCACCCACTATTAACATGATGGACCAACAAAAGAAACAAGACCTAAAAGAAAAGAGATCCAAAGTTGAGAGTCATTGGGAATGGGGGTTAAAATAGGATATAAAATGGAGTTTGGATGAAAT
Source organism: Acanthurus leucopareius (assembly GCA_029814765.1). Taxonomy (NCBI): domain Eukaryota; kingdom Metazoa; phylum Chordata; class Actinopteri; order Acanthuriformes; family Acanthuridae; genus Acanthurus; species Acanthurus leucopareius. The sequence continues at coordinate 7,159,347 of JAQMCX010000046.1, forward strand.
AAGAATGCTTCTAAAGAGTTTAGAATAAAGAAAAAACTTTTCAAACAATCAACAAGAGACACAGAGAGACAACTAATGGTGTTGACTGTCTGGAGACACACAATCATCTGAGCAGACAAACACCAACCTCCCTACTGAAACCTCTCAGCCAGTCTGATTACCATCAGCTGAGGAGAAAATCACAGGTGCACATAATAACTCCTGATTAGCACAGGTAAGTGAAGCCTGGGATCTGAAACTCAGGATCTAATATTTACTGCCTCACATGGCTATAGACTCTTTGTCCTGTTATTAACCATCACCAAACTGTTTTATTTGGTCTGTTTCGTTTACGATTTCATCTTTTAATTGTACCTGTGTTCACCTGCCTCATTTGTATATGTGATTTATGTGATGTAGTTGCTATAAAATAACAATTTCCCTGCAGGATTAATAAAGTACTCCATTTATTTATCTTTTTAGTTTTCCAGCTCTGCCTGTACCTTAACCAGATTTTATTTGCCAGAACCACAATATTTTACTAACCTTAACCATGCTGGGGTTTTTACACACAGATTTTACAGTAAGAAATAACTTAAAACATTGACATTGGCTGTCGATGCCCCATCCAGATGTTTGGATCTGGATCATCGTCCCCTCAAAGATTCAGCCTCTCATCTTCTCTTGCTTCTCCCTAGTTTGCATGGTATTTTTTCTCACTTTCTTTCTTTCTTTGTATGTCTTTTCCCATCTTTGATTGCTGTTTTGCCCAATGCTGTGTTTGTGTCCCCTGTCCTCCTCCAGGTCTCCACAGTCGGTAGATGGTGGTGTGGCTCAGGGCCCAAAGCTGCTCAGCAGCCCCCTGGATCCTTTCTCCTCACTAAAATTTAACAATCTACATATGTCAATATCTTTCATCAATTCTTGTGTGTATTGTATTTTTTTCCCTCTTTGTGTGGTCTGTCCTCCTCCAGTTCCTATGAGTAGTTTGTGCAGCATGAAGTCCCACTTGATATCAACCTTCTTAACACATATCTTGTAATCCACATTGATCAAATTGAAGCATCATAATCTGCATACAGAGTTGATAAAGATGTTGTGTGTGCAGAAAATATAAGGCTTCGTGATACAACATGTCACATATGATTTTGGACTTACTCAAAATTTTAAAAAATGACTTGACTCAATTTTACACTGGATTTAAAAAAAGGAAAGAAAAAAGGAAAGAAAAAACATTTGGGTTTGCAAAAGAGTCCAATATTGACATTTTGTCTGGTTATAGGGTTGGTTGATCAAGACCACAATCATTTTCTGTACTAAAAAAATCTTACACATAGAGGTTTTAGATCAGAATTTACTCAAATGAATCATTGTCACAACACCAATAACAAAAACACTCTTCTGATATTTAGCTATTAAGAATTCTTTGATAAGAACTCTTAATCATCTCTCCTCGAGTCAATGAACACTGCCTTAATAAAACAGATTACACACATGCTATACCATGCACACATACATGCGCATAAGCCACACACACTGTTACACACAACCAGCCTGTTTTTACAGTCATTACAGTCCTCTTCCCTGCATGATTTCCCTCCCATGAGCAGGGCTGGCTGGTCCCCTGAGGTCAGCTTATCAGCTCTCCCGCCTGGTGCATCCTATACCTGCGCCTCTGAATGACCACTACAGATTTTTATTGTTGTACCACTACAGCAGGGGAAGCTTTGGAAGTGTTGGAAGTCTGGAAGTGGCTTATTTACCTGGACAAAAGCCACTTTCCACTGAGGAGAAAAGCATGTGTGCTTCCTTTGGACTTTCAATAAGTGTGCAGGCTTGAGTACTCTGAGTATCTGTATTTGCAGGCCAGTTTCTGAGCATCTGCACCACTGAATGACGTTATACGATGACATCCCTTGACATTATATCACTATTACACAGCGGTCTTGCTGCAACACCTCAACATTGTCACGACGAACCAGAGAGAGCATTACATCATGCCTGTCAGACTGTAATTGGCAGTTGCTGAAAAGCCTCCTGAGACGCTTTGTGTCCCAGCACTGATGTGGTCAGGACCAGAGTTCATTGTGTGCAGAGGTGAACGCTGCAACGTGGGAGGTACATTATGTTGCATGTTTGTGTCACTCCAAATAAAGTGTGTGGTAACATGCAGGTCCTTACCCTATCCAGAGTGTGTTATGAAACAGGATCCTTGACTGTATATAGGTACCAGGGAGGAAAATACACACCCTTCAGCATCCTCATCTGCATCCCAACAGTTCCTGTTTTTGGGACCGGCTATATGAGGGATCACTAATGCACAAGCACATGCAGACACACACACACACATATACACAGACATACAGCACTGCCAAGCAAAGGAGGAAGGAGGGCTGTTGAGAACCTTTAAACAAAAAGACATTTTTAGAAAGGTCCTCTTGAGTGGGGAAACAAAGGGGGGAAGTGACATGACGTCGCACAGGAGGGAATCTGAGGGTCACCGGTGGCGTGACGGACACGCCTATGGAACAGTCACACACACATGCACATTCACTTACTCATTTCGCACACACATTTGATAAACACAGCCAAGGTCTTTTGCATTGCTCTTAAAATAGCCATTTCCTCATCTCCACATCTTATTTGCTGATATTAGAATCATTAGGATGTTTTGTATCCGTTCTCTTTCCCTCGGCTGAATCCAGAAGACATCCACTGTGTTTTATAAGGGGATGTTTTGATTATCCGTCCTGATCAACCTGTAAACTGTGATGTAACATGGAGGTCCAGGCGAAGATCCGGGGAGGTCGTACGGGACAAGTCCTTTCCAACTTCTTGAAACATGACTCTGTCCCCATTCAATAAATCATTTATAAAATAATTATGTTGTTGGAAAATACATAATAATATAAGACAACTCCATTTTTTTAATTATTATCAATACTTATACACTTTCTAAAGGATTTGTTTATGTCCCCTATTTGGTCATTACCTTTGCACTTACTAAGCTGAGAGGGAATTTGGTAAAACTGAACTGATCTACTTCCTCTATTGTTACTAATCGAAATACAGTCTCAGTAAATAGTGTTTTGCTTCTGGATGTCTGGACTGATATGTTCTTCAAACATGCGGAAATGATCAAGATCAAGTAAAGAAACTTTTTAAAATCAAAGGTTTCATGAAGTTCCAGCTCTTCACACCGGTTTGGAAAAGCTTCTTTAAGCCTGTCACTGTAGTATCAATGATTTCATGTTAGTTTCTCCTTTTTTTAACTCCCCCGCCTCTTCCTTTCTTCTTCCAAAAACAAAATACAAAGTGCTGACAATGCCAGCGTCATTTGCAGCTATTTTTCAGACATTTTCTTGATTAGAAACAGTGATGTTATAATACCACCAGGGTGTCAGTGAGAGTGAAGTGAAAACTGTTAGCAAACACTGCTGTATCACAACAAAATTTTGCTTCTCATGATTTTAGTTTCCCTTTTCAGAGATGGATGCAGACTACTGACACCTGCTGGTCTGGAGAGTAACTTTCAATGCAGGTCCATAACATATGTGTCCATTGGCTATGGTTTTTATGATGTAAGCAAGTGCAATTTTGCTGGTCAAGACACATGCAACAAGAGGCAACATGAGGCGTCATGAGGCAACGCAGATGTCGTCCCTCATTGCTGCTCGTTCTTTGATAGCAAACTAGAGTCAGAACAAAAAGGTTTTAAAAACATAACTAGACTGTTCAGCGCCTCACGTGGAATAACTTCTTTGCAGCTGGAGGTAGCTACCTTGGCTAGCTAGTTATTTTAGCCAGCCTGCTAGCTAATTAGGACCCCCCCCCCTTTGTTATGAAATCTGCCCCCTGGTATTAAGAAAACATTATGTAAGTTTTCTAACGTGGTCATTCTGGCTTTGTCATCGACATACAAACTGGAAGTGATTATATTGCTTTGATTGTAGTCTGGTTTCACACATGAGCTGCACATGCTACAACATGTTTCACTCCAAATGGGGTTCTGTTGTGTTTACAGGAAGTGTTTACCACACATCTAGCCCACTTCCTCTGCATCCAAGCATCGCTCTGGACAGAAGTTGCAACCAAGAATAGGAAAGAAAAAAAATTGTGAATTGTGAAAGAACAAAATTGTGATCTTCGATCATTACTTTGCAGATGCTGCTGTTGAACATATTAGCAGTATATGTGTATGTTAGTAATTTCAAGCCAAGCACACACAAACAACATTAATAGGACATGCAATTACAGCTTACAGCCCTGTCATTAATTACAAATAACCATTGATGAGTATTGATTATACGGTATATTAATTCTTGAGAAATAATGTTTGATTTGGAAATGAGGCCTTTTTTTCATAAACACACACATATACACACACACACTTTCTAACATCTGGTGTGAGTTAGATCTGTTACAGAGTGTATGAATCTCAAACCAGAGGAGGTAAAACCATCAATCATGCCCCCCTCTCCTCCCTTTCTTCTCCCTCTTTATGACGCTCGAGGCTACAAGTGGAAACATATTATTTGTGTTTACTGTAAAGTTAAAGGTAAAGATGAAGCTCTTTTTCCTGTTTTAACTCAAAATAGAACGAACAGGGGAGCTGCATGCTGGTCAGCCGAACACAAAGTTTTAAATCACATAAAGGGACTGACATTGTTGACGGGGTAACTTGGGTTAATCAGGGTGAGAGGGACTCTTGTCTGAAGGGCAAATAAGGAGATTCAGTTACATATGATTTGTAAATGGCAATTTAACTGCTCCTGGAGAAAAAATGTGTAGCTGCTACAACTCAGACACACCCACACACACACACACATGATGCATGTGTTTAAGTGGTGCAGAGTTAATAACATTTTCTCATTGATCCCAAAGTAAGGCCATACTCATCCTAATTCAATATGCGGACAGTTGCTCCATGTAATGGTAGACTCAGCTTTAATAGGATAACAAGGGTTTGAAAACAGGAAGGTGGTGGTGGGGGTGGAGGGGTGTAAAATGAAAAAATAAAACAGTTACACACAGCAGGAGAGAGTCAAACAAGGATCTGAACTTGAAATCGCCTCCTAACTGACATCAAAGTCATCTGCTTTGAAATTCAGACTCAAAAATCACATTACACAAGGCGCTTACTGATGTCAAAGTCAAAGCCATATCTTGCTTTGGCATATCAGTAAAACCACCGAGTGACAAGCTTGTTGATGTTGGCTTCCTACCAGTTCATTGTTTGATGGGAGGGCTACTCTGCCAACTACTTTGTGTTAAAACTACACTGTTTTTGCCCCTGAGCCATTATGACATTTGAAATTATCAATAACGGAAAGATTTTTAGTGACAAAGCCTTCAAACCTCACAGGACTTATATATAAAGCCAGCATTTAAGATATATAAACTCTAAAGACTGCTTTGGAAAAGCTCAGCTTCGTGTAGCAACACTATTTTAGTCTGAATGCAGGTTTTAAACATTGAAAAAGATTTGAGATTTAAACAAGTCTTACTGTCCAGGTTTTCTAAGATTACTTGTCAAGTAGTGGGGGATCTCAGTGTCAAGTGACAATAGTGTAATAGCTCAGACAAAAGATGGAGCTATTACATACAGAAGAAACAGTTTGTAAAGTCAGTTGGGCCAGCTGATATAACTTAGCCTGAGACGATACAACACAGGCAAAAGGTCTGGTCAAGCAGCTGGATATTTGCTCCTTTGCTTTTGGTGTTAAAACTGAGAGCTAAAGTCGGATTAAAACAAGCTGTCAGCTGTCAGGGGGCTCACCAGATTTATCACTTATTAATACCTGGCTTTCACAGGAACGCTCGGTCAACTTTTTGCCCATTTGCACCACGAGTATTGATAACTAGGCATGCAATCTGTACCTGAACTCATCTGGATTTAAAGTTAGAATGACTTACATTTACCCTTGGAACAAAAAATGATTCAGCTACAGAAAGAGTTTTGTTTTGTTTTGTTTTGTTATGTTTACCCACTAGTGCATGGTGCTGACTTTTCAACAAAAAAAAGTCTCAAAAATCGTTAAAAATACATTGAGAAAGTTGGTGTGGGAGCTCAAAAAGAGACAAAAGAACCACCTGATGTTTTTGGCAGACGTGGCCTGACCGCTTTATGACCTGAGCTCAGAGTTTCTGTAGCAACACCAGCTAGAGCTTACACACAAAAACACACTCACACACACACAAAAACACACTCACACAAATTCACACACAACTGACCAGGTAGCCCAGCTGAGTCAGGTGCAGTTATGTTTATGTTCTCTGGGTAATTATGGCAAATATTATTGCAGTCTGCTGCCCTTGACTTTGCTTTACAGGCACATTGAGCTTGGACACCTGACCAAAGCTCATTCACACAGAGTTGGACCAGTTGAGTAACAGATAAAGATCCCAGTGGCTTCAGATGATGCAGACCAGATTCTCTGAACACTGTTGATGTACAAAATATGGGGAAAACTTTTAGGCTTGGCTGCTCAATTGATTTAATTATTCAATCTTAGATATAAATTTTGAAAGCTGTTCCTCAGGTCTTTGTGTCTTGGTACAGTTTGTCTCTTGGCTTTCTCCAACCCTTTCTGCTCATATTGCCATAAGCAAAAGGGAAATAAATGCATGTCTAATCCAATGTTCTGTTGAATTTCTCTCACATGCTGCTCACATGTACTCACTTGTAACACAAAGCAGAATATTTTTAATGTCATCTGTTTTTGTCTCTGTTTCAGTGAGAAAGCTTTGAACTTGTTGCCTTAAAAGTAATGAGTGAACATTTTATTGCACTTTTTAAAAAAAGAAGTTAAAAGTCTTTACAGAGGAAACACAAGAAATGAGAGAAAACAACAAAAATAATTAGACACATGCTACCCAGAAAATACAACATCATAAGTCAATGAACATTCAATATTTATAGGATAACAAGTCTGTTTTAATATTTTTTTTTAAAACTGTGCACTGATTTGGCAACAAGCAAACGTACCATCACCTTAAAAGTTGTTGTTGCATATCAACAGTATAACAATGACAGAAAACAATAGGTTTACATGATTTTGAGGGAGCACGAATGCAGAGAACTAGATGGGACCGAGAACTGACCCCTGAGGCACACCAACATATTAAAAGAGTCACTGAAGAAACACGATTCACACATCAAAAGAGACATAACAGCTTCTATTAGACAGATAAGATTTAGATATGTGCATGTGAACACCACAGGTGCTCTCTTGGAGTTTGATCTGGTACTTACGTGTATCCCTCTTCGCTCTCCATGTGGCTGATTTGTGTAATCTTAAAAACTGTGGCACCCATTATACAAAGTTATGTAAGTCCTGGCTGCTGTCTCTTTTTATTCCCTGCGTTTCAAATTGCATGTCTGTTCTTACTTTTAGAACATACTGCAGCTGCCCTTGCAAACTATGCACACAGTATATATATATATATACAGTTGGGATATAGTACATTGTCTTCACATAATGTCTTTGACGCACTTGCTCATACTCACATTGCAGTCCATCACATAAAATTTAACTTGTATTTATACACACACAAGTCCCAAATAATATGCTGTATTTACACCAAAAGAGTCCAAGTGTGGTTAGACAGGCAGAAATTCTGTCAGAAATATCTGTGTGCCTTTCTGCTGTTGGAATTCATCAGTTCAAACTTCAGCATGCATGTCACTTGTTTCCCATGGAGAATGAGCACCATGGCTCTGGGACAGTACAATAGAGATCAAAGATGAGTGGCTCCAGTAAATTCATTATGTTCATTACTTGCCAAATCCATAAATCTTGCCAAATCTGAAAAGAAACAAGCATATAATGGGTTTATATTGCAGTATGCTTGTGCTGGATAGAAAAAAACACATACCTTTACATGTGTCATTACCGAGAAGTGAGCTGAGATGGTGATTTTGTGAATTTGAGTGATTTTCTGGTTCTAAATGCTCATCTTTGACACAGGCTTTTAGGCTTTCATACCAAGATGAGTCAACTCTGTCCTTTTATGGCTTCCGGCCACTTATTACTCATGCGGATGAGCTAATGCAAACATGCTGAAAGAAAAACAGCGATGTGCAGACACAGACAGACACACACACACACATACTTGCCATGCATCACACAAAAAGCTCTTTTGGAGTTAATTTCAAATTACCAGCTAACTGTGAGCTATTGACATTTTATTCTGGATAAACAGGATGTGACATGTTAAATTTGCAACTGTACTTGCCAAATAACCCCTTTATTACTCAAACATGGTGGTCTCACATTTGTCAAAATAATAGGGGAATGACTGCCGGTCTGTAGCAATTTTTGATTGTTTGGCATTATTATTAGATAGAATTTCAAGTAGGTTTTAGATTGGAATAAGTCTTCAAACAAAAATAGAAATCACTCACACAAAGAATTAAAAGGCTACAAAAATATTTTTTTGAGACCACTAGACGAAGGGGAACAAGCTGCTAAAATGTGACATACTATCAGCTTAAAAAGTTGTCACGGTGAACATCGTTCAAACAGTTTTCTTTTTAAATGTCCACTTGACACTAACATTCATTTGGAGTCATGTTTCTGTCCAATATTCACTCTCCTTGTTGCTTCTGTATTGGTCCGCCATCTCCTGCAAAAGCATAGCCATTAAATGTTCCAATATGTGAACTTCCTTTTTGTACACAAGTCTTGCAATACTGCTGCAACAGAGTCTTTTCTTTGCACTGCATTTTTTCATTGCACTGAACCACACAAAGTCGGCATATTGTTTCAGAACATAAATGTTGGGCGTGGCTCATGATACAACAGCATCAGGGTCTATTGTGACGTATATTAGACACTTTTCCCTCTCTGTTATAAGGCAATTAATGCTGTCCTCTGCTCAGAAAGTAAGGAGCTTCTGGACCCCAGTTACAAACATTTTGGATAGCTGCTCTTCCTTTTTTTGAGTTAATTGCTACTTTTAACTTTTTAAATCTCCTGCTATTGGGTTGCACTCTTCACACTATGTCAAAATGTTACACTCCTGCCTGTCTAGGCTTTTTACACACATCAAAACCTGTTGCTACCTTTCTTGTGAGCTCAGAGGTTACACCAACAACGTCTTCTCATTATTCCAGCTCAATATTCCAACCTTCCATTTAGTGCTGGCCAGGCTGGTTCATCAAACTTTTTTTGCTAAAAGCCAGTTCCAGTTACATCTGGTAAAAGATATAAAAGTGAATAAAAAGCTTAAATTTGTGGGCCATTAAAAACAAAAAATGAACAGAGGGAAGTTAAAATGCTTTTTAGAGCTAAGGGGAACTGAGCTGGATGATATTTCTGTCAGGGTTCGTCACTGCAAGAAACACTTTTAATATTAAATGTGGTAAGATGATACCTTGTTAATATGTAAGCATTAATTAACAAACCAACATCTGCAAGAGTGGAGAAGGAATTAAGCCACTGAAAACATGCTTCTTTAATTATGTATGTGTTGTACAGCATTGCTCAGTGTTCAGAATAGCTTATGCTTGCATGCTCTTCCCTAATTTTAGATCAATGACATGTTTTTAAAATATGACATAAAAGTTTCTTGTGTATGAAACTCTATGTGTGGCCAATGTCACTCTGCTTATCGCACACACACACACACACACACACACACACACGCACGCACGCACACACTCATGCACAGACAAACACACACCCTGATGGCTCTGGTGCCATAGAGTCTGAGTGTTGTTCTAATGGAGGTCTGAAAGATGCTCAGTCCTCTTAGGAATGGTGCTGCACATAAAAGCAAGAATCTTCACATATAGTCAAGATGGGAAGGCAAACAACGACAGCTCACAGGGAGACACACCAGGACTGAACTAATATCACACTCTAACTGGCATTACGCAGGACAGTTCTCAAGTGTTGTTGGTTATGACTTCCTGCAGAGACAAGATCCTCACTCCACTTTTTAAACCCCAGAAACAAAGCTGGATCATAGGCTGGAGCCAGAGTCTGACACCCTGACTCTCCCACCTGCTGGGAGCGGCTGGGGTCTGTCTCACATCCAGAGCGACGGTTGCACCTACGGGTTCTGTGCCACAATCCCCATCTGGTCTCATTTTAGAGTTTTTAATAATGGAGTGTGGACATTTTGTTATAATCAGAATGGATTGCATTCATCTAGCATCAGTGAAAGTGTTCCAAGAAACACATACCTGACAGATGCTAGCTGCTGGGTTCGCATTTCAAAGGGGTCTGATCCGTCATGAAGGTTTTTGTGCGTGTTCCTGCATCCTCATGCATGTGAATGGTAAATGATGGAGGTGTGAGCAGCAGAGTGAAGTGAGTAATCGTGGTGCCAAACGTTGACCTCATGTGGCTTTTCATGCCCCTCTCGTTGAAGGCATTTGAAGTTTGACTCTGAGCCTCAGATCTCACATGTGGCTTGTATTTGCACCGAAATACCTCCCAGATCTATTGGCTGCTTTGAAATGGATGTAAACATGAACCTTCTTGTCATATATCTTAAACCATTTGGCTGTCTTTATAGTGCTGCAGTTTTACATGGGCAGGGGATGGTATTTTACTTGCCTTTCAGTGCAGCTAAGGAAGGCTGTTTATCCCATATGGGTCCGTGTGTGTGAAAGTAAGTGAAACACAAAGGAATAACAAGGGATTTCACAATCCTACTAAATTTGTTGACATTTTCTAATTAGGTGAAATTCAAACTTTGAGCAAGGATGAAAAAACATCATACAAATGTGGTTTGAAAATGCCTATTTAAGTGTCCTTGTTCGCTCTCATTCATGAACACAGTCGAAGAGAAATTTTCCCAAACTTCGTGCTTGCTTGTCGGTTACACAACACTGCGGTGTGGCACGTTGCCCTGTTATTGTTAACTGGCCCAGTCTCCACTTTAAACTTATGGAGAAAACAGCTCCTTTGCTGCAACTGATGATGGACATGTGTTTGATACTTTCTCAGTCGCATTTCTTGGAAGCTACAGAAGTCTGTCAGACCAAATCAGAAATGAAGCCTTTATCATTACAAAAGATCTGAATTGGAATAATTACTTTGTTCACTTTGGTCTATTTGGTCCATTTTGCGCAATCCATATTTTTAGTTGATTGTATCTTTAAGCTGAAGCCACAGTGCAATTCAATAAAAATCATTCCTATGTAACTGATATATGACCTGGCATTGTATGTAGCATATGTTACGATATCTTAATGCATTGTCAAAATGTCAAAGTCTTGCACTGTGGAGTTTGCTGGAAAGGGGACAAGGTTTGCAAGATCATTTGTAGGGCATTTTTGCAGAGAACTCATTGTCTGCATAAAGTCCCCTGCTGTTAGTGGTGTGTTTCAACCCTGGGAATCAGGATTTTCATTCTGGATAGGGATCAGAAAGGATAAAGTGAGTAAAAAGAAAGACTCTTTTTCTGAGGAACAGAAGAGAATGTTTCTTTGTTATGACTTTAAAGCAAAAGTATTAGAAACGCTTAAAATTGCTTGTATGTCACTAAGTGCAGCTGAGTGACCCTCAGTTTGATGTTATATAGAGTTTAACATGATCATGTTACATCACCGATAATGGAGAAACACTACAGAGACCAAAGTGATAAATCAGGTGGTCATCAATGAGTATGCAAAGTCTGACAAAACCTTTCCTGCTAGAATATGACACAGCACTACCACATAAACAGTTATTAACACAGGTGCATGAGACTCTGCTTTAAGAGTGACATCTCTAATAGATGTGACTGAAAGGTGACTGTACATGCAGTCGTTCAAGGGATAGTTTGACGTTGTAGAAAATATGCTTCTCAGATTAGGGTCACTACCTTTATGTCTGTTTGTTAAATGCCAAACTGAAGCCAGCAGCTGGTTAGCTAAGCTTAGCTTAGCACAAAGACTGCAAACAAGGGAAAACAGCTGGCCTGGCTCGGTCCAAAAGTTAAAAAAAAATCTACCCACCAGCACCTCTAAAGTTCAGGAGTTAACACTCAATATCTAATTTGTTTAAACCATACAAAAAACATTTATGAAAGTTATTTGTTGGAGCCTCATTTTTAAAACAGACTTGGAACCATTTTAATCATTAGTATGACTTACGCATAAAAGCATGTATAAGTATATTTTATAAAACCTGTGTTTGACGTAGAAATTATCTGTTCAGCAAAAACCTGGACTTAAGTGATTTTCCTGCTGCTTATGTAGAGATATTGCTATTTGAGATGCATATGCCTCCAAGCTTGTGGTAAACTTTGTATGGGCTTTATGAACAATGTTTCAGGAATTATCAATAAAAAGCAAGGAATTAGCAGAAGCTTTGCTGCTCTTATATGTGACTTTTCTTTTTGGCTTGTAGTTTAAGGTTAGACCATTTCTTTTTAATATCAAGCCACAGTTCTGACTTTCTGCCCCATTTCACTCACTGCAGCAGCCACACACTCAAAAGCTGCTTGTTTGGCTTTGTTTGTCACCCACACAAGGTTTCTGAATAATATGTGTTACTTGTATTCCATCTGCTCTGCCACTGCTGTGATCTTGTCTTCCAAAAAGCTTATTTTCTCGTTTTTGGTCCTTGGCTGTCCCTGACTAAAACCTCATTTGTTCTGGCATTATATAAGTGGAAAACACAAGGCAACTGGCATCATTTTACGTCGATTTCAGACTTTGAGTTCACAAGTGCTTGAGTTACTGATGGGACTCTTAGAACCTGCTTAAGCAACGATTTTATGCTGAGTATCACATATAAATGTGCACACTGTTGGAAATTATATTCAGTTCACGTATAAATCATAGAGCATTTTATAAATAATCCTTTAGACTTTTTCTTGTCAGACTTCCCAGGCTTTTGTTGTTCCAGTGACTCACAATTAATTTACATTGCTTATACTGCATGAAACTAGAAACATTGCGTACATACACACATAATGTACACAAGCGAAAAATTCCAGTCGGAACAGATTTAATATGATCAAAACCCATGAAATCATTGCACATTCACTCATATGCTTTCATGAGCATGCTTGTTGGATGATGCTTCAAATTTAAGTCTCCACAAGCATGCATAGCGACATGTGGGAACACTTTTATTATGTCTCTGCTGGAAATATGCGGAAACGAACATAAAGTAACACTTCTGCGATGACGATCATCCGCTATAGGTTAGCCTATAAAGACAAAATCCACTCAAGTGGCAATGTCAAAATGATGTATATATCTTTTGTTTCCCTGCTTCCTTTTCTATATAGGCAACTCCTTAGAAAAACAGGCCTTTCTTTGGAAAATATGAATTCTTTAAGATGGAGAAGAGATGGGAAGGAGGTAGAAATGTGACAACCATTCTCTTGTACACCGAGTTATTATGTTTCTTCTTAAGATCACAACTTTATTAATCAGTTATACACCTGACTTGAATCTGTATCCTATGCAAAGTCTTGCATTTGTACTTTTCATCCAACTGAAAACCACTAATACTCACATAGTGAAGACTATAATAAGTTTCTGCACTTTACCTTTATTGCTACAGTATGTTGTAGGTTTGTGGCACTTCCCAAACTAAATGATATGAAAGGTTAACTATGTTAGCTTCTCTTCTATACTTTAATGTATAATGCACTCACATTTAGCTTTGAAAAAACAACCCAAAGACCATTTAATAGACCTGAATTTAGAGCTTCCCCTGAGAGAATCTTGAATTTATGCCCCAGGAGTCCTGGAAAAAAAAGGCAGAGAAAGGGAGAGATGGAAGGATCTGCGCAACAGTAAATAATGTTACAGTATGAATAATGAGCCCCCTCTGTGCCGGGGCCTCAACTGGACTAATGACAGAGACCTGTTTTAGATTAGGTCTTGCACAAACATACACACACATGCATGCATGTGCATGACTAAGACACAAACTCATGCGCATTCAGGAGGGAGGTCCTGTCAGTTCTGATAATCTGTTGCCCATGGCAAAAAGCACTAGGGGTTCTGCTTTCGGGACAGCCAATATAAAGGAGGAAACAAAGGAGGCAGAGGGCATCACACACATCTTTGGTCACACATTCAACCTTTCCTTTGAATTGTCAAGTGTGTCTCATCTGTTTCCCTCTGTTGGACACACTCTTCCTGGTGCTTTTCTTCTTCTGAGAAGGCTGAAACTCAAACCTCCTTCAGTGGTGGATCAGTTTTTCCAGAGCTATACAATATTTGATACATCCACCGTGCATTAGCTCGAGTCCATGTCATGGTGCAGGTCTGCCATCTGCTGTCAACAGTGGGCTCATTTAAAGCAAACACCAATGTCATGATATGCATGTAATTATTTATTTACAAAAAAACACCCTCCATTTTACATGTCAGTCTCATTTCTGACATAATTCAATAATTAATTCATATCAAATATCTTTGATTGTAAAGTACAAACTTGAAACTCATTCTGCTGCTCTTTAGCTGCTCTCCACACAGTAGTTGTTTTTTTTTTAGCAAAGTCTATAATTTAACCAGTTTCTGTTACTGTTTACAAATGTGTCAACAAAGAATCCCAATATCAGACTAATTTAATTATCTCTCAAGGGGTCAGTTGTCTAAAAAATCAACGTACAATGGCTATTGCATTATTAAAAACACATCTATGAGCATGCTTCATAATGTAAGTACCTTTCAATATCTAAAATGTTGTCACATACTCGGATGTTAAAAGTGTTTGTTAATCTACAGCATTTCTTTTTGTTTAGTAGGAATTCAGTATATTGTGATTGCACCACTCAGTCAGGACAGGCTGGTATAATTAGGCAGATTTATTCAAAAGAAAGTGTATCTGCAAAAGAACGTGGGTATACGGCCATACACGCTCGTACATCTTGGCGGCACGACTGCTGCCAAAATCAGTGATGCAGGAGTTAAATCTAAGCCAAGCACTGTGGTACTAATTCATGTGCCTTCAGCTGCTTCCTCCTTGGTGGTTTCTAGGTGTCTAAGTTGCTCTGACTGTTTGTTGTTTCAGTCTCAGTTCACATCCTCCCCACAGCTCCTGGCCCCAGTGGCAGGGAGAGGGGAAGGCAAGGCAGAGTTGGGTTAAAGAAGGTGAGAAGGCACCGTAACTCTCAGTATGCCTCTTCTTCTCCTTCATCGCTTTTCCAGTTTTTTAAATCTGGCCTCTGTAAAAATAAAGAAAGACAGGGACTGTATTACTCTGTAGCAATTGGCTGCTAACGTCCAAGTGCAACATTATCAGGTAATACTTGGATACCTTTAAGAGCTGTAATGAAGAAATGGTAAGGCGAGCAATTGTCTGTGGTGTCATAGCACCATCTGCTGGTGGACTACATAATGCAATATTAGCTCATATAGCAATATAAGCTGTTATACTCGGCTGTACTACCATGAGTCAAATATGACACACAAACTTAACAAATATGTATTTTCTGTTGCACACAGAATGAGTGACATTCACCCAACATATTAAAGGGAATGCAGCACATTGTGGCATTCTGTATATACTAATGTCAGTAAGAATGTGACCAGACTGGTAAATATAGACTTACAACTTCTCGTAGTGATTTAAAATTAATTTCACAGATGCACATACCTCAGTTTAATCTCAGATTTTTGTAGACTAATGCTGCATTCCAGTTTAAGTCAGAAATCAAAATTTACGAGCTAAAGTTTTCAACTCCAGACCTTCGAATTTTTCAGGGAGTATGAAACTAGACATAGACAAAAAAATATGGCTGACTCTGACAATCTGAACTGTTTCTTAAGAATCAAAATCTATTATATGTTTTAATACTACTGTCTCATACTTTGAAACAGATCTTTGGTAGTCTGATGCAAGCACTGTAATTACATTTACATCATAACACCCTATCCCATTGACTGACATGTACAAGAGAAAATTCCAAGGGTGTTGTCATTATTGAGTGAAATCAGACTAACTGCCTCAGCTTAAATGTCTTACCCAGTTTCTTGGAGTATGCGTCCAGTTTGTAAGCAGCCTGTTCAAGTGAAGATACTTGTTCTTCAATCTGATTTATTTGGTCCAAGTAGGGCTGCAAGCTGGCGTCTAAAGCAAACATACACAACCAGCCAGATGTTTATGATATAATTGTAGTGGTGGTAGTAAAAATACATGAACTTGAAATACATAGAAATATAATGGACAGTAGATTTTATGAACAATGGTGCATTTTACTCACACTTGTTGTTCAGATCCTGCAGGTTACGACTGATGTTAATGCTGATGTCCTTCATTTCCATGTACTTAAGACTGGTAAGCTTGTTCATGTTTTCCAAAAGACGGTAATCTTCACAAGTTCCTAAACATGTAAGGACATTGGGACAATGAGTGTGAGTGATAGATAGATAGATAGATAGATAGATAGATAGATAGATAGATAGATAGATAGATAGATGTACTTTATTGATCCCAAAATTCCACAGTGAAAAGAAAACAGAGTAGAGAGGGAATAGAGAAAAAAATAGGTTTTCCTGTGTGTAAGGAAAGATGAGAAAAGAAAGAAGTGAGCAGTTTTTAAAAGACCTGTTAGTTCTCCTTGCAGAAAGATGGCCATCTTTTCAAACATATCAGTGCACAACTCATTGATATCAGGCTCTGCAGGCTCCACAGCTTCCTCTGCTGTCTCCACACCTCCATCACCTAAACACAAGCATTATTTGCAGCATTTACAGAACACATATGATCGCTTATCAATCATGACATTTGCAATTAGACATTCAAAAGTAAGAAGATTTTCAATGATGATATACAATTCAACCCATATAAAAAGCTAGTAATAAATAATTTGATTACTATATGCTATGCTAGCGTTAGCAAGCTACGGAAGCTGGAGGGAAAAATTCACGCACTGTTTACGCTGGGCTTTTTCGGAACGGCCGCCGAGCTTTCCGCCACAACCTCCAGTCCTTCTCCGTGGCTGCTGGAGCTCGCAACCGGGTTCAGTGCTGCTGCTAAATGAGCCGCTGGTGCCCTGGAGATGCTATCCATGGCTGCAGCGTCGTCGCCCGTCGCAGCCATTTTGTTCCTGTTTTGACTTTCCTTTGTCACATGAGCTGAGTATTCACGTGACATCCGCCAGCCACCACAACCACCGCCCCTACTCGCGCGCATTGCCACGCCCTTACAGTACAGCATGCTGTTTGAGGTTGTTATGGAGTCGGTGGTTGGTTACGGTCGGTGATGTTTAAACCGTGTCTTTACAAACGGCAACAACGTTAGTGGTAACAGTGTTGGTGGTGCAACCAAATTACCGCAGCGTCGGGCTGAACTGTATCTCTGTAGTTGTTATCTCACTGACAGTGTGTCAGTTTGATCATTTTTTGAATGTAGCAGGTTGTCACTGTATTTTTTAAATGGTCCAATTGTCCACGAATGACAAACTAAAAGCTTTGATTCATTCAGAAAAAAATATTTTTTTGTATTATTTTTTTGTATTATTATTTTGTATTCAGTGTGCCACAGGAAAAAATGAAAACTATTACCATACGCAGTCCCCAAGAAAAGAAGGATTTTTTTTACAACCCAGTTTTTTTGTTGTTGTTTTTTTTTACTTTTTAAGAGAAACATTGCATTCATACACAGATGATGTACACGGAGATTTTAAAGGGCTATTGAATTGAGTTTTGTTATCGTTCTTCATGTCTAAGTTTATCTCTAAATTTGCATTTTTCTGCTTTAACATATAACCCACTGCTTCCATTAATTTGAAGCCAGCTTTCAGTAATTTTAAGATATGCAAGCAGTGTGTCACTGTAAAGCACAAAAGCAATGCCCTTTTAAAGTGTTAAAAAACATAAACATAGTTAGCAAGAGTTCAACTATAATCTAATGCTTAAGCTTAGGCCGTGGTTTTGTTTCTCAATAACAAAAAGTAAAGCATTCAAATTACATCACAACAGTAAAACAGCAGCCTTCTATAATTCAATTCTTGTGTTAACTGTATACATACTTTAACTTTAAATTAAATATTATAATTAATATCATTGCAATATATGCACTAACTTCCCTCATATCAACTGAATTAGCAGGAGACCTTTGCGAAACCCACATTTTGGAATTTCTCTCTTCTGAAAACATGAAATGTCAAAACAATTAAAACCTAAATAACAGAAAACGCGTTTGTATGATGTAGCCTATTTTAAAGTTGTGTCGTCATTACGGAAGCCAATTCCTGCTAAGAAAAAAATTAAAGTTTGAGTATGATTTTTTTTTAAAAATCCATAAAATATTAGTTGGCGAATTCCTGTTATAACCTTGTGTTTTAATTTTTATCATGTATTATTTTCTCCTCTTTGTTGGCTTAAATAGGCTCCCATACTACATCACTGATAGACCCGACAGTAAAAATGTTGTTAAATAGTAATTAACCTTAGAAATCATTAAACGTCCAGGACTTTTCATTGTGCGCGCTCCCTCGGGGGGGCATCCAGTTCTTGGCAGGCAGAACTCGGCATAACACCTGTGTCGGCGCTGTTGTGGGGGAAGCCAGATCGTGACAGGCTAGCAGCAGCGGACTGTAAACATGGCGGCGTGCACAGCTACAGGGCTGTGCCGAACACCCCTTTACTACTAGCCTGAGAGACGGAGACACCCCAAAAATGGAGACCGAAGAGGAGCAGCAAATAACGACGCTCCTCTGCATGGGTTTCCCGGACCCCGACGTGATAAGGAAAGCGCTTCGGTTGGCAAAGAACGACATCAACGAGGCAGTAGCGCTCCTGACGAACGAAAGCCCCGGACTTGGGTATGGATACGAGCCGATGGAGAGCGGGCCTGCCCCCAGCTTGGGCTCGACTGGAGACGGGGAAAATAGCGGGCGAACTAATACTGGAGGGTTTGATCCCCCGCCCGCATACCACGACGTAGTGGATAGCGAGGTAAGAACAACTGCAGTTTCAGTAAGCATTAACTGATGGAAAAGGGGGACATGGCTAACTGCAAGTTACTGAGGGAGAGTGGGCTCGCCCATTTAACTAGCTAAACTTAGCAACTCCATTGCTATATGCAGCCCAACGAGCCCAATGTGAGCTGTCAGAGCAGGAGATGATTTAAGTTACTCTTCAGCCCAAAGGACAAGTCTTGCTACCGGTTCAAAGTGGCTAGAGAGTTGTCTGCTAACATGGTGCTTAAAAACTGAAATTATTGCGTTAAACACACATTCTAAACTTACTAGCTACCAAGCTAGCTAGCGCTAGTAGCTTGCTTGCTAACGTTAGTTGAGAGTTGAACGCGCCAGTAACTGGACCAGGTGCACAGAGACGTAGGAGCATCACTCTGAGTGATCGCTATCATATATTCAAAGTAGAATTACTGTTCTGGTAGTGGGTTAATGGCTAGCCTGCGATTTATTAGCGGGATCATTAAACTTTGCTCTGCATAGATTAACCAACGTTAGCTGACCGGTTGGCTGGCAGCGTCAACCGTGCAAACAGTTAGCTCCTATCGGGATTGCAGTCTACTCAAAATCGGACGTACAAGGGGTTTCGCAATGCCCTTGTTAAACGTATCCACTTTGATAATTCTGCTGTCATTTTTTGCAGCTATAGAAATGTCCATGTCTTGTGTCATTTTGTGATCCCTTGTAAATAGTGTGAGCCAGGGCCGTAGCATTTGATGCTTCAATGCCTGGTCATAGGTTCTTTTGACAGCCGTATGACAAATGTCAGCATGGCAATTGCCTCTCAGGTCCGGTCACTTCGGCCTAGTTTGCTGTGGTTATGCGATGTTGTAACAGTTAACTGCACTTGTTACTCATAAATACCTTGTCTTTTAACAGTAAACCACGGCAGGATTGGCTGACACCTCATAGCTGTTAGCCTTCAGAAGCTTCTTCTTAAACTTGTTGCTTTCCTAGATCTAAAACCTTGCAGCTGCTGTCAGAGGAGATCTATGGTTTCTCAGAAAGCCACAAGTCATTTGATCTGTAAGATTGTTGATTCAGACTCTTCAGCCACTTGTTGTATACCTTTGATGACAGTGTTGTTTGAGCTGCTGTGATTGCTGGGTCATCAGAATAGGTACAGATAAACTGTTGCAGTCCCAATGCCTCTGGCTAATTCATTTACAATTAAATGGAGAACCTCTAACTTTTTTTGAAACTGCGTTGCAGGCTGTTATAGTGTGGTATAAATAACAGTTGGCATTTACAGCATGCAGGAAATAGAGCATGCTTGTAAATCACAATAAAGAATAAGCCTGGTATTTGTAAATGTGCCAATAATGGCACTGTTACAAACAAACTCAGCCCAAAGTGACTCACTCTCGTAGTTCATTGAATCTTTATAACAGTGGCCAACATTATGCTTCCAAGATTTGCCAATGTATGTGACGCATGCCAGAGAAGTCTACCTTGAACCTGTTTCTCCATCTGATCCAACTTGTCCAATGAATAATTTATCATGTTTGAGCTGTAATTGTAATGGCTTTGTCTGTTCTTGTTATATCATAGCAACATTTACAGAAATCAGAATCAAAAGTCTCTCTCCAGCATGTTAAAATAAGTTCTGAAAATTACAGTAAATGGGATGAGCTACAAGGATGGAAGTGCTTCATTATTTCCTTTCTTTTTTTCCTCTGTTTGGGGTATTTGTGCGTAAGGGGCATGTAATAGGTCTTTGGGCCCATGTTATGCTCCTAAATATAGCCCAGCAGTGTCCCTGACACACGCAAATACATTGCAGTTTTTGCAGGGGGTCCCAGGAGGGTTGCAGGGTGCATGGTAACAGAGTGGCACAGAGTTACTTCATGTTCCTGCGCAACCACACACATGCATGCTGTGCCTTTGAGACCTGAACCTTTCCCCTAAAGGCATGAGGCACTGAGTGCTGAGCAGCTTGTCTGCATGTTTATTCACCTGTTAGATGATTTTTAGTGATAGGTTCTGTTTCATATGTAGGGATGCACAATACGGATCCTTAAAGCTGATGCTGATAATTCATAATTACCAGCTCCTCATGAACCATACCCAGAATATCCATGACCCAGTTTATAACATATAGTTTATGTACACCTGAGGGTAAGAAGGTCAAGATATAGAAAGCAAAGAGGGAAGATTTAATATTTAAAAGCTCTAATCTAATCAAATCTATAACTGGCATCACTTCTTTTTCCCTCCTCTTTCAACATGAGCATGACAACAGCATTATGTACTTTTCCTTCTTTTTTTCCTACTTCTCTCAATGTTTATATTATTGTTTATTATATTGAAATGTGTAGATACACAATGCCCTTGGTAAGTCAGTAAAAGTGATTTGGCCTCATATAATCTCTCTTTATATAACGTGCAAGGATAAACAGCTGATAATGGAAATTTCCCATTGTCGGCCATTGGTTTATCAGCATCAACAAATGTCATGCATCCCTAGTCATATGATTGCATTCTTATTTAGATGAAAGGAATCAGTTTTTATACTCAGATTGTCAGTAAGTTCTGATATGGAAATCATGCCAAGAATGAAACGTTCCCTCTTCTTCTTCTTCTTCTTCTTCTTCTTCTTCTTTGAGCTGAATTTTTACCAAGACAGGTGTTAGGTTAGCCTCTCTCTCTGCTCTCATCCATCTATCTGTCATTTCTAATTTTCTGAGAGAAGGAAGGGAATTAGAAGAAATAGATATAGAAGAAATATGATGCTCCTCTTCTCTTTACTCAACTTCCCTCCCTCCTGTTCTTCTCCTCTGTATATTCAGTCCATCACTGTATATTGTATCACTTATAAGTATCAGTATGCAGCGCAGTAAAACATGCACTGAATACACTGATCATTATGTATACTGATATAGAGGAGATGTAGTCACAGTGGGAAGACAAGACTTAACTATACTGTGCTGTAGTAGTATTTATACTGTGCAGCACCCACAGACAAATTGAACAAATGAGCTCTAATAGTTTCAGTCATTTATAATGCTGTGAGAGTTGAATCCCAGGGCACAGGCAGAGTTTGAGACACTTTTGCATAGATGACAGCAGGTTAAGCCTCCATAAGAGCTTTTTTTAAAATGCTACACAATTTTGGGGGAAAGCATAAATCATGAATTGACATCAAATATGACAGGCTTTGGTGCTGCACGTATGTTTCACTATGCATCTCTACATCAAAGGAGGGAGTTCTATCGTTTTAGCATGAACATTCGCATAACTTCATGAATATGTTAGCAACTTTAGGACATTAATAATTCATACATCCTTTGTCTTCCATTGTTGGTTTTTTATAACACAAGCAGGTAGACTTCACTGCCACTGCCCAATTTATGTTCTCATAGCATTGGAGGACTAATCCTGAACTGGACATTTTGAAGCATTTTTGCTGAAGGTGACTTTTAGTAAAAGGAATTTTAAGTTGCTTTACATAATCTGTTCAGATATGAGAGCAGAAAAAAAGTCATTATTGGTAATATCACATTGTTAACGAGTGTGTCATGTCATGTGGCAGGGTATTCATTGCATTTTAAGTAATCTCTCACACCCTTTCCTACACAGCAGAGCACTTTGGCCCACTAAAAAACTTTAAAACAAGCACCTGTCTGAACTTGTTTGAAAAGCTTCACAGGAAAAAATGAATGGACAAAACAGATGAAGAGATAAAGGGCAGATCGCTGAGGACTGCTATTGCTCGTCTTCCAGAGGAAGAACTAGATTTCCCCAGGCCATCTGGATTATCCTCACACAGAGGGCAATTTCAGTGTCATAAAACAAACACTGCTTAATGCAGTGACCAGCTTGGAAGAACATTCACCCATTGTTTCCAGTCTTAATATTGTCATGTTTGTTTGTTTGTTTCCAGAGGAGCAATGATGAAAACGGGAACTGCTCCGGGGGCAGCATGGAGTTTCCCACCACCAATCTGTATGAGCTGGAGAGCCGGGTCTTCACAGACCACTGGTCCATACCCTACAAGAGAGAGGAGTCCCTGGGCAAATGTCTCATCGCATCCACCTGCCTCGCCCGGCATGGTAAGATCTTGTTTGTTTAGGATAAAAACTTCAGTCTGCATTAAATATTTGCTTCATGCTTCCCATCTGCATAATGTTGTGAGAGGCATTTTTTGTTTTGGCGTGTTTTCCACAAGTCATTACTTTGGACACTTGTGTTACATCGCTCAGTGTGTACCTGCTTCGTCACGGCCAGTTTGTTTCCATGTTTGGGTGTGAGATAAATATGCAAATCCAACACATCTCTCTCTGTCAGGTCTTGCTGATGCTGATGAGAACTGCAAGCGGTTCATGGATCGGTGCATGCCAGAGGCCTTTAAGAAGGTGAGCAGTGAAGACCCAGAGATCTAATGACTGTGTAACACTTGATTAATTAACATGCACCACGCTGACTTTTCTCTCTCCTGTCTGTCGTGTTTATCATCACCAGTTGTTGACCAGCAGTGCCGTACACAAATGGGGCACTGAGATTCACGAGGGAATCTACAACATGCTCATGTTGCTGGTGGAGCTGGTTGCAGAGAGGGTGAAGCAGGACCCTGTACCTGTAAACCTCATGGGTGTCTTAACTATGGTATGCTCCCCTCCCCCTCCAAATTTTAATTTAACAGATTTCCAATGTCTTTATGTATCTTAATTTTAATGTTTTTAAACTTTAAAGTTGACAAATTAATCTTAACAACAATCAAGCATCCAGAAAAAAATACAGCGAATACATCTTCAGTAAAGTTTAGCTGAGTTCAAATTTAAATCTATAATAATTTATTATTGATGGACAGCTGATCGATTGATTTGTGAGAGAATTCTTATTACATAATATCTTAAATCAGAATTGTTTACAATAAAGCTCACTTTCTTGCTCTGAAAAGCAAATTACTCAGTGTATTTTTGAGAACAAGCATGAGCATTTCATGACCTTTCCCTTTAAAGTTAAATCTGCCACTATGAATAATTTGCCTGTGATGTGAAGATTCAGTCAGTCTGTTCATTTGTCCACCTTTAAAAAGAAATAGTTATTCAGTCTGTGTCTTGGCGTGTGACATTACATGGTTTTATTCAGAGTATGCGTTTATGTTTTGTTTTTGTTGTTGTGTCCAGGCCTTCAACCCAGATAACGAATACCATTTTAAGAACCGCATGAAGGCCTGTCAGAGGAACTGGGCTGAAGTTTTTGGAGAAGAGGCCAACATGTTTGCTGTCTCTCCTAGCAACACATATCAGAAAGTAGGGGAAACCCCGCATGTCTGGACTTTTCTTGTATTTTATGTGTACTTTATTTTACTTTATGTGTGTCATTCAATTCATATACACATGCAGATTTATAAAGCTATGCTAGTAATACTCAGACTTCCTTATTAGCCTTTGTTTACGGTTCACAGTCGTGTGTGAGGACAGACAGCAGACAAACGAGTTCTACATTCCCAGTGTTGTGTAACTGAGCCACAGGAGCTCAGCAGAACATGTGTGACTGACACACAGCAGCTGTCAGAAAACTTTATGCACATATCTATCTGTGTGTGTGTGTGGGTGTGTGTGTGTGTGTGTTTCCGTGGGTGTGTGAGTGTGTTTCACAATAATTTGCAATCCCAATGCTATATAAAAACCACTGAGAACATAATTATCTCTTTCAGGAGCCTCATGGTTGGCTGGTTGATTTAGTGAATCGAGTAAGTAACAAACAGTAAACCCAGATATTGCCTCCATATAAATGTGCTGTATGCCATAGTTGTATCAGTATTGCCTCATCTGCCTCCTTCCTTTTATCCCCTTTTATCAAGTTTGGAGAGTTAGGAGGATTCACCGCCATCCAAACGAAGCTCAACAGCGATGAAATCGAGATTGCTGTAAGCAGAACTTTCATCTATATACAGTACCTTCCTGACAAATGGTGGGAGTGGTGAAATAGTTCCTATCCTCATGATGGATGGAGAGGGGCAGTGTAGACAGCCAACACAGGCAAAAGGTCACCATGTTTACCCCCACTACTCTCAGCTGCAGGGGGCTGAATATCTCCCTCTTTCATGGTCTCACTAATACTCACTTACACACAAACACACTCTCTCATCCTCCCGCTGTGTGACGGTTGAAATGCTCTGTTGTGTTAGGTGTTCTGAGGCATCCTTGTACTGATGCTTCCTTCTGGGAACCTGGCCGGAACCACAGCAGTGCATCGCCATTGATTCACACACATGCATGCACACTCTCCCTCTAACCATTAGCATATTAATAAGGCGGAGACTGGTCGTAGTCCACTGTTGCACTCTTCATTGGCAGTGGGAGCTCAGTAGAGTGTGTAAGCTGTCAGATACCTAACATACTCCCGAGTACGAGAGAGAGAGAGACTGAAAGTGAAAGGAGAAACGATAATGGGAGGAGTGCTCCCTCCTATGCTCACTCCCTGGGGTGACTCATTCATTTGTCTGCTTTGAGCAGGAAGTCAAGTGCAAAGGGGGGAATTCACTGAGTGAATAGAGGAGGAAGGTGGAGGAACGGTAGCTGCTTGGAGGGAGCCCAGAAGCCGAAATGGAAGAAGAAAAAAAAAAGAGAGAGACAGGAACAGGGGAAGCATTCATTAATCTCCTGTGATTTAACACTGAATGATAAATGACAGCTTCGCTCCAGTGTTGGAAACTTACCCTCACATCTGTTTACGCTCACTCCCACTCGCTCGCATGCAACAATGAAAACACAGTATCAGTTTAAACACTGTCTGACCTCTGGCCTAAACATTTAAACACAACCTAACCCTGTGCCGTTGTTGTGCATGTCTTCTTCAACAGGCAGTTAAAAGTGACACATCTGTGTTTGTCACAAGATAGCTTATGTTGACACTCCTACAAAAACACAGAATGGACAATTCTTGAGTTAGTCATCCTCAGCTGGTATTGATAAGCTGATATCCCTTCTGGTTTGTGTCATACTTAAATTATTCTGTCTCTCTCCACTCGCCTACACAGAGTGTGTCAGCTCTGGTCCAGCCTCTTGGAGTTGGTGCAGAATACCTAAACTCCAGCCTTGTCCAGGTGAGACAGCCTGTCTACACAAACAAACACACACACCTGACAGAGGTATACTGACCCTTATCTGGTTGTTTGTTTATCCTCTTTTCTATTTGTTCAACTCCTGCTATTGTGTGTTTGTGTGTTTACATCCTCACTGTTTCTCCTTGCGATATAATTCACATCTTGTCCGCTTGTTTGCTCTCTAACCTCGTTCAAGTGTTGAAATGATCAGTTGTGTTTGTTTATATCACCCTTGTGCTCCATTATTATTCATGCACTGGGTTATCTGCTGTATCCTCTTACTGTTTTGCTGCATTGGCCCATTTTTTTCCACAGTGATCAACAGTTTTTTTAATTGTTTGTTCTCAGCCCATGCTTGATCCAGTCATCCATAAGATGATCACATATGTACAGAACCTGGAGGAAAAGGACCTGAAAGACAAGGTAGTGTTTTCAGTTTTTTTTTAAGGTAGAATTTTCAATCAGCAAAATAAGAAAATACAGGCAGAGGGCAGGTTCTCTTTAAATGAATACACCCCCACAGTTCTAGTGGGTTGTAAGTGATGATTAAGAGGGATTACTTCTGCATCCAGCTATACATTGTTTTTGTTTGTAAACCCTGTCTATAATGCCATTTTTACCTTATGTATGTTGATTGTGACATAACCAGGATGTTATAACATAGTTGCTCCTCTTTTTTCTTTAAATCATAGCGTCTAGTGAGCATCCCAGACCTGCTGTCGGCCATTAAGCTGCTGTGTATGAGGTTTCAGAGGGAGCTTGTTACTGTTGTGGATGATTTGCGGCTAGACACACTGCTACGCATGCTCAAAACCCCCCACTTCTCTACCAAGATGAACTCCCTCAAAGAGGTCAGCTCCTCCAGGACCTGATCTATCAAGTCTAAACTAGACTACATAGGTTTTTTTTCCGGGTGTTTCGGTCAGTTTTTGATCTCATCTCTTGCTGTTTTTGTGTATCGTTTTTCTGTTAGGTGACAAAGTTAATAGAGGAGAGTACAGTGTCTAAGACAGTAAAAAATGCCATTGACACGGACAAACTTTTGGACTGGCTGGTGGAGAACTGTGTCCTATCAATAGCACTGGAGGGTAAGACAATACAACACCTCCTGCTGCATTAAAATGAAGTGTGTCACCCAAGGGCTTTACAATACACTACAATATACTATACAACATTTTAAAAGCTTGCAAACAAGACAGAAATGCTTAAGTTTTGGTCAGAGGTATTCACTGTGCTCATTAGATATGTCTTTGCTCCAGGCAACATTGACCAGGCTCAGTACTGTGAGAGAATTAAAGGAATCATCGAGTTACTGGGGAGTAAACTGTCGCTGGACGAACTCACCAAGATCTGGAAAATACAGGTCAGCACCGATGCACACAGTTGTAGCAACACAGTCATCTCTGTGTTATTTACTGCATTCATCTTGCTGACACTGTATTCATGTGTAAGCATGTATTTTTGTTCCCTTGTGTGGCCATTTGCAGGCGGGACAGTCTTCAACTGTGATAGAAAACATTCATACAATCATCGCTGCTGCTGCTGTGAAGTTCAGTTTTGATCAACTCACCCACCTCTTCATCCTCATTCAGAAGGTCAGTGCTGTCTCATTTTGGAAATCAAAAAGGCTCAAATGCAGTGTGCATAATTAATGATAATCGGTTTGCATGTTGTTTAGAGCTGGGAGATTGAGAGTGACCGTGTGAGGCAGAAGCTGCTCAGTTTGATCGGGAGGATCGGCAGAGAGGCTCGCTCTGAGACCACAACTGGAAAGGTGTGCTGTCATTCTGTCATGGCTACAGATGATGAGAAGAAATTAGAAAACCCAGTGAAAAAAATCTACAGTATTTTAAGCTTCAAATATTGCAGCAAAGTCTGAATCATCTGGATTCCCTGTGTATCCGTTTAGGTGCTGGAGGTCCTGTGGGAGCTGGCTCACCTCCCCACTCTGCCTACCAGTCTCGTTCAGCAGGCGTTGGAGGAACACCTGGGGATTCTCAGCGACGCCTACGCTGTCAAGGAAACCGTGAAGCGCAGTTATATCATTAAATGTATCGAGGACATCAAGAAGGTGAGACAGATGTGCTGCAGATGCTCAGCATTGTGTTTATGGACTGTTGGCTCACTCTAGGATAAGCTCTGAGTTTGAATATACTTATACTTACTTATTTACATGTAGAAAAACAGGGGCTGTTCCTTGCACAACTTGTTTAAAGGAAACACGACATTAGGCCCCTGTGTTTTTCTGCCTGCTGTGACAGTTTTGTTCTAAAAGTAGCATGTCCTTGTTAGGGCTGCATGTTACCCTTCAACCTCAGTTTGTCTACATCTCTTCCATCTGACTGAGTCCCAGTCTGCCATCCACTGGGCTGCAGTAGGTTATGGAGATGAAGCCAAACAAGTGTCTCATCATGAGTTGATTGTCCATTTGAAAGCTTTTTTGAAAGTCAAAAAAATAGGTCGGATTTTCTCTCTTGCTTAATTCAGTTCGTCTGATGACACCAGTAACACTGTGACACCACAGAGACCAATGTCACCCAGTCATCTTCCTGTTTCACATGTGGTCAACAGTGCTTAGAGATAAAAGTGTTAATTTATGTATTTGTGGAGAACTATAACATGTCCTGTGGGCAAGCAGTGCAGCCTTTTATGAAAAAAGTATGTCATAACGAGAGACAAGCAGATAAAAACACAGTTCAGATTTTTTTAAGCACACTTTACATGATCAAACACAGGAAAAACAAACAGAGCAGATGATTCTAAACCAATCTTGATTCTTACTGAACACAGTTGTGAAATGTCTTCAAAAGATATGAGGAGGTATAAAGTTATTATAAGGTAATTGCCAATAAATAAAATGAATTTAAAACACTTAAAAATGTCCTTATTAAGTCAATACAACTGCATAACATTGTGTTGTAAACATTTATTAAATGATTATATAGTGCTTATGAGTGATAAAAAAGGGACAAGGGATAATTGTATTTATTTCTTGAAATCAGACTAAAATTTAAAATAATACACCTAAATCCATCAGAGCAGTCATTAATGCATTTTGTTACAAATGTCCTAGTCCTGCTTTGACACGATTTCAAAATATTTGTTTGACTGTAATAACATTTGCTGAACGAAATGTTCTCGGCCTAATTTTGTATTGGGCAAATGCCCTCAAGTGAGTACAGAAGTGCCACCTCAAATAAAATGTATGTTTCTAGACCTACACTCAGGAGGACAGTAAAGGCAACGACACTCAAAGCTCTTTTCTTACGGGCACTTGGGGCAAGAAGAAAGCTAACTCTGTGGCCAAAGTAAGAGAAAAAGCCCATGTCATCTATTATTGCGCTGACCAATCCAACCTTGCTGCTTCATGCCTGCCAACCAATCGTGGAAGAGGGCTTGACCACAAAGGGGTTTCAATGGTCACAGGTTGATAATTTCACACTTGATTGTAACATAAGGTATTTCAACCAGGTGTGTGTTAATCTTCTGCTTGCCTCACTTAAAGGGCTTTGGCACTGACTAATGATTACACAGTGGTGTTGATCTTGTCGTGGGTGAGAGCTGGCTGAACTGATGAGTGATTGAGCTGCTGGATGAGTGGTCAGCTTTGGTGGAAGTGCTTGCACATTTACTCATACAAAGAGGGATCTAATCAGAGCCTCGGATTTATAGAAGAATTGAGTTTGATGTTTGATTAGGACTTTTTGTGAGAGAACAAATTTAAGCTTTAAATCATTACAGTTCTCTGACTTTTGTCAAATGTTTTACATCCCTGGCTCTGATTTTCTGTCTCACATTTTCACATCTACAGAAATTGTGGGTCTGTGATGGCAAAAATCTGATTAAGACCTCTGTTTCTGTAGCATGTGTTTGTGTGCTCATTCTGCTGTAGTGGATATAATTAACTGGTGTCTGTGTGTGCCTGTGTGTGCCTTTGTGTGTGCGTGTCTCTCCTCAGGCATCTCAGCAGAGCACTCCTCAGGCAGTGTGGGTTGTTCCTGCTCTCCGTCAGCTGCACGAGATCACCCGCTCTTTCATCAAGCAGACCTACCAGAAACAAGACAAGGTAACAAAAAAAAAACCCCACATTATCAGATATGACCCACTGTGCAATCAGTGCAGTGTTGCTATGGTAACCTTTGCCCATCTCCCCTGCAGAGCATCATCCAGGACTTGAAGAAAAACTTTGAGATTGTCAAGCTGATTACAGGATCCCTCGTGTGCTGCCATCGATTGGCTGTGACTGCAGGTGGGAATAACGGCCTCTCAAGCTCAACTTTGGTGGACGGACGATACACTTACCAAGAGGTTTGTATGTAGCCACATTTTCAGTGTAGGAACTTTCTCTTTAGACAGGTAACCTTTAGAGGAACTCAGTTTTCACTGCAGGGACCAGAGTCTAGATTAAGTGCCTGGAACATTATCTTACCCTCCAAAACATCCTTCTTTGGATGGCAGTACCTTCAAGAAGTAAAAAAACTTTGGCGGTGGAGCTTGTAGTGCTCAATATTTTATTTGCCAGGTGTACACATTGTTTTATTTCAGCCACTATTTTCAAAAATGACAAATGGACTGTCAAAGTCCAGGCCTCGCAAAATTATTTGTAAAAACAGCTGTTGCTCTTTCATACATCAGCTGAATAATTTGTCTTATCTTCACAGCTCTTTTGATCACAGTAGAGACGCAGACAACTATGAGGGAAACTCTTAGCTTTCTGGCGATTACTCAAATCATAAAAAGGTGTATTAACAAAGAAGGAAGTGATAAGAGGTTCTTGTACTAAAAGTTCTAGGTACCTTGGGAGGAAATGCAGCTTAAAGCCTGATTTACTCTCATGAGCTTTTGTCTTAAATTAATTGACTATACCAGGAGTTGGGGCTATAATTATTTCAGATTTTTTTATGCCTCGTGTCTTTTTATTGATATCTTTACCGTAAAATGAAACAGTGTTACAGATAATAAAAATGATTGCTGTCATATTTCACAATCTTATGAGTAATATTTTTTGAGGTATTATTTTATCTGAGCTCATAGTAGCTTTACAAAGTACACAGGAAGTAATAAAACTTCCGCAGCACACTGTTATTCAGCATGTTGACTCAGTTTGTTTGAGGGTCAAAATGACACGTTTCTCTTTGAATGTTTAGTATCTGGACAGCCACCTGCGCTTCCTGGCCTTCTTCCTCCAGGAGGCCAGCCTCTACCTGGTGTGGAACAGGGCCAAGGAGCTCTGGGAGTGCCTGGTGTCGGGGCCGGATGTCTGTGAACTCGACCGTGAGGTATGGAAACAGTCATGCAGATGAAAGTTTTGTCCTTGGACGTTTGTTTGTTGTAGCAAGCACCTTTGTCTTGATCTCTGCCTTTGAGGAACAAAGGCATGGCAAACATTTGCAGGGCCAGTGTTCAAAAATACAAATAAAGATAAGTTAAAAATGAGAACTGATTGTACATATTAAATATTGCACTTTTGAAGGTTTCTATCATTTTAGATCCTAGGTGTTAATATTATCTTGACTATAATGAAATAATGAAAAATGCATTACACTTCCTCTATAAATTTACCAAAATATAATAATAACAATAATAAAAATGTAGTAGTAAATAAGTGAGAGTTTTGTTTTTTATTACCAGCACACAAGTTGAAATATATATTTACAACACTCTTTCAAAACAAAAGTTGCAGAATTCTTCACAGTTAATTAGAAAAAAAATGTTTAATTCATTGACAAAAGCACATGAACCTTTGGATTTTTTTTTAAGTTTTAATTACCCAAATAACATCTGTCTTTTGCCAGACTCTGAAGTCACTCCATGCTGTTTCTTGTTGCTGTTTGTCAGTCTTTGCTAGCAGGTGTTTCATGCAAAGAACTTAAACCACTCAGAATTTAAAATTTTTTCTTGTATAAATCATTTGTCTCATCCATTTGTGATGTTCTTTGTAGAAAGACTGTTGATCTGATGGATTTCTTTTGTCGCACTGACCCTGAGCACACCTCCTCTCACATGTATTGAATCTGACATTTGCATAGTTCGGTTTTAACCTTTAAATTTTAACATAAAGTAGCTTCTGCTACAGCTGTTTTTTGCTAAACAAAGGAAAATAGACAGATTACACTCTGAAGAACACAAAGTCCAGTGAATTCTAAGTCCCATATCCAAATCTCAGTTTAATGTAGCTTTAACATGTCATGTTTCAATGTGTGCAGATGTGTTTTGAGTGGTTCACCAAAGGGCAGCATGACCTGGAGAGTGATGTTCAGCAGCAGCTCTTCAAGGAGAAGATCCTTAAACTGGAGCCTTACGAGATCACTATGAACGGTGAGATGCTGACAACATCATGGCCTTTTGAGATCAGTGTATGAATTATATTTTTCTAAGCAGTTAACATGTTTTATTTTTCTCTCAGGTTTCAATATGTTTAAGACGTTCTTTGAGAATGTGAACCTCTGTGACCATCGCCTCAAACGTCAGGGAACTCAGCTGGTCAGTTTTCACTCGCACCTTCATGTGTTTGTTGATGAGAGTTGAAATGCACTAAACATACATGAAGAATTAAATTATATCCCGGTTTGACATTTATCTTTCAGTGCGTGGAGCGCCTCGACCTGACGGGGATGGATTTCATCTGGCGCATCGCCATGGAAACTCCTGATGAAGAGATAGCCAATGAAGCAATCCAGCTCATTATTACTTACAGCTACAACAACCTCAATCCCAAGATGAAGAAGGTCTGTTCATCTGTGTGTGCACACACTCTTCTAGCAGTCTTTTCATGTGTGTTTTATCATCTGAGAATAACAGTGGAACTGTAGATGCTGCCATCTTGTTAAAACATCATTTGACCTTGAATTAAGTGATATATAGAAACATATTCTCATAAATTGTGAACTTTAGAAACAAAAGAACAAATACTGAAAGTATACATATAATAACTTCTCTTCCTCATAGGATTCTGTGTCTTTGCACAAGAAGTTCATTGCTGATTGTTACAAGCGACTAGAGGTAAGTGCTGGAATATTTCACTGCTTATAATTCTGCAGTATCACAGAAATCAATGCCAGAAAGCTCATACGGTGTCTCTTCGTTCCTCAGGCAGCCAGCTCAGCCCTGGGTGGGCCTACTTTGACACATGCTGTTACTAGGGCAACCAAGATGCTGACGGCCACCGCCATGCCGACTGTGGCCACATCTGTACAATCACCATCCAGGTACAGAGGGGGGTTTGGGTAAGAGCATAGTTACTAAACCTATTAAAACATGTTTCTCTAAGAGTCTTTCTTCCCTTAGGTCTTACTAACAAGTCATCATAAAGAGTAAATTACTACAGAACACACACATTTTCAGTTTTATTAAAACTCTTCTGTTTCTGATCATCTCTAGATCCACTAAGCTGGTGATAATCGAAAGACTGCTGCTATTGGCTGAACGTTACGTCATCACTATAGAGGTAGACCTGTCTTCTTCACTTAATAACATGTTTTTTAATATATGAGAGATGAGGTCACAGTGATAGACACTTGTAACACTAAATAGTTTTAACACAATCCACAAGATGAAGTATTTATTAAAGGAGATTCAATTTTAATGTTGAGAGAATGGTTATTTTTTTATATGTGTGTGTGTGTGTTTGTGTAGGATATGTACTCAGTTCCTCGCACTATTCTACCTCACGGGGCTTCGTACAATGGACACCCAGTCACTCTTCACATCACTTATGAGTCAACCAAAGACACTTTCTCCTTAGAGGTACTGTTACTCCTTTCTTTTTGCTCTCTTACACATCTCTATTGTGTTACATCTTTGTAGGAAATAACCCTTCTGTGTGTGTGTGTGTGTGTGTATGTGTGTGTGTGTGTGTGTTTCTGTGTGTGCGTCCTGCAGACCCACAGTAATGAGACAATAGGAAGCATCCGGTGGAAGATTTCTGAGCACGTGAGCTGTCCGGTGGATAATGTCCAGATCTTTGCCAATGACAGTGTGGTAAGTCTTAATGTTAATCTGTAAATGAAAGGAGTCTTGTTCTTTTTTTTGTTTTAAAAAGCTGATTGTACCTGTCAGTTCCTTAATCAGAGTAATTAATTCATCTACTAATCATGTGTTTCCTGTGAAGCCAGTACACATTATAATCCATAATAATAATAATAACCTTTTTGTTGATGTAGTGGCCTGCTGTGTTTTTTTGTGGGCTGAACAGCCTCAAATCAACCTCAACCTCTGTTTTGTTCTCTCTCTGTCTCCTCACTGCTCCTTCATCATGTGTTAGTTGACCATGAATCGGGACCAGAAGCTGCTGTCCCAGCTTGGCTTCAACGATGAGCAGAGTCTGACTGTGAAGAGCTCAGGCACCGGCACTCCCTCCGGCAGCTCCGAGTCCTCCGCCTCTGCCTCCAGCAGTTCCAGCTCGGCCGTCTTCAACTCAGCCTACGCTTTGGAGCAGGTAGCAGCTCAGACTTCATTGTACACATGAAAACTGTAAACACACTGAGGCTTACATCAGTTCTGACACACTGTGCCTGTGTT
This sequence comes from Acanthurus leucopareius, assembly GCA_029814765.1. Lineage (NCBI taxonomy): Eukaryota > Metazoa > Chordata > Actinopteri > Acanthuriformes > Acanthuridae > Acanthurus > Acanthurus leucopareius. The sequence continues at coordinate 7,193,785 of JAQMCX010000046.1, forward strand.
TCTTTATGTCTGCAGGAGAAATCCCTGCCAGGTGTGGTTATGGCTTTGGTGTGTAATGTGTTTGAGATGCTTTACCAGCTGGCTAACCTGGATGAATCCAGGTAAATGCACCTTGTTGACAACCACAAAAAGATTTGTAAATTTATGTTTGTCTGGCAAGTGTGCTGTCAGAAATATTTCTTAATAATTGCATTATTTACATACTTTAATCAGCTTCTTAGTTTAGTCATTTAAGCTTAATGTAACACCCTACATGCTGCAGGACCTCAGATGGCTGAAAGGCCACTTATTAATGCATATTTTTAAATCTTCAGAATCACATTGCGTGTGAGGAAGCTGCTGCTGCTGATTCCAACAGATCCAGAAGTGCAGGATGCCCTCGACAACTTTGTTCCCAAAGAATCGAGCGTCTGGAGCCACCAGGTACATCAGACCACCCTGGCAGAGTGTTGATATGCTCATATCTCTTCATTTCTATTCTGATTGGATGCTCACTCCTCTTTTGCCCTTTTTTCTGCAGAAAACACTGTTCCAGGGCACGGGCTCTCGTTCTCCATCTATGGCCTCCAAGCAGCAGCACCAGCCAAGTGCTGCATCCATCTTGGAGTCCCTCTTCAGATCCTCAGCACCTGGCATGTCTACCTTCAGAGTGCTGTACAACCTGGAGGTATATATGAGTGCATGCACAGGAACTGAATTTTGCAATATATATCACTTATTTTCAGACTCTAAAAGTAGATTAATGACTGCGATATCTGCTTTCCTCTCTCTTCCCTCTCTGTTTGTAGGTGTTGAGTTCAAAGCTCATGCCCACATCCGATGATGAGATGGCCAAAACCAGCAGCAAGTCCTTCTGTGACAACTTCCTGAAAGCAGGAGGCCTAAGGTAACAAAAAGGACTCACCTGTCTGGTGTTTTTGTCCTTTATTTGATGTATCAACAGATTTCTCACACTGGGTCACACACCGGCACACACCTGCCACTTAATATAAGCTTTTACCCCTTTTTTATTTTTTGTTCTGATAGTTGTATTCCTCTGTGTTTCTTCTGCAGTCTGGTGGTCAATGTCATGCAGAGAGACTCCATCCCATCAGAGGTGGACTATGAGACCAGACAAGGAGTCTACTCGATCTGTCTGCAGTTAGCCAGGTGCAAACTGCCTCCCTCAGACACACACACATTCTCCACATACCAAATTAGACTTCAAACTTAACTGGTTTGTGCTTGCAGGTTTCTCCTGGTTGGTCAGAGCATGCCTGCAGTGCTGGATGATGATGTCATCAGGGACGGCGAGGCTTTGTCATCTCGTCCGTTTCGTAACGCTGGACGGAGCGGACGACAGCTTTCTCTTTGTGGAACTCCAGAGAAGTCTTCTTACAGACAGATATCTTTGTCTGAACGTTCCTCCATTAGAGTAGAGGAGATCATACCTGCTGCTCGTGTAGCTATTCAGGTATTCAGGACAAGCACACTTTCACTGTCAGAACTGAACTGAAACAAATCCACCGTTCTTTCATTACCCAGAGTGATCAGAGAACGTTTTCCATCCTTTTCTAGACGATGGAGGTGGGAGATTTCACTTCCACTGTGGCCTGTTTCATGCGTCTGACTTGGGCAGCTGCAGCAGGACGATTGGATCTTGTTGGAAGCCCACAGCCAATCAGAGAGACTCACAGCACCCTTCTACCGCAGGGAGTCCGCACCAGAGTCAGCAGCACAGGTGAGAGCAAACACACTTTGTTTGTTATAGTTAAAGTTTACAAAAAGTTAGAAATGAAAGTAAAACAAATATCCTCTGCTTGTTTGCAGGAAGTAACTGCAGCTCCAGCAGTGAGGGCGAGACAACGCCAACAGCGTTGCATGCTGGGATATGTGTCAGACAGCAGAGTGTCTCTATCAAAGATGCCATCATTGCCCGAGAGGCTCTGTCACTGCTGGTCACCTGTCTGCAGCTACGCTCTCAGCAGCTATGTAAGGCTCATGCAGGAGTACAAACACACCACAAGCATGAAAATTACTGTATTTTATCATTAGTCTCTCACATGATACTGTATTATGTGCATTTCTTGAGTATGTAGTTTGTGTAATTGCAGTGTTTGACAGACCTAAATGACACTAAATTCTGTGCTTGGTTTATCTCTTCAGCTTCTTTTTACAACCTTCCATCCGTCAACGACTTCATCATTGATATTCTGCTTGGATCTCCCAGCGGTGAGGTAAACAGAACCATTTAATGTTTAATAGCACAGAGGGAAAGTATCCCAAACATCAGTGTGTGTGTTTACATTTGCGGTCTCTGTTGCTTCCACCTTCAGATCCGCCGTGTAGCTTGTGATCAGCTCTACACTCTGAGTCAGTCTGACACTTCAGCCTTCCCCGAAGTCCAGAAACCAAACCTGTTCCTCCTCTCAGTCATTCTCACTGCTCAGCTGCCATTATGGAGTCCTACTTCTGTCATGAGAGGGGTCAACCAGAGGTAATTCAGCAAGAAAACACACAAGATGTACGCGAATTAAACTGTAGCAAAGGTTTTGTGTTGATTTTACTTTTTCTTCTCAGGTTGCTCTCCCAGTGCACTGAGTACTTTGACCTAAGATGTCAGCTTCTGGATGACCTAACCAGTAAGCTCATAGATTCTCTTCTCAGGCCTATTAATTAATAATATTTTTGTCCTTGATAGAAGATTTGATATGATAGAGATGTTATAGCCTCCTGTTTCAGCCTCAAAATATCTCTGTGTCTCTCTCCACCCCCTGCAGCTTCAGAGATGGAGGTGATAAAAGTGAGTGCAGCCACCATGCTGGAGGACGAGATCTCCTGGCTTGACAACTTCGAGCCTAGTTGGAGCGCTGAGATGGAGACCAGCGAGGCGGACAACATCCTCCTGGCGGGACACCTCCGCCTCATCAAGACGTTGCTTTCACTCTGTGGAAATGAGAAGGAACATCTTGGTGAGCAAACTGAAAGATACATGCACACACATCTGCAGTCGTTTAACATGTTTTAGGTGTTTATGAGTATTAAGAAGTGCAATATGTGACGTAAGGATGTGTAATTTGTTTTTAGGTCCATCTCTGATCCAGCAGCTGTTAGACGACTTCCTGTTTCGAGCCTCACGCATCATCATCAACAGTTCAAACCCCACCCCCTCCCCAGGCCTCAACCATGACTTCCACCCTAAGTACGTCACATTTATCCTTTCCTGCAGCTACATGGCATTTTTTCCTGTGAACTCATTAAAAAACTGAGTCTTTTTAATGTTTAATCACTTTATGCCATTTTCAACCCCTTACCTTGATCTCTTTTCATCTTCCTCATGTGTGTGTGTCTGGTCAGGTGTAGCATCGCCAGCAGCAGGCTGGCAGCCTACGAGGTGCTGGTGATGCTGGCAGACAGCTCTCTGTCGAACCTTCGACTCATCACCAGAGAGCTAATGTCCATGCACCACCAGTCTGACCCCTCCCTCTGCAAGGAATTCGATGTAAGACCCTCATTTAAATAACTTTTCATAAAATAATATATGTTGTTTCATATGGTTCTACAATGTAAAAATAACTCTCTGTGTCCTCCTCAGTATCTTCCCCCCGTAGAGAGCCGGTCAGTGTCGGGTTTCGTCGGGTTGAAGAACGGTGGAGCCACATGTTACATGAATGCTGTGTTTCAGCAGCTCTATATGCAGCCTGGCCTCCCCGAGGTACAACTGTTTTCCATGCTGTTCACCTTCTGTAGTCACCAGAGGGCATCTGCTCTCTGAATGCAGATTGAGTCTCACATTGTAACTCTAATAACAGTGAGTGTACATTTGTTTTTAAGGCTTTCCTGTCTATTGAGGATGACACCGACCAGCCTGAGGAGAGTGTCTTCTACCAGGTCCAGTCTTTGTTTGGCCACCTGATGGAGAGCAAACTGCAGTACTATGTACCTGAGAATTTCTGGAAGGTAACAGTGTAGTTTGTCTTTAAAACAGAGATGTTCTAATTGTAATGTTGTCAACTTTGTGCCTGCAGTACTTTCACAGGCTGTCTGAGGTGAAACCTTTACTCTTTTAAACATTTCTCTTGTTTCTTCCGGTGTTGAAGGTTTATATTAAGTTGTAGTGTTGCATGATGATGTTTATTTCCAAGCTGTTATCACAGCAAGTTTTTTGTCTGTTGCAGATCTTCAAGATGTGGAACAAGGAGTTATATGTAAGAGAACAGCAAGATGCTTATGAGTTCTTCACGAGTCTGGTGGACCAGCTTGACGAACATCTCAAGGTAAAAACCCACAAACGACTCCACTTTTTAAAAAAAGCACCAGCTTAGTAGTTCTTTATTCTTTATAAGAATATGAGTCATGATGAAAATCCTTTGTCACCAGAAAATGGGTCGAGAACAGATCTTCAAAAACACATTTCAGGGAATCTTTTCCGACCAGAAAATTTGTAAAGACTGTCCTCACCGGTAAGCAAGAACACTGTTTTCTTCAACCGTAAGCATATTGTTTCATTTTAAAACACTTCACACATGATGTTTAACCTCTGACCTTTTTATCACACAGGTATGAGCGTGAAGAAACATTCATGGCTTTGAACCTTGGAGTGACATCATGTCAGAGTTTAGAGATCTCTTTGGACCAGTTTGTTAGAGGAGAAGTGCTTGAGGGCAGCAACGCCTACTACTGTGAGAAATGCAAGGAGAAGGTGTGTATGGTAAAGTGATGTGCGTGCTTTAATTTTTCAACATTAAAATCCTGCAAACTCACAGTGTGTTGTGTGTTTCCACTGCACAGAGAACCACAGTGAAGAGGACATGCATCAAATCCCTGCCCAGCGTCCTCTGCATTCATCTCATGCGCTTCGGCTTCGACTGGGAAAGCGGACGTTCCATCAAATACGATGAACAAATTCGGGTGCGAAGGATTTCTAATCCACAAATTTGCATTCACTCGGATACACTGGTTTTGCCACAACACGTGTAATTGCAAAAATGTGAATATGATTTGAAGTGTGTATTGTTGGTGTGCAGTTCCCCTGGGTGTTGAACATGGAGCCCTACACCGTCGCTGGAATGGCTCGTCAAGACTGCAGCAGTGAGGGCGGCGAGGGGCGAGGTGACGGCACCTCAGGAGGGTCGCCCAGGAAGAAAGTCACAATCTCTGAGAACTATGAACTGGTGGGAGTCGTTGTCCACAGCGGTCAGGCACATGCCGGACACTATTACTCCTTCATTAAAGACAGACGGTGAGAGCTCATTCAGAGTGCTAATCTCTGAAAACGAAACATTTATTGTGTTTATGTGCTTACAAGAGCTTCATGCTGCTCTCTGATTGAATTTTCCAGCTCCTGTTCCTACTTTACACAAGAAACGCATAACTAGTGATTAGTAAAGAACGTTAATCTGTTGCTTTAGCTTTCTAGGCAGATTTAAGAGGACCTCCTTGGGGCACATGAATGCAGCATCAGACTTTGAGTGGGCTGTCCTGGTTTAGTTTGTAAGCATCTCCAGATGTCTGGCTCTGGAAGGCAGGAATGCTCACTGAAGAAATGGAATGTAAAGAGACCACAGGAGTTAATATTTGGCATCCTTCACTCGCTCACTCGCTTGTTCCTGTCCTCACTACAACAATGAAAGTTTGTTCACAGGACGCTGATCTCAGTCTGGGAAATCAGACACATTCTGGGGCAGTTTTTTTCTCAGTAACAGATCTGTGATCTGATCTGTTGACAAAACACCAGACAGGCTGGTTGACATACAGGTGGACATTCAGCTTTAGTAAACATGCACTGACGTATGTCAACCAGTACGTAATATTCCACTGTAAACTGTTCAGTAAAGCAAAACCTCATTTTCAGCTGATTTTAGAACATTGTGTACATGTTTTACTATGGTGCCTTTTTTTGTGTGTGATATTGTGAATTCATTTTGCAGTCAAGCATGTGCTGAGTTTCTATCTCTGAAGGAGCAAACTCAGATGATCTTTGTCTAATCTGACATTTTCTTCGTCCCCCCTCTGCTCTCCCTCCATCTTCCTCTCAGTGGTAGCGCCCGCGGACGTTGGTACAAGTTCAACGACAACATGGTGGAGGAGTTTGATATGAATGATGAAACTCTGGAGTATGAGTGCTTTGGCGGAGAGTATCGTCCCAAAGTTTATGACCAGTGTAAGTGACGCACAAAGTACATTTACATGCTAAACTTGAAGATTCCCTTCAGATTCAAGACATAAGAATGAAAGTGCAACTTCAGAAAGTTTAACTAAATGGATAAAATCTCCAAAAATATCTGAAGAATTTGTGAATATCCAAATTTCATAATTTGTTTGTGTGTGTGTTTGTAGCTAACCCATACCCTGATGTGCGGAGAAGATACTGGAACGCCTACATGCTGTTTTATCAGAAGATTAGTGACCAGAACTCACCTGTCCTGCCCAAAAAAAGCAGAGTCAGCATCATGAGGCAGGAAGCTGAGGACCTCACACTGTGAGTGACCCTCCCTCCGTATACCATACAACCCTAAAACATTCTTATTGATTCAGTGTTTATAAATTATTATATTAATCTTTGGTGAAAATCAGCATTTATTCACATCCTTGTAAAACTTTCAACAGTGAAACGACGTGTCATTCTCTGTTCTGTGTCTCTGTGTTTTTCCAGGTCTGCACCATCGTCTCCTGATGTTTCTCCACAGTCCTCTCCTCGTCCCCCCAGGGCCAACAATGACCGCCTCACCATCCTCACCCGCCTGGTCCGCAAGGGAGAGAAGAAGGGCCTGTTTGTAGAAAAGATGCCGGCCAGCATCTATCAGGTAAAACTGCTGGTGTGAAACTCAAAGTCGTAACATGGTGGTTAAAGGGAAGAAAGTCTGTCTCTGTACAACATTTGTTGTTGGTTTTTTTTGTAATAAAAGAAGAATCAGGCTCATCTGACCTCTGTGTTTGTGTTTCATATAGATTGTGAGAGATGAGAATCTCAAGTTCATGAGGAACAGAGACGTCTACAACAGCGACTACTTCAACTTCACCCTCTCTCTGGCCTCCGTCAATGCAGTATGTGCACCTCCTGTTTGTGTTTGATTTCTTTAACATGCTTGCATACAAAGAAAAGCTGCACAATGATGTTGAGTTCAATAAATATTCCCATGTGCATATTTTTGCAATTTTCAGGAAGTAAATATTCTTTATTACATTCACATGAAATTTTTTTCAAATTCCGTTTGTCGTAAATGCAACTAGAATCCTTGTATTCACCGTGATTTTTACTTACAAAACTCAAACCATTCAAATTTCTACTTCCCTACAAACCGAAATGCCTTTTATTTCCAGTTCACCTTTGGAAAGTCATTTTGACTGTTCAAACATTTTGTAATTGGGTGAATTGTGTGACATGAAAGCACCGCACAGAGGCTACAAGGGGAATTGAAATTCGCTTTTTATTACAGAAACAACAATACAATTTTTCATCATAACAATAATATATGAACATAAAGCCAAAGTAATTAATGGCACAGAAATTAAACGAGTATGATCGACAGTGGTGCATTTGTGGCTTCCAAGCAAAAATGTTTGTTTATGTTTTACAGACAAAGCTGAAGCATCCAGACTATCAACTCATGGCCAAAGAGAGTCTTCAGCTGGCCATTCACTTTCTTTTTCACACCTACCTGCACACTAAAAAGAAACTCCGGTACGCGCAAACACACACACACAGACAAAGCAACACCCATCAATAATAAACATCCCTCATGAGCTGCAGTGTTTGACCTGTGTTACATCTGTCACCTCCTGCAGGGTGGACACAGAGGAGTGGATGGCGACAGTGGAGGTGCTGCTGTCTAAGAGCAGTGAAGCGTGCAAGTGGATGGTGCAGTATGTGGTTGGACCAGAGGGACGAGAGATCACCAGGTTAGTGCTTTTTAACCAGCTGTTTCACCCACAGAACTGTAACAAATGTGATAAATACTGTGGGAGCACAAGAGAAGGAATGTAGAATGAACTTTTGTATCACATAACTTTAACTCTGTTGGTTTGATGTCCAGTTTCTAGTGAAAACAAAACAAGGACACAAAGCTTTGGCCTCATTTGTGCACTCTGTTATTTTCTCTGCACAGTGAACAAACTGCAGTCACACTAATGCCCCAACACTTCAGCTCTGTTCCTGAAACAGCGAGTATGGTTGTTTTGTATGTTTGTGGGGGCTTTGGCCTGAGTTTTATCACTGCAGCATTTTTGTAGCTGTCCCCAGTGATATGTGATCAGACTTGGCAGCTCACCACTTTGCTCCCTCATTCTGATCAATGCACACTGAACTCTTCAGCCAGGGTCAAATACTTGCACTCTGGTAAAAAGCTGCTGCAGCCACTAAAAGCCTCACTCACTCTGTCAAGTACACATAATGTGCTTACATACTGTGGCTTTATATGTAATTATCCCAAAGTCTGTCGGGGTCATGAAATTTCAGGAAAATAATAATTTTATTGTCTTTCTTTTGATTTTATGCCACTGAAGAAAGAAATACAGACTTAGACAAAACAATCCAGGTGAAAGAGCATGATGGTCCAGACAGCCAAACTTTTTTTGTTTTCTCTCCTGACATTGAAACTTTGTGTCCATGTAAATCTCTACCAGCTGATGCAAACGCACCCAATTCTCTCTCTATTTTTCACAACATTTCCAGCATTAGCGATGTTTTGATCCACATGTAGCACAAATGTTAACCTGCACTCATAGAAAATCAGCAGCAGAAAAAAAGCAAAAGTTTTCATCTACTACAGTTACAAAGTTGATGGCACTGATTCCCTACAGGAGAGATTATTATGTGAAATGATGGTGGTTTGCTTAAAAAATTGTGGTTCAGCATTTAATGTAACAGTTGTTAAGTAGGATGTTTATAACTAATTTCTCTGACATTTAAAGGCAAGTTAAAACTCAAGATGTTTAAGCTTCATCGACTATATTTACTCACTTAAAATGCAGACAGCTGCTTTAAATGTTAGATTCCATTCATCCTGCTCATCATTTACAACACTGATATGAATTTTCATAATTTTTCATCCACAGGGTTTGTCTGTTGGAATGCAGTGTGAGGGAGGTGAGGGTGGTGGTCGCATCCATCCTTGAAAAGACTCTGGAAAGCGCACTTCACTTCGGAGATCCAGGATTGGACAACCTGACTGACGCCCTCCTTTCCTTATTGGACAAAGATGTTCCTGAGAATGTGAAAAACTGCGGGCAATACTTTGGCCTCTTTAGCAACTTCGCTCAGAGGGTAAAAACCATCAACAAATAAGTAGATTTAGACCTTTATGAACTCTTTAGTGTTCAAAGTAAAAACATGAAATACCATAATAATTTGAAGATTAACTCAGTGTTTTGTCTTAATCTTCACTCTTAGGGTTGTGGGCCTTGCCAGTTGTTGTTGAAACACTCAGCTTATCGCCGGATGCTCATCTTCCTGTTGGGGCCCAACAGGCAGAACAACCAGGTAGAGCTGATTAAAAAATGTCTTGTAATAAATCAGTATACCATAATAAAACACCTAATAATGCTTTGTTTCCACTAAAGTTAAGACTTACTGTTCTGCCTTGGCATTCATTGTACCGGTCACTTTCTTAAAACGCTTACAAAGTAGATGTAGTTTTGAATTGTTATTGGTCTTCATAAGTTTTGAAAATGTTCTACATGTAAAATGGCAAAAAAGTTGATTCAAGATGCAAAACAAAAAGACAGCTTTATTTCTCATTGCAGTTCTCTTTTTGTTGTGAGTTTAATTTATTCAAATCTTTCTCTGCGTGTCTTCACAGAACCGGCGGTGGAATCCAGCTCAGGCTCGGGAGTTTCTCCACCTCCACAGCACTCTGGCCCTCATCACTCTGCACTCTGACCTCAACACCCAGAGGACTCAGGGTGAGACACTAAATTCAAATCCTGAGGGTTACAGGGTTGATGTTTTCTATGATCAAGCTCTCATTCTGGTTCTAACCCTAACCCTAACCCTTGTTCTGCGCAGCTCCAGGAGGATTTAAACTACGTACGAGTGACCTCCCATCCTCCACCCAGCTCCTCCCCCTCCACACAGACATCCTGGCTTCACTCTTCACTCCAGAGGGACAACCGTACCTTCTAGAGGTAACACACAAAGCAATAATTCACGTGATTTTAAATTTTGTCTGCCTATGACGCAGATTCAGGAAACAGCGGCCCTTCTTGTCATACAGAGCACTGCAGGTAAGACAAAGTGTTATTTTGTAGGCAAACCTGGAGGATAGCGTCACTCAAGTTCTCTCAACAAAAAATCAATTAAAATTCTTCTTCTAATACTCTAAATTATTGCAGAAAATTAGCTCTTAGTTTAGGATACTCACACATTCTCTTCAGCAAGATAATCTTCTCAAATGAACATCACTGTTGCCATTTTTGAAGCATATATTCACAGTCATTATGTTGGACTACTAAGGAAATAAACCATAGTTCTTTAGCTAAAGAGTTGCCTCCAAGCTTCCCTCCATACTTAATTATCTACACATTATAATTTGACAAGTCTACAAGTTGGAAAGTTTAAGTTATAATAGTTTTTAAGAGTGTAAGTTCATACACAAAAAGGAAATAAGGCAGACTAGAAAACCCTTAAAAAAATTCTCTTTCGTTCAACAGTGTAAACTTATTTCCTGGTTTGTAGGGATGCAAACAAACCTGAGTCTCTTCAAATCCATGAGCTGTTTAACAGGACAAACATAAAAAAGCCTCAGAACCTCTTTGACCTCTCTCTCTTTGTGGTTGTGAAAATCCACCAGGTGATGTTTGCCATGCGTGAGCTGTCCGGTCCCCTGTCTGTCCTCATAGAGATGATCACCTACAGTTCCTACTGTAATGAGCCCTTCTCCCGGGGCATGCTGCAGATGCTGAAGGTAAAAAAACAAAAAAAAACCCCAAAAAACTCAGAGAGACAGCTGTCAGAGCTGACAGACATTCAGTCAATGAGAATCCTCTTTGTTTTTAAAATCCTCTGAACACTTTGTGTCTCACAGACCCAGCTGGAGACGGCTCCATCTCATGAGCTGAAGAACATTTTCCTGATGCTGCAGGAGCTTCTGGTGAGTGACAGTCACCAGTTCAATCTGTGGTCCTTCACCTGTTAATCTTTCAAAAATCAAATCACAAATACCATCTGCTGCTTTATTAACTCCTAGTTATTTTGCAACAGGTGATGGAAGACCCTCTTCAATCACAAAGACTCAAGTATGCATTTGAGTCAGAGAAAGGCCTTTTAGGTGCGTCTCTGTCTTTTATTGCTGTTTTTCTCACAGTTGAGTCCTCTGCAATGTGATGTTTTAATCAAAAAGTAGACTGTCGTGTTACTTTGCAGCACTGCCATTTTTCTGTGTATTGAATTAATTGAATTGAATGTATATGAAAACCTTTGTTTTTCTGTTTAGCTTTGATGCATCAGAGCAACAACGTTGACAGCAGACGCTGCTACCAGTGTGTGAAGTTCCTGGTCACGTTGGCCCAGAAGTGAGTATATCCATGGGACAGAAGTTAGAGTATTTCAGAAGTAGTATTTTTCTACATAAATTTTGTTGTAGTGCGACATTCATGATTTTTTTGGAGGATAACTTAGGCAACAAAAATCTGAGCCTCCTTTCTCTTCTTTTTTCCACCAGGTGTGCTGCAGCCAAGGATTACTTCAAGGACTTGTCTGGTCACTGGAGCTGGGCTGTGCAGTGGCTCCAAAAAAAGGCAAGTCACTGAAATATTGTCTTCAAATACTAAATATATTTTATCTGAGTCTGAAGTTCATCTGAAGTCTGAGATGACTGAGACGACTAATTATGTGGATTTAATTCGTTTTATTTGGCCCACATTTTTCCATGTATTCCCAAGCGACTGCAAGTTATTTTACAGGCTACAAACACCCCTGGTATCGCTAGTGGAATTAATACCCCAGAACACCATGAAAACATTTCACACACTGTGATTAAATGAATAAATTTCCTGTGTTCATGGTGTTTGTGTATCAAACTCCCTCTTTCCTTCAGATGACAGAACATTATTGGACTCCACAGAGCAATGTCTCCAATGAAACTTCCACCAATAAAACCTTCCAGCGTACTATCTCTGCACAGGTACACACACACTCAAACACACCCACACACACACAGACGCAAGCATGCTGTGTGTTAATCTGACCTCCAACCAGCACTACACAAACACACATGTTATCACTTGTACTTGATGTTTATTTTCCACCACTGCTCTTAACTTGGCTCACTTTTGTTTCATTGTTTGTTTATCACATCCTGCAGGACACCCTGGCCTACGCCACGGCGTTGTTAAACGAGAAGGAGCAGTCTGGCAGCAGCAACGGCTCCGACGGCAGCCCGGCGAATGAAAACGCTGACCGCAGCCTCCGACAGGTAGCCCTCATCCTGCACTGCGCTGGCTGATCGGCACAGTGGGCTTCTTACGTGACTCATCGCATTACAGCAGCTCATGCTCGGTTCACACAGCCAAAAAGAGAAGAATGGAACAAAAATGGATTAGCACGCTGGCTTCTGTCAAAAGCTGAAAAGGCAGTTTTTTACCTCCCACGGTTGTTATTAACGGTGGACTTGAAGCTGCTCCATTCTTCTCTGACTCTTGCTGTGCCTGACAGGATGCCCACACATCACTTGAGTGTCAGACTAGTTCTGGCAGAGCTGTGAATTCTGCAGATAAATACAGATGTGCTGCAGTGAAGTTATTGTCACACTGTCACTGCTTTGCACGTTGACACTTCACAATTTGAACCTTTTTCCTCACAAAAACAGCACATTCCTTTTGTTCTCATATTAAGTCTACTTTCTCTCTTCTTCTTCTTCTTCTTCTTCTCTCTCTCTAGGGGTCAGAGTCTCCCATGATGCTCGGGGATTCGAAGAGCGATCTGGAGGATGTAGACCCGTAGCTCCTCCGACCAGCTGGATCCCTCCGGCGAAGAGGCGGCACAGCTCCGGGGGCAGCCAATTGAAAGGGCTGCACTTTGCCTCTGATTGGTCAGGACATTCAGGACTCCACATCAAGCCAATCAGAACACTTATCTCTTGGTCGCTATGGCAACAAAGGAGCTATGAATAAATCATAAATTACTTCCTTTCAGAGCAGCCGAGGCGATAATGGACATGCATTATCATTAAGGGCAGCAGAGTTGATTACAGTGGGAAGTGCAGAAACCTTCCACAGTCACGGATGACTTCAGTTTATCCTTTTTATTCATTCATTCACTCAGAATGACAGCAAAGGTGGAGGATGGGTTTGGGTTGTGTTTTAACAATTTTCTGCTCATGTTTGCCAATGTATCTACATAAGACATTATCATATTGTAAAGATTTGTTCCATAGATGTAATTTCCAGTGTAAGATAATATTTTAAAGTCTCCTGTGCTCTTCACAGCCATTGCAAATTGCGAGAGGTTCACACTCGGGAGCTCTAGAGGAACTTTTCAGACACACGTGCACTCGTACAGTAACACCTCCACACACAAGCACTTGGGACGGAGTGAGGTTAAGTATGCACTTTATAGTCCAGCCCAGTCTTTTTTTGTGACATACAGCATCACTGCTCGGTTCCTCTAGAGCGTCCTCACGATCGTGTCCTCTGCTTCTTTTGCTTTTAAAACGACTTATATTTTCAGTGCCACTTACGCAGACATGTGGAAGCCCTGATAGCAAGCCAATCTGCCTGTAACTTAACCTTTTTGCCCCGGGGGGGGGGAAGCAGCACAGGGCAGGACCCCGTCCTAGAAACAGGACAAATCCCAGCCCTCAGCAAGCCTAAAACAAGCAGTGCCATGATCAGCACCCCCCCCCCCTCTGCTGCTTCTCCTCGCTGTCAGGCAGCCTCATGTGCTGGATTTTACCCTTTTCATCACTGTCTTTTTATTTTCTTTGCCACTTTTCTTTGACTCTGGATGGATTGACTATTGGAGAGGGACTTAAGCCTTATGCAAGAAAAGCTGATCTGGAAGTGCATAGATCAGTCGTGGTGGGCCATCAGTGCCGACTGAGGGGGAGCTCAGGAGCATGTTTTCTTTTTAGGTGCCAAGGTTTTACACAGAAACACACATACACACGCAAAGAAAAATACACTATAATAGACCTTGTGAAAAACATGCAAATGTGTGTCACTCATTCACTTCGCTCACAGACACAAAAACCAGATCCTCCTCGCCTCACTGTTACCTCTACTTCATCAGGTTGTTTTTTGGTTTTTTTTTTTAAATGAAGCTTTCTTTTCTTTTTTCTTTTTTTTTGCTTTGCCTTTTTTTGCTTTTGTCTACCTTTGGAAACACACACACACAGAGGAGCAAAAACACAGATGTAGCCCTAGTTTCATACGAGAACAGCATGCGTCCATCATCCCTAAACCCAGTCGTCGGGAGACTTGAAGTGCCTTAACCTCCCGATTGCCCCCCCACCTCCCCCCTCACCCCACCTCTGACACTATACCCTCACATCTCTGAGGAGGTGGGTCGACACCTGCTCCACCTGTCCTGACCATGACACCAAACCAGTGTGGTTGAGTAGTCTCACTGTAGGAGTTCAACAGGGCTTCTTCATCCCCCATTATTATAATGATAATAATACAGGGAAACTGTCCTCTGTGTGTTGTGACAAAGGATTGTAGGAATGTAACGGCTGGTTGCTAATTCTGTGAATGGTGGGATGGGTAAGTTTTACCCTAATAAAACAGGGTTTAGGTGACAGGACAGGGTGTTTTGGTGATGGTAAAATGCTGCTTCTTTTTACTCTGCGCTCAAGCAGAAACACTTTGTAGATACTGATTTATGCTAGGTAGTTTGAAGGAAGCCACACTCTCACTCAGATGTTCTGAAGACATGAGCCTAAACTAGCTTAGCAGAGTAGCTCTCAGCTTTAACAGGTTAATGTTTACAGTGTGAGGACCTATGAAGCAATCATGCAAATATTGTTTTGTTTTTTTTTTTCTGTTGGGAATCGTCATGCGATCAATCCACTCAGGCTCCTCTGCATCCTCAAACGCCTGAGACGAGGGATGAAGCCGTTGTAGCCCTCCCACATGCCCTCACCCGCCTGTCCTCCTCTGTCTCTCACTTAGATGTGGACGTCACGTCGTGCTCTCTGGCACGTTTGCATGTGTGGCAGTAAGTGGTGATGAAGTTTGTCTTTTCTGTGTGACAGAGGGAAAAAAAAAACCAGGGGGGGGGGGGGGGGGGGGGGGGGGGGGGGGGGGGGGGGGGGGGGGGGGGGGGGGGGGGGGGGGGGGGGG
>JAQMCX010000046.1:7209142-7231819 GCA_029814765.1 Acanthurus leucopareius
CCGTGGCCCTTTTGCTTGGGTGGCTTTATGTGTTTTTGTTTTTTTTCTTTTCTTTTTTACCTCCTCAAAAAAAAAACCCCCCCCCCCCCCCCCCCCCCCCCCCTCCCCCCCCAGTGTTGTTTGCTGTGTTATTTGGTCATTAGCACTTACTGTCACAGATACACACACCTTCTTTGTGGCTGGTTACGTGCTAACTGTCTGATGGAGCTGCATGCAGTCTGTGCCAAGCGATACATGCACATGGCAACATGAGTCGCATTCAGCCAAGAGTCTGTCCTAAGTTTTACCCCACTGCTACATCACCACGACTACTTAAAAAAAAAAAAAGAAAAGAAGAAACACTTCAGAACAATCTTTTGTTTTAATCCTGGGATGCAGGGAGGGATATGTAAGTGCGTGGGAAGGGATTGGCATCAGTACGGGTTTTTACTGTCATTCAATTTTGAAAATTCACTTCTGCCATCGCAGGATTCTGTAATGCATGTTAAAACTCAGTTTTAATTTGTACATCAGAGTTTGATTAAGGGGAAAAATTTGTTATAAAATAAACTGGAATGCACAACTTTTTGTAAATATTGTTTTTGTTCATGTTTACAGATTGTCAAGTTATTTATTCCAGACCTTGCAAGGTGTCATTGCGCCTTAATTTTAATTTCTGACTTTTTTATCTGTTGATTTCTGCAGGATTTCTTGGCAATAACTCATCTAATTTTTATCCTACAAGTAATGAATCAATTTTTTTCCATTAAGGACATTTTGACATGTTACAGTAGGAGAGGTAAAGGTGTAAATGATCAACTTAACAATGGCTGAATTCCATTTAGCCTCTTCAGTTTCCCTGCCCCGTTGTATTGTATGGGCTCTCTCATGTGGCATTTAAATAGAATAGAAGCTATTGTTAATATAATAAGTTACAACTTTGTTTTTTTCTGCAGTGGCAAGTCAAATTGTCTACTGTGAAAAAGGCCTGTTTGACTGAAAACAGGCAATCAGCGTTAGTTTTACTCATTAATTCATGCCTAATCTCATATCATGGTTCATATTTTTTGCATCCATCCACTGATAAGACATCTGTCATGAAGGGATGGTTCAATTTAGCAGAATTGGTATTAGATTTCCTTTAGCAATCAAACTTCAGTCCACTCATCAATGCATCACAGCTGGCAGAGTTGGACAGATGTTCCTGTGGTGCTGTTCATGCTGGAGTCTTTCTTTTTAATCAGTGATAATAAGATTTATATTCAACTGTGGAATCCTAAGAGCTTCTGTCACACAAGAGTAGTTCAGTGTTTCAGACTTGATGTGAAATGAAGAGAACAGAAGGAAACTCGCTTGTTAATCAGGCTGCTAATCAGGCTGATTGCACAGCACTGTGCTGCAGCCTCACTCCTCTGGTTCTTTACCTGCAGTCTGAATTGGAAACAATCATCTGCTTCTGCCAGCAGAGATTTGAATGAACTTCTGACTGTCTCTCTGTGTGTCTAATGTCTTTTTCAAAATCATATTTTTTGACATGTCACAGTTCAAGGAAAGCACAGGCGCAAATAACAAATTTAACTGGCTGAATTGGTCCTGGTAATGTTCATGCTGGTTCATGCTGGTTCATGCTGTTACACTGGCATGACTTTTATACTTGAATAGAACTGAGAAATCATTAGTATTGGCTGTAAAAATGCTGATTATTTGAATATCCTTTGGTTATGGTTCCTTGTTGAGTCACATACCTGTTCTTTGTCTTAAACGACTCAGAACCTGTTTTAATATGAATCAAATTCTCATTAAGTTTACTTGAATTTATTTGTTAATTAGTTTGTAATTATGACAGTATGTGATATTAATGCTAGAGTAGGTAATGAGTATAAGAAGCCTTTATTTATACATTTGTCAAAATTTTCTCTACATTCCAACAGCAAATAATAAACAAATGCTCTGACAAAAGCAGAAAAAACAGTATCTGTGACCATCTCCAGCCCGTAGTGAGACTAGGAAATTATATAATTCAGCCTAAGTGGATGCCAACATGCTAACATCAAAATTGGCTAATATCTGGGGACGAGAGAAGAGTTTATGTGAAGTTAAACTTTGGTGAACTTAATAAGAGTTTCATAATAAAGGAGAGAAGGCAGATATTTTTGGTTGAATGTTTCAAAACTCTAGCTCACTTTTTTTCTCATTCATAACAAAGTCAGCTGTAAAACGACCAGGCCTTTAAAGAAACACACACACACGTGTTATGTTCATGAAGACTCTTCTTTAATATAATTGTTTTGTAAAAGATACAAAAATATTTGGTCACATTTTACAAACTGTATATGGTTTAAAAATAGCAACAAGACAGTACTGGACAATGCAACAAATGCAAATTTGAGGCATCAATATAATATGTGTGCAGAAGCGTGTACTGACCAAATCCTAAAACTGAAACACACAACAGCTATACACGTGCATTCAGCCACTGGTGAAACACAAAAATGAAAACATCTGCAATAGAGAAATCTTGAGGTGTTGGACATAAAGAGGTGTGAGTCTGGATCAGTGGGGCGTCATGGCGGGCTGCTCTGGTGGTCTGATGCGACAACAGACGGCGATGCCTGCAGCCCCAGCGGCTCCTGTGGCACTTCGGACGCGGCAGCTGCTGTCCTGAGCGATGGGCACCAGGTGAGCAGAGCCCTGAGAGACAGCAGTGCAGTCTGTGAGGGTCCAACCAGAGGGACAGGACACCTTGACCTGCAGGAAGACAACAGTGATGTAGAGATAAGATGTGAGGGAAACTTTGGAGACACTTTTGTTAATTTGTATTTACTTTTTCTTTATCAGCTGATGTGTTTTCCAACAGGTGGCACTCCAGAGATGGAGCATGGCAGCACACGGCATGTGATGTCACCCCAGGTTTCACAAGGCAACGCTTCCGATCTCCATGATGTGGACGGGATTCAAACAAGATCTCAGCAGTGGATCGAGAAGTACAGCCTGGAGAGGGAGTAGCTACGTGTTTAATGAGCTCAATCAACATGAAATTTGGAATATTTTCAGATAATTTAATCTCAAAAGAGCAGTGAGCCATTTATCAGACAGGGAATCAGCATGGCGAGGATGACTCAAGACAAAAATATAAAGAACCATTTAAGTGCCTTTGACAGCCACTCTCTCTTTTTTACTGCACACATGGCTGGTATTTATTCTGGCATGTACACTTTCCTGAAAGGCGATTGCCATGGTAACTGGCATAAGTGACCAAGATGTTCTCAAAGCCGCCACATCAAACCCTCAAACTCACTTTAAAGGTTGGTTTATATTTAGTGCAAGTTTGACTGACTTAAACTGGTATCCATTTAAAGGAAGAGCTCAAAATTTTTGTAAACAGGCTTTAAGGACGAGAATGAGTCAAGATGATAAAAAACATTTGATAAAAAACTTGTAGAGGGAAACAGCTTAGCTTAGCTTAGCTTAGCTTAGCTTAGCTTAGCTTAGCTTAGCTTAGCGATGCTTCAAATCTGGAAAGAGGGGGATAAATGCTAGCCTGGCTTTCTCCAGTGGTATAGTTGTCTCTCAAGCTAGAAAATTAGTATATGAAGAGTAAAAACCACAGTTTTTCACTTGTTACCAATCTATATGCCAAGTTAAGCTATGTTAAGCTAAGCTAAGTTAAAGGACTGTATAAAATATTAGCAAGAAAAAGTGGGTCTTGGTGGGGGAAGGCTGGGTCTTAAGTTTTCCCATGGCCTCAATTTATTTTAATTTAAGAATTTTCTTGAAAGATATGCCGTAAAAGATCATTCATGATATGCTCAATGTATCAAATTAATATAAATCATGCATGTTTAGCATTACTAACCTGTGCTAATGAGGGTAAGCTAAGTTGACTGCAGAGCTAACCTGAACTAATTAAGTAAAAATGTTTTTTTAACATAAAAAATATTGTTACAATTCACATTTTAAGTTTTAAATCAGTGTTTGAATTGTGACATTAGTTAATGGTGCAGTTTCTTTAAATAATTCAGCTTGTCTAGCCAGACAAGTGTGTTTGTATCATTTAGATTACAGCAGATTGCACCCGTGTCTTACCTGTCAGGTGGTGCTGTGGGTCAACACACTCTGCATTTTCTCCGGGTTTGGGACTGGCATGGATCTGACACTGCAGCCCACTGAACACACAGCAACGTGCCACAGCATACACACCTTTTCCCCCTGGACCATTATAGGCAACACACTCGACCTGCCTGTCGTTCTCCTGTGGACACAGAGGGAAGGAGTTTTAAACACTAGACCTTTTTTTAAGTGATAACTGGAGGTTAGATTGAACTTACGATGATGGTTTCTCCGGTGGTGACACCGTCAGGAGTGTAGCTGCTGCAGCTCATCATCTCCTCCCCCAGGCGACAGCGGCTGATAGCCCTGTCAGCACCGGTGACCCCCGACCTCTCTGACCACACTGAGCGACAGAGAAGCTCCCCATCTGCACACCCAAACATCCAAACATGCACACACACACAGTGTGAACTCCTCACAGATGCCTTCAGTGTGTGTGTGTGTGTGTGTGTGAGTAAAAGGTGTAAGGGATCACTAACTTGTGTTGTTGGCAGGAGGCATCACTGCTACAAGGTTTGGTGTAATGAGTTGATGTGTTTCAGACAGAGAGAGGAAGTTGATTGTGTTGCTGATGGAATGATGCAGCATCACCTGCAGGACCTGCACCGGCGACATGTTCTGATTGGACGATAGGATCACTGCTGCTACACCTGCACATGCACAAAGCAAAAAACAAAGGCACTTCTACTACAGCTACACACAAACAGATTGCTTTGTATTTTAAGTGTGTGATGTGTGCGTACCGGCAGCATGTGCAGCAGCCTGGGAGGTTCCACTGCGGGAGGTGAAACAGGTGCTGCAGTCACTGCTGGCACTCACAATGTCATCACCAGGTGCGAACAGGTCAACACAGTGGCCAAAATTGGTACCACCTGCTCCCTGAGACATGAGCTGGTCTGCTAAGTTAACTGCCCCCACTGTGATGACCTACGCACACAAAGGAAGCTCAGGTAAGGGTTGTGTAGTTGTTTTTGAATCTATTCATCAGTTGTTGTTTTTTTTGGATAAGGTGTTATGTAACCTCGGGCTCGGAGGCAGGTGAGTAAAGGCAGGCATCATCTCTGTAGTTCCCCGCAGCAGCAATGACCACAGCTCCATTAGCCACCATGTCCCGACAGGCAGTGTTCAATGAGCGGCTGAAAGCACCAACAAAAGGCAGTAAAACAACCACAGCTTCCACCGGACGGGCCTGTAACGTTGCTCTGATATACTCCAAACCTGAACAGGACAGGAAAGGGAAGTTAACAATGAAAATGCACTTGATTTAAAGAAAACTGTAAACTCTGTTGCTGCAGAAGCAAAGGTCCTCACTTTCCATTAGAATTGGTGATTAAACATAATGGCATCAAACAGCAGCTCCATTTCTAATCTATTTATATGCTGAATGACTTCTATGAATAGGCTTAAAGCTTGATCTAACAGGTTGTAATAAAAAACACAAAGAGCTGCTGGGCTTATTGCAGGTGTGGGTGTGTGTGTAAAATGTGCACAATCAGTGGACCATGTTTAGTCCCATAATCTGCAGTCCATTGTTGAACAGCTCTGTGGGAGTCCCACCTGCCAGAGCTCCTGACACGGTCCCTTTCCCCTGACAGTTCAGCACACGGACCAGATTAACATGGGCGCCTTGAGCAACCCCCGAGTCCGACCCACTCACAACCCCCGCCATGTGTGTGCCATGACTTTCGCACTGGCTGGCCTGCAGAGGACAGATGGTTAGACATGAAAGTGAAGCAGGTCCATCAATGTAAAAGCTTTATTACTGAGCAGGAATGACAAATATGTAAATAATTTTGTGTGTGTGTGTGTGTGTGTATAACCTGTCTATGAACTCTCACTCCGTCCTCCTCAGGGACGTTGGCAAAGTCCATGATGAACACTCGTCCTTCAACCTCTCTGTGTGAACTCTGAACACTGCCATCCATCAGGTACACCGCCCCCTTCCCTCCATCATCTGCAGAGGACAGAGGATGTGTGTATTTAAAATATAACTGCTTCAGGTGTGTGTGTTTTTGTGTGACAGAGGTGGACTCACTGGGTGGCCTGTATGTTCCATTTTCTGAGGTGCCACCTTGAGGCTGCAGTAACCTCTGGAGGTTCCAAGGGGCGCTCTGAGCAAAAATTGACGAGTCCTCCTCAATGTAGTGAACATGAGGGAGCTTCACCACCTGACAGGAACACAGTAAAATATTATTACGGGTCCAAACTAAAAATAAAGGCCTGCCGGAATAATTTCTTATCTGTATTGAAAACTCTTGACTGTTGACTCTTGGTCCATTTGTAGAGGGCATATTGGGTTCTGCTGTGTGTTTTGTTGTTTCCTTTCACCTGCTCAGGTACTGAATCTGCTATAAAAACTGCTATAAAACATCTTCTCTCTTTTTTTAGATTAATATATTTATTATCTGATCCCTGATTGAATTGAATTAATTCACTAAAAAATAAACTTTTTTTTAATACCAATAAAACTAAAAAAAAAAAAAAAGTTCTTTGGCATTTATTAGCATTTTTTGCCATCATACCTACTGATGGCCACATGAAACCATTTGAAAAATCTACACCTATATCGGTAGTGTGACTGGTTTGACTGTTTTCTGTCCATCAGGTTTGTCTCTGCTCTCTTTTGTGGCTGAAAATGCCTCCTTTAATGACTTTCTTTTTTAGGAGTACCCCAGGGGTCTACCCTCGGTCTCTGTACAAACACATACACATACATCTACATAGATTTGCCTCTGCTCAAAAATATAAAATGTTCAGTTTCAATGCAAAACAAATAAATTATATATAATCTTGTTGATTGCCCAGATGTCAAAGGTTCCTTGTCCATCAGTGAAAAATAAGTCTTGTTGCATCCAAGATGTAAGACAATAAAAACATAAAAACTTCCAAGAAGTGGAATATTTTTAGTAGTTTGAAAGCCATCTGTGTATTTCATTAAGGGACAAACACAAATAAATATGCCTAAAATGATCTTAGTAAACCGATTCCTTCTGATTGGTCAATTAGAGTTCTGATAGTTGGTGACAAAAAGTTGACCCACACCTTTATGTTATCAACTACCTCAGGTTTTACTGAAAAGCACAGCGGCTGACAGGTGAAACAGTTACCAGGTGGAGGACGTCACTGCCCATCTTGACCAGGAAGCCACGCAGAGCTCCAGAGTATGTCTGCAGGACCTCCAGCAGGTAACCCCTCCTAGCTGCTCTGACTTCCAGTCTCTTTATGGTCCTCTGCAGATGAGACTCGTGCGTTCCCGGGCGCAGTATGACCAGGTACTGACTGGGCACGCGCCAGGCTGGCTGCAGCACAGCACAGAGAACATAAGGCTGCAGGTACGCCGTGTACCCTATTTCAGAGGAAATTATTGTGCTTTTCACTCCACAACGTTTGAGTACATGTACGTTGAATATTCAAGGTAATAATACAAATTATTGTAAACAAATAAGATGTGACACATTTTGTATATTAAGCTGATCTTAACTATGTAAAGTAATTAACCCTAACCCTGAACAAAGTGATAGACATTGATCTATCATTGATTACAATCCAGTAACCTATTGTAGGGTTACTATTCTGAAATGTCTCTTTCTGCATAAGTACTTTTACCTTTTCCCTTTAAGCTTTTTAAAAAATGCTGCAGGTAACAGAGTGTGTGCACACTAGAGTAAGTCTGTTATACCTGTATGAATAAAGAATCTGAGTGCGTCCTTCACCACCTCCATAATCTTCATTACCTTGTTGCACCTGAGGATCTCAGCAGGGGGCACGGCTCCGTATTCAGGTCGAGTCCCATCCTCACTGATCAGATCCAGGACCATCTCGTCGTCCTCCGGGTAGTCCTGCGCGCTCACGGTCAAAGATGCGCACAAACACAGCGCCCAGCTAATCCAGCCTGAGGAGCGACGCATTCTTCCTCCGACCTCTTGGACTGTTTTCAGTGAAATAGTCAGGATAAATCACTCAAATCAACTAATGAGAGTTTTTTTTTACTGTCGGTCTGAGTTATCTGGATGTTTTGTTGTCTCCTGCAGCCGCGCGCGCCCTGTGTGCCTCAAATTACACCTCCAACCATCTATTCTGAATTTTTTGGGGGGAAAAAATCGAACAATTGATTCTTATAATTGAAGGCGGGGACTGCTGACGTCTCCGGGGCTCACGCCACCGCTTTTGTATCGAATGATTTTCCTCCGTTAAAAACACCTCTTACTGTGGAGGAGTCATGTTTCATTCTCCCCCCGAAACGCGCTGTACTTGCTGCATGTCAACCTGAGGGAACAGTCCAAGTTTAATTGTTGACATAATGCAGTTAATGTGAACAATATGAGCTTTGCATGTAAGTGTGAACGTCTGACTGCGTGATGCGTTGTTTGCAGAGATGATGAGCATAGTAAATTTATATATTTCAATTATTGTGATTATTTATCATGAGCTTAGATGATTAAGCTGAGCTGAGATGCGCTCAAAGGTGCAGCGCGCCTGCAAAACTCCAAAATAGCTATCAAGCTTTTCTTCCAGTGTCAGTTCAACTGTATTCAAACAATGATGTGTGTGGTTCATACAGTTCAAATGAGAAGATCAGAAACAAAACAAGTTATTAAAACAAATAGGGCATTTAAAGGAGCACTTCGCCGATTTTAGACGATCAAAAAAGTAATCCACCGATTACAGTTACATAATATCCTCTGAGTAAATGACCAAGATGATATCAGGTCTCATTGTCATTATGATCATATCAGGGACATTCTTTTCAATCATCTTCACTGAATTATTCTGTAAAAACTCCGCAGTAAAATGATGGATAAGTTTATTGTTGTATGTTTCAAAAATTCCTAAAGTTATGTAAGAAAAGAAGAAAACATATCTAAGCATAGAAGAAATTATCATAGATTATTAAATCATTTCAGCCCAAACTTTTATTACCTGTCACCCCCCCCAACACACAACACTCTCTCTCTCTCACACACACACACACACACACTCTCTCTCTCTCTCTCTCTCTCTCTCTCATGCACACACACATTGTGTTTTTGAAAGTAACATCGACGAGTTCAAACAAAGCTTTAGGTTTTTTTGTTTTCAAGGCATTCAGTAGGACACCTTTGTTTTAAAAGGCTTGTGCCTTTCTAGGCAGTGATGGTGTAATTTAATACACTATAGTTGCATTGTGGGTATTGGAGGACCCTGCATGTTTTTGGAGCTCGATGCTTCTCTTCTTTAAGATAGCAGGACCATCATTAATCACATTATTACAACAAAATTTTATCCTAAAGTTGAACTAATTTGGCCTGAATGCAGTGTACTGAACACACACACACACACACACACACACACACAGACACACACACACACACTCTTTAAAATAGGAAATAGTGCCATCTTCTGGAACTATTATGCAACACACATTCAACAGTTGAGTTTCAACATTAAAAAACAAACATTCAAACATCATGAGTGAGTGATGCTGTAATTTAGTAAAAAACTAGAGATATTAAAAGATCTATCCACAGTCCTGAGCGTTTTGATTGGTCCAGCGGGGAGTCCTGTGATGATGGCTTCATTTCCTCAGACCAGGTGCAGCGAGGGACAGCTGTGGCACTGGCTCCTCTGGGTTTCGGGAAGAAATCTGCTGTTACTCCACTTTTGGCCACAGAAACCTGGCGGAGGCCCAGCATGCCTAATATAAATCAAAAGACAGGGTGGAGGAGGAGGGGGGAGAGACAGAAATAGAAGTCTAGTTCCAGCTTTTTGTCCTCATTTCCTTACTTTTTTTTAATCCAGAGGAGGGTTTTGCTTAGCGCGCATGTCTTTATCTGATTGTCAAACATTCATGTAGTTACAAATACATGCAGGAGCTGCAGAGTGCGGCCTCCATTTTCACCCACTGGCCATAATACCAACTGAAGCTCAAGTGCTTTAATCAAGGGAACATTAATGTTCCTTTGCACAGCAGTGGAGAGGGTTTCTCATTCACTGTCTCTTCACTTACATTTCAAGCTAATTTTCCCTTTTCATTCATGACATTCAGGCCAGCATCTCTCCTTTTTTTCCTCCTCTTCCCTGCTGCCATAGCTACTCCATTACATCCTCATTAATTTTCCTACAGAGTAATAAAATTAGTATCTGCAGTGTATTAGCGAAGATACTTCCTCCCACAGACACCATTTACACTGCTGCTGTCATCATTTTACCGGCTAGATGATGGTCACTCAACATCCTGAGACACAGATGGACCACAAGGAACCATTAAGGCCTGAATGAACACCTACTTCTCTGTGGACCATTAGGACAGTGTGTGTGTGAGAGTGTGTGAGTGTGTGTCAGGAAGTACCTTTCATCTTTGGCTGCTGTGCACACTAGATCCTCAATACCTTTTTCCTGATTCCGAGGAACCAAAATGACCTAACAAACACAGACTTTTCAATACAAAATAAATTTCTGAGTAAAGTCAATCACATGTTTTTCTCACAGTTTGTATCTACCTTGGGATAGCACTGGCAGACGCTCCACGCAGTCCCGACACACACCATGCAGACGCCCAGAGCGCAAATTGTGATGTAGATGTGCGGTTGCTCCTGAGTCATGATGAAGAGGCCAACCGCCGCCACACAAAGCCCGGCCACTATCAACCCGTACCGATACGGTTTCCCTTCTACCATCACTGCAAATGCTGCTGCTGGATAACAAAGCCCTTATTGGTTTGAAGTAACAACTCAAGCACCTGTCCTACAGTGAGAAAAAAAGCTTTGGTGTTGTTCTGTGTCCGGGCTTGAAGGTGAGGGTGGAGAAAGCACAGTTAGGGTTCCACTCTGCTGGTTATTACAGCCTGCAGACAGCCTGTTCAGGTCAGGTATAAAATTGCAGGTGTGTGTCTGTGTACCTGGTAGGTCACCTTGCCTCAAGCGGCTGGCGATAAAAAGGAGACTCGCAACTGAGCTTCTGAACAGCGTTGAGATGAATGAGTGTTTATGCTGCTTGGTTTGGTTTAATAATTGTCTGGTTATAAATAAATGGACATTTCTCCTCCCTTCCTTTCCAAGGGGGGTTTTCCGTCTTTTAAATAAACAATTCATTTTTCCTAAAGGCAACACCACCCACAGAGAGCTTCGCAGCGATATTCATTAACTCAAGTTTATGATAACATCACAGCGTAGCACTAACAGTGGATGTTCTGCAAAACACAGGATACAAAGCTGAAAGATAAATACCACTGTGCAGTCGACATTCTGCTGTCACTGGTTAAGGCACTTTGCATTTGAGTAAGCTTTCAATGAATCACTCAAAAGTTATGACAGGAAAAAAAAAGTGCAGATACAAAGACGAGCTGTGTAGCGTGAAGAAAAGGTTCTTATCGTGTTTTAAGAAAGAGTGCTGCGCAGCCACAGTAGTAGGTCACAATTGATTCAAGCAGGCCAATAAAATATCCTAATTAGATGTCTACAGAGGTTTTTCAGCCAAACTTTTCAATGGGAATACCTTGATTTTGTTGTAAAAGTTACATAGTGATGTTCTCAAGAAAGGCCCTTTAGTGTAGAAAGTGAAGCTGTGGTCGTTGATCATTTCAATTCCTTTCACAATCAGTCACAGCACACACTTTTAGTAGACACAGAGGCCACATCAGGGCAGAGTCTGTACAAATATGAAGTCTTTTTAAACAGCTGCAGTTTCTTCCTGTTTCTTGGCTTGTCCTCGGGATCAGGGTGTCTGTCTTAAGGCACAGAAGAGGCCGGCGAGTTCATCCATAGCACCGACTGTCCGTTCAGCAGAAGACACTGACACAAATCAGATGTTCATCAGTGTGAGAGGTTAAAGCTGCTCGCTGCGCTCCTGGCTCTTCATCACCGTGTCGTAGGATGGAGGCGGCTCCATAGTCCAGGGCGGAGGGGTGGCTGGCAGGGTGGCTTCAGGCTCTGGTATCCTGCTGACGGAGTCCTCGGACATCTCTCGCCGAATTCGGTCTAACCTCCTAAAGAGAGAGAGAGAGGCAATCATTCTTTCAGAGCTTTCACTTCACCTCTTTCAGTGTTTACACTGCAAAACATAAACTCTGTCTGTGCTTATGTGGTTAGCACTTTATCTTACACTTCAACTCCTTTCAGTGAATAACCTTGAATTGTTTTATCTCCTTTTACTCATGTCACTCTAACTTACATTCAACTCATTCAAGTACCTTGCACTGCAACCGAAAGGTGGCCTCTTTCAGCAGACACACTTAATCTTACACTTCAACTCCTTTCGGCAATCATGCATGAATTGAGAGTCACCTCCTTTTAATGGTAAAACTTGGAGATACACCCAACTCCTATACTTCAACAAACAGCAAGCTCTTCTGAGAAAAAACACTTTATCTTACACCTCAACCGCTTTCAGGGCTCATACCTGAACTGACAGTTAACTCCTTTTCTTGGAGTCCTTTTAACTCACACTTTAACTTATTTTAGTGCTTACACTTGAATTGGTAGTCAATTCCTTTTTAATGATGAAACTTAAAGTTACACTTTCACTCCTTTCGGAACTTGCACTTAAGTTCAGCAGGAACAATTCAACAGACAGCAGCTCCTTTGTGAGACCAAGCTCCTTTCAGCACTTGGACTCCAAATAAGAGATTTATCTTGAACTTCAGCTCCTTTCAGCTCTTTGGGATGGCAGCAGCTCAGTCTTGGCTTTGGAACCGCAGGGTGGCCACTTCAAGTTCAACACAGACAGTTTGTCTCCTTGGCATTGCACTTCAGATCCCATATTTACACCACATTTCCTTCAGGAAATGCATTCTGTTTATATGTTATTCCCCTCTGATCATTTTATTCCATTTTCTCTAAACAAACTATGCACAGTCTTGGTCTCACTTTTGAAAGATTGTTCAGGTTAAGAAATACTGATCAGGCTAAGTTCCATCAGTGTCTGGTAGTAGAAAAAGCCTTGATGATGGAAACTGTGCTCCTGGCATCTTTCTTCTTCAGTGCTGGACAATAAGCAGAGCACGTCTTGTTTAAATTCACAGGCTATCGTAGATTACCTCAGACGGGGAGTCTGTCAGCCACATGCATGTGTGGCTGCTGTTTTCCCCATGACCTACTTCCATAATCAGTTCATAATCCAAAAATCTGTAGCTTTCCAATTCTAAGTGTCACAAGTCCAGTGATTTCAAGTTCCTGATGTGCTTCACTGCTCTTTGTCAAACTGTGACTAATATGCGTTGATGTGTCCAAGAGATCTGTTCACAACAAGACCGTTTGTCAGCTCATCTCCCTGCATGGCGTGCTCTGGCGTTTCTTTCTCTCTGTGTTTATTCACCTTGAACAACACATGGGAAGCCTGAAATGTTCTTTTTCCAGCGTTTTGGACCTAACAGAGTTATCTCAACAACTATTAGATGGATTGCCATGAAATTTGATACAGACATCCATGTTTCCCAGAAGACGATTCCTGATGAATTTGGTGATCACATAACTTTTTTTCCAGCATCCCATGAGGCCGACTTGTGGTTTTGAGGGAAATATCTCAACTTCTATTAGATGGATTACCAAGAACTTTGGTACAGAAAATCATGTTTCCCTCAGGATAAAATTTAGTATCTTTTGTTGATCCCATAAATTTTTCATGTGACTCCATCATCAGGTAAAAACTTTACTTTTTCCAATACTTTGGTTTATGTCAAAATACCATGTAATAGACCACGTAGTGACATTCCCATCAGGTGCAAATAATAGCATGCTAACATGCTAATACAGGAGGATCAACAAGCCTGCTGAACAGCAGTATTTTAGCATAGTCATTGTAAGCATGTTCAAAAGCTGACATTAGTATTGAGCTCACAACATTAATTGTATCTTCAAGTATGCTGAGCTGTTCGCAAGGATGGAGACTCTTAGGCTGCAATCAGACCAACTTGGGCGTTGCAGCCATTAGCAGAGGTTTATGCAGCAGTGTGGGAGCGTTTCAACTCGGATTGTTTGGAATGCAGCAATGCTGAATGATACAATACTGGTCTGATGGCCCACGCAGCGTAATGTTGGGATGCATTTCTCTAGAACTTGACTTTTGTGTAAGTTTACGCTGCAGGATGGCTACAAGTTTTTTTTCCATATACTTTGTCCATACTACATTAGCCTAAAAGCACTGCCTACTTTAAAATGAATGGATGAACTGGCATTTTTGCTGCAACCCCTGATTTGGTCTGAATACAGTCTTAGCCTCATTGGGTTGTCACTTGTTGTATAATGTCTTCTTGAATTCTTGTTAGAGGTAGGAAATTGGAAAATAACCAGATTGTTATGATGAAAAATCGAAGATTGAAGAAAATTTTAAAAGTTATACAAGTAGTGGAGCAGAAGAGCAACTTTTCTTCTGTCTTGTACAACTCTCCGTCCCTATGACCCCGGAGAGATCCTAACCCCTTAGTTTACTGCTCCACGTTATCCCGCACATGATTTTTGAGATAATTAATAGTAAACCCAATAAATTCTGCATCATATCATCACCTTTGAATAGCCAGGGCTTGCTGTGGGCTGAAGCGCGTGCCTGTGCGAGGGTGCAGGAGGAAGTGTCCGGGCACTGCTACCTGGAGATTCTTCATGGCCATGCAGAGTCCACTGACCAGCAGGCCCACGCCCCCCAGGCCCAGGAACAACCCGACCCCGAACAGCGGGGCTGAATGTTGGGGCAGGCCCACGCACAGGGCCATGACCCCCCCAGCGGTCACCAGCAGCATGCCCAGACAGAGCAGCATGCCCTGGGGGATCGGCATCTCCAGAGCCGATGCCTTCCAGTAAATAACTCCTTCCAGCTACGACAGCACCTCCACTTCAGCAGCAGCAGCAGCAGCCCGTCTGCACGAGAGAGAAGAGGGGGCTCAGATACACAGCATCCACTACAACTGGGAGAGTGTCTGTGCGCGCGCGCGTGTGTGTTTGTATGTGTGTGTGAGAGAGAGCGAGAGAGGGGGGGGGGGGAGTGAGAGAGCTAAAGAGTGTGCAAGCGAACAGAAGCAAAAGAAAACTAACTTCGGGGGGTTTATAACAAGGGTGTGTGCAACATGTAAATCATCTTTGCGCGTGCGTGCGTGCGTCTGTCTGTGCGTGTTGTGATAGACATCGATCATCTCTCTCTACCTGACAGGAAGTCGCTGTTCATCAGATGCGTGGACTGAAAGCTTCACCATCTCTTTTCCGCTCTTCATCAACTTTCGCTCCGCTCGCGGTGTCCGTATGGCGTCCACCCTGAAACAAAGTCAAAAAAACAGTCCGCGCTCCGCTTCGGTCCGTGTGTTTTGCGCCCCCGCCGCGCCTCTCTCATACTGTCCACCTCTGCCGCGTCGCTTTCTCTCCACGCAGAGGAAGCATATCCGGTTTTTTGAGGGGGTGATTTACTGCACCAAAAATCTGTCGGGGAAGAGTTGATGTCGCATGTGAGCCGGGAACTGTATGGTTTTCATCTGGCCCACAACAGCTACAACAGCAGCAGCAGCAACAACAACAGAGCCGCGCAGGGTGAGGAAGTGCTGCTTTTTTATGAGGAAGGGTTTTCAGTGACGAGGAATGGAGGGCAGGGCGGTCTGAACATTGACACTTTTTTTTGCCTCTGTTTGGGCAAGCAGTTTCTGCACAAGGAGAGAATTATGGTTCCAGTCATACAACAGCCGATAAAGCCCACAAACAAAAGGCAGACTGTTTTCGCGCTGAGGTGGAGCTCTGCTGGGGGTGGAGCAGGATGATCCTCACTGGCCTACTATGGGGGTGGGCTGTGAGGGGAAATGACTGGCTTAATATTACTGTATTGATTATGAATAAAGTTGAGATGCGGTTCAATAAGTGCACATGGTCATCTCAAATCTCGGGACAGTGACCCCTCATCTGGTTGCTCTCAATCTCTGAGACAGGAGATGCCTCAGATATTGGAAATATGGATTTAATCAGTTTTTATTTTGTTGCCAGTTGCTTTTTAACTTCTCAAGCTCGTAAATTCCCTTCTTAATCTTTTCCAAACTGGTCTCTTCTGATAAAGAAATGCATCAATAAAAAAACGATCAACCCCACCCAAATATTTCTGGGTTCCCTCGGGGCGACACTGCTCCATACTTGGGCAGAAAAACACTTGTGGAAAAATGCTTTACTTGGAACAAACTGGGTAATAACAAGGGAACACAATAATGCCCTTGTGTTTTATTTTTTTATTCATTTTCTCGTTTCTTGTTGCCGTTTTTCTGGGGAAGCAGTTACTCTTAATCAAATTATTTGTTCTTTTTTTTTCATAAGAAATTCAATTTATTTGCATGGTTACCTTTTATTCTCTCCTGTCCTTTGATATTTCAATCTCCACATTGCAAAATATTTGCTAATTACCATCATAAATAGCAAATATGGATCATTCTTTTGTTTATGAAATATAATTCTACAAAGACAAAGAAATCTGTGTCTTGTCTCTAATTCAGAGGAAACTATAGTTTTCTTTCAACCTATATGTGGGATCAGGTTGCACTCACTCTGCTTACTATCAGTATATTAAGAAATAAATATATATGAACTACTCAATCAGGTTCCTCCTTCCCATTTAAACCCTAAGTGTGTCCATTAGTACTAAAGAGTATTCTAACATAAATACAGACCAGGCTTATCATTTTGCATTGTAATACAGCTGCATTATTCAGCATGGAATTGGCCTAAAATTACAGTTTGAATATCTTTAAACCATGAATTATGTCAACAAACAATATGGTGTGCAAAAGTTTAAATATGTATAAACGAGAGGGATTGAAGAAAAAAGTTCTCTGAGTTTAGGGGGGAAATCTTTCTCTGCAGTATGAAAATACACTCTGAGGTACATTAGAAAAAAAAACATGTCAAAACAAGGAAAATTTACTATCTGATGTGGAGTTTATAATCATGATTTAATGTCTTGGACGCTGATGTTCATGTGTCAGTTCTCAGTGGCTTTTGCTCCATATTGAGTTTAAAGCTAAAGTTTTATGTCAGTGTTGAACAGCAGTTGTGAAAGTGACTTCCTTGAGTGACTTAAAAAGCTTGGAAAAAAAATCTAAATACAAACATCTACACAACTGTACAAACTTCTGATGAAGACAAAATCCTTAAGTTGAAAGCTCCAGAAAAGCTGCTAAATGGACCTTATGTAGAGGTTGTTATCTTTATGGCTTAATCTTTAGATCAGGCTGCATAAGGGAGAAGACTTGATATTTAACTGCTGTACATTTACAATAAGCATTGTTGGTTAATGAGTCACAATTTTTTATCTTTGGTCATTGATTTATTAAATAAAGTTGAATACTTTAAAAACACGCTGCAAGATTTTTTGTTAGTTGCCTTTTATACAGAAAACATATCAGACGTGGAGGCATGCATATTCAGAGGAATAAAGAAACATAACATGTGTGTGTGTGTGTGTCCATCAGAGCAGCTGAGGTTGTCCTTGTGCTGTCAAGGATCACAGCAGTAAATTTGTGGTCCTCATTTCTGTGCAGCATCTTATTTTGGAGGTCAGGATGGTAGTAAGACTTCTTCACACAATAAATCAGTGTACAGTTCTACTCGTTTGAGGGCTGACAATAATACATACAATTCATCATTGTATTTTTTTTCATTAAATTCACATAAATTTTTTTAAATTTTGAAGACACTGTGTCATATTATATTTATAATGTAGGGGCATTATTGTGTTTTCAGTCAATGTTCTGTACACCATTTAAATGAATTACATACTTGGATTTCTGTGTATTGTCTTATCCATTAACTAATATTATTATGGCATGAAAATCAATGTGCAGAGACTAGAGATGTGATTGATTATTTATTAATAAACCTAAAGAACCTTTCAAAAATAATATTAGTTAATTAATCTCATTTTTGTTTATTGTGTTTTGTTGTTTTTGAAAGAGTAATTATGCCAAAAATAAATGAAGGGATGGAGAGAGAGGGTGAAATTGAAATTATTAGAGATTATTATCTCTTCTTAACTTTTAAA
Source organism: Acanthurus leucopareius (assembly GCA_029814765.1). Classification (NCBI taxonomy): domain Eukaryota; kingdom Metazoa; phylum Chordata; class Actinopteri; order Acanthuriformes; family Acanthuridae; genus Acanthurus; species Acanthurus leucopareius. The sequence goes on from JAQMCX010000046.1 coordinate 7,227,203, forward strand.
TGTTGGAAATTCCCATCAGCACCTGAATGTCCCATGCCAAAGTAGTTAATTTTAGAAACAATTATTAAATTTTCCTTAATGATTTACCTTCCTCCTACAACTTTCAGGTCTCTGCAAATTAATTTTCACATCACACTGCATAATGGAAGCAACACACTACAACTATATGAAAATAATATACCATAAGTTAGCATGCATCTTGTTTTCTCGTGATAAAATAAACAAAACACTTATACAACACTTGGTAATAGGAGGATTGTATGTTTAGGCCTGCAGTGGGTCAGGTTAAAGCTCAGGCGGTGTAGCCAGTGAGCCTCAGTGGTCTGGAGAGCAGTGGAAAAACTCATATGGTCAGATGACTCATCGTTCCCCTGCTTTCAACAAGCTGACAAGTATGTGTGTGGCACACAGACTGGAAGACATCCTCAGGCCTGAGTGCTAGTTTCCCAAAGTGCATTATAATTCCCATCTTGTGACAAACTATGTTAATAACGAAGGCAGAAACATTTGTCCAGGATGACGTGTCGACATTCTCAGAGTACAAAGGATCACTGCATTGTTAAATAAACAACACCAGAGAGGATAATTATCCAGTTTTCCTGATTTGTTGGAATCCTGGATTTCCTGTTTGTTCCAACTTAGAACTCATCCCCATAAAACAGTTTAACACAATCTTGACCCTCTTTGGTTTTAAAGCTCCAGATGAAAGTCTGCCATTACTAAAATTAGGATCACCAGATAATATAAAGCTCAGGTTCCTATCAACATCGGTGTAAAACTTTTGCAAAGTACTTGAGTAACTGAACTAAAAAATCAACATTTATTAGCATTTTTCTCTACAGAGTATAAAGAAAATTTGAAACAAGGCTTGTAGTTAAAATTTCCACCTTTAACTCCTGTTGCAAGCACTGTGTCAATTAAAGATTAAGTACTGCAAAAAGGTTACTAACTGCAGCATCCTTGGAGAAGACATTAAAGGGAATTAAACCAGATTTCTACCATATAGGGGTGATCATGTCACCTACCCAGGAACCTATAACTGACTGCCTGCAAAGAAATGTATCATACTTTCTTTTTAAAAAAAGGAACCTCTTTAGCAATTTATATATTATTATCATGTGTAATTTCCAGATTTTTAATGTCATATGATCTTGTTAACAATAAGGATGAAGTATTAGACACCGGTAAAATTTTAAAAGAACAAAGCTAACAGAAATAATTGATCATTTTTGCTCTTGTGTGAATTATGTCAGCTGCTTTGAGTCAGCAAACACTGCTGCTGTTTGTTTAAATGAATATTCCTTAGCATGAATACACTGGACCTGTGTTTAATATGTTAGGTCTGTGCTAGCTTAGCTTAGCATAAATCTTGTAGTCACTGGGACTTGCAAATAAATGGTCTAGTAAATCTCCACCAAGCAACAACTTGCTTGTACAAACTTTGATTTTGCACAGATTTAACATAAAAGGTTTGAAATTTTAATTGATGAGCTTTAGAAAAAGCTATGCTAACTCTTTCCCTTGTTTCCTGCCATAGTGCTATGCTAACCTAAGTGTCTCATGGATGTAGCTTCCGATTTAACCAACAGATATGAGACTGGTATCAATGCTCTCATCAAACTCTCAGCAAGAAGGCAAATGAATGAATTTCCAAAATTTCAAACCATTCTTTTAAACATATGTTGATAATACCAGCTTGATCTCAATCCACCTGAGTGATTATGTGGTGACAGAGGAATATTATCAGATCACTTTGAGACAACACTTAAGACTCAGTGAAACGGTGGCCTGTAATGACCACACTCTTTTTAAAGACATAAAGTGTCTTGGTGCTTTGTTTTGGTCTGATAAGGCTGAATCTGGTGTAATTTACCTTCAATTTGATCATCTATTTACATTTGCACTTACACCTGCATTGTAATACAGAGAATTAAAGGGAAACATGCAAAGACTAGCACAACAACACCAGAAAGAAACATGCTTCAAGTGTGATAAAGTGTGCCTCTTGCAGAGTCTCAGTAAAAGCCCCCGTCCTTTGCCTATTCATCTTTTGGTCTTATGTACAGAGATTTGGAGGGTCCCCATCGTCAAACGTCACACCTCAAAGCTGATCTCTCTTGACTGTCCAAACAGGGGCTCTGTTGCCAGGTGTGTGTCTGAATATGCACGACGCAGGTGTGTGGAGCTGCATGTGGTCTTAATGGCAACCTCATAAGGCGGCGGGGGCTCCAGCCACGGAGGAGGGTGAGGTGATGGACTAAAGCTGCCTGAGTCCATGGGAGGGTAGTCGAATTCCTCACCACGAACAACTTGTCTGTGGCGTTCCATTGTCCTGCGATCGAGAAAACATTGGCAGTAAAAAAAAAAATGTGAAAACAAAATGTGGGAACATTTATTTATTATGGAAGAAAAACAAAGTGATATGTCTCCTATAATTTAGTTCTGTAAGTGGTGGTAAGTGTTTCCTGCCAAATGCAAAAACTGGGCTTCACAAAATGTTATAGTTGTGCATGTCAATAAAAAAAACCTTTTTAATTACAACCAAGAACTGTAACCATGAACTATGTATGAACAGAGTTTTTTACCAAATAATTTTTACTTGTATATTTCACTAAACAGCACATACCTAACCAAACAGCAGGATCCAATCAGTTGTTTTGTAGAAAATAAAACCCTTTGATTACAGTCTTTTGATTACAACACACATGATCTTGAATCCAATTGTGCAAGAAAAAGGTTCAGTATTCTGAGAAATATGCTTACTTGTTTTCCAGCAGAGAGCTAAATGAGAAGATCAATACAACTTTCATGTCTGTTGAGTAAATATGAAGCTACAGCCAGAAGCCTGTTAGCTTAGCTTAGCATGACCAGCAAAAGAGGCAATTCTAGCCTAGTTTTAACCCAAAGGTAATCCATTTCAATTAGCTACCTGCACCTCTAAAGCTAAGATATCAACATGGAATTTCTCATTTGTTTACTTTGTCTATAAGTCAGTATCTAAAAACAACAATTAAGCCTCTTATTTGGTTTTCTTTGGAGAATTAAAAAGTAAATGAACTTTCTACACCAGGTTAGCTGTTTCCTCCTTTTTAAGTCTTTAGCTGATGATGCGAGCAGCTGCTTCATATTTGGCCTATAGACATGATTACAGTATGGATTTTCTCATCTAACTATTGTAAAGAAAGCAAATTTATTCTGTTTTTCAGTAATTATATTTAGCTGGCTGTGTGTCTTGACTACAGGAAGTCATTAATAGGATATAAATCGATCATGGAATATGTCATCCATGGTTGGTCGCTGCATGCAGAAGGTAATATGTCATTTATTTCCTCAGATTTACATATATCATATGTATATTTGGCCGAAAATATTGAAAAATAACATCAGAGTGGGCATTTTGTTTTGACAAGATGCAGTTGTTGGAGTCTTTGAGCAAGCTGAAGGTAGAATTATGTACAAATCTGTCTCTTACGTCAACTTGCAACTTTGAGCCTATGATGTTATCAAATGCATCAAATGCTACAACAGGAAAAATGAATTAAATAACATGGCAAAGTGGACAATTATTAAATGCTAATGTTCTTGTCGTGTAACAGCCTACACTAAATCAATAGCTGAAGTCTCTCTGGCTTCAGAATAAAACTGCTTATACTTAAAAATACTAAAAAGTGCAAAAAGTTATGAATCCCATTTTAAAACATTTTTTGCCATTGCTTACCTTGGAAGAAACACTGACTGGGATTCTGGGAAGCGGCTCACTGACGGCGTGAAGAGGGCATGGCTGCCGAGGTGGGGATAGTTATTGTAAGGGTAATGTGGACACTCCTGGTCGAACTCCCGGTGGTTGTAGTTTACGGCACTTTTGCTGTTCATAGCCCAGAAAAGCCCCAGGATGAGCATGACAACCCCCAACACCACACAGCAGAGGGAGAAAGCCTGCAAGCGACTCTGGTAGGTGACCAGGAAGGCTGTTGCACCCCCGGTCACAATGAGGAAGGCTCCGATGAAGATAGCTCCATGGTGCAGGGAAGGCATCCTCCTCCAGGACTGTAGCTGTTTCTGAAATTACTGTATATGTTGTGACTGGCTGGATAGTGTCACTTACGTTCAAGCAGTCTGACGGAATGTGTTCCCCATGCGCTCTGATACTGACCAGACATTTAAATAACTGACTCCACAGTTACAGTAGTCCTATTGTGAAAAAAAAAACCTTCAGTGAATTTCACTCGCTTGTTCCAAGAATTTCCATCTCCAATACTGTCACAAAGATCAGCTGATCAAGTCAAAGTCCAAGTGTCAAGTCCTCACTTTGTACATCTCCAGCTCCTCTTGAAAAGAGTTAAAATAAATGTTTTGTTGCGAAAGTAAAGAAAAAATAAAACGATGAAGGCTTTGATGCGCATCAGGCCAGTGTGGAGTAGCTGTGTTTATCATCAAGGCAGATGGACGAGAGGACAGCAGAGCCCATTAAGAAATCTTTACTGGCGCCCCACCCTCCCTCTGTCTAATGTGTCTGAAGGGTACCACTTTGGCTCTGTGTGTGTGTGTGTGTATTGTGTGTGTGTGTGTGTGTGTGTGTGTGTGTGTGTGTGTGTGTGTGTGTGTGTGTGTGTGTGT
>JAQMCX010000046.1:7231919-7284244 GCA_029814765.1 Acanthurus leucopareius
GTGTGTTTTGTGTGTGTGTGTGTGTGTGTGTGTGTGTGTGTGTGTGTGTGTGTGTGTGTGTGTGTGTGTGTGTGTGTCCACTTACTTGTTACATAGTGAGGACCAGAGCAAGTTTTTTAACCATCAGAGTGAGGACCTTTTTTTTGGAAAGTGAGGACATTTTGCCCGGTCCCCACAACTTCAAAGGGCTCTTTGAAGGTTGAGTTAAGATTTGGTTTTAAGAGTTGAAATAATGTTTAGATTGGTATTAATCGGATTGGGGTAAAAGTTAGCTTTGGGCATTAAGCGTAAAACAGTCTCACTCTCAACTCATCACATACTGACGTCTGGACAGGACTCCCTTGGCGTCAGTTCTTAAAGCACGAGGTGCTGCTTTGGCATCAGTTTGGGACGTGCAGGCCTTCCTGCCACAAAGTCTTTCTAAAATGTGGTTAACACTGTGAAAGAGTTGCTATTTGAAACATGTCTGACTTTGGACTGCAATTTTAAACACCTATTATCATCTGTTTTACTTTGGGACAAAGTAAAATTTTTTTCTACGTTTAGTAAAAAACAAACTTAATTTGGCTTTGGAAAAGATAGTTGACTTTTACTCTCCTGAGGTTTGAACCTTGATCTCCTAGATGACATTTCGGCCTTCTTAAGGGATTTTTGCTCATTCATTGTTGGGAGCATCCAATACTGTCTTCCAAATACGACCGGATCAAACCTGCTTTCTGTGACAAACTGAGTAAAACAAGACTTTTTGGTTTTGATGGTTCTTAGTAAAGGTCCTTAAAAGTGTAGAGCTACAAATGTATGTGTTTGGAGTGTGAAATATTGCAAATAAGAAAGACTGGAATAAAAGCTCAAATGCTCAAAGAAAACAAGCTGTTGTAACCTAGCTGTGTTTGGATACAAAATTCAAATAAAAATTTGGCAGTCGAGTTTATTTGCAAGCCAGTGAGACATATGAAACAATGTTCAATACAACCTTGAATCCTTAATAAATTTGTTTAATTGATAAAAGATAACATGACCTTAAAAGCCATGAATCTAAATTTAAAAAAACACTGCAGACACCAAGATCATGATGTTTTTTATGAATTTGAATCCAAGTTTGCTGGTTTTAGTGAGAAGGAGACAGTTTGTCAACTACAATTTAAATATAAATAATAGTGAAATTATATAAGAATATTCATTTTTTAATTAAGCATATTCAAATTTTACTCAGACTAATAAAATAAAAAATATAAATAAAATAAAAAATAAGACTTACAACTTAAATAAATAAACCAGGTACATTTAAAAAAAGCGATTAAAAGCTATGCTATGCTATGCTAACAGCTCTGTGAAATTGTCAATTGTAATTGCACAGCATTTTTTAAAGCTGAATATGTGCTATTACACTCACAAAAGCAAAGCTAAACCAAATTGATTAACTGACTGACTGATGCACGATTAATCTCTTATGTTGTGGATTCTTATTTTTACTTTATCACTCAATTGATTTTTTTTAATGCACCTATATTGTCAGAGCATTGTTAAAAGGAGCCTGAGAACAAGACTTTCAGCAGCAGCAAATGCTTTATTGCTTTACTACAGAGCACTCAAAACATAAATGATAGGGCAACCACAAACAGCAAAATTACGTTATATATACAATATTAATATTCAAAGTATTTTTTTTAAATAACTTCTTAGACTTTTTCAATGGTTGATGTAGGCAGTGTTGTAACAGAGCCATATTCACAGCGGGCATGGTGTGACAGCCTCTGCGCTTTGTGATTGGTTAAAGTTCAGAAAGGCTACAGTTCCAGAATTCCCTTCAGTCACTCACTTAACCAATGAGCGTGAAGCTTTGGCATACGGTCACGCCCTCTTCGCATTTTTAACCAATGAGTGCGGTTTTGCCCTATCACAGTGAAGAGGTGATCAGGAGTCGGGGTTTGCGGTTGGAATAATCAATACAGAGTTTAGTTGTAGTCTAACTAAAAAGTGTAGCAGATACTTTTGCGTTCTGTGCGCGTGCAGACTCAGATCTGATCAGCAACCATGGATCCGCTGTTGTATTTAGGTGGCTTGGCCGTCATGTTCCTTCTGTGGATCAAAGTCAAAGGTCTCGATTACGTGATCGTTCACCAGAGATGGATATTTGTGTGTTTATTCCTGCTGCCGCTCTCCGTTATATTTGATGTGTATTATTATGTGCGAGCGTGGCTCATTTTCAAGATGTGCTCCGCGCCCAAACTGCACGATCAGCGCGTGCGAGACATCCAGCGACAGGTGAGCCATCATCACCTGGAAGTGTGTGCGTGCACATGTGTGTATGTGTGCAAGTGTGTACATGTGTGTACAAGTCAGTGTGTGTGCTCTTTAAGGCTTATACTCATTTGATTTACTAGGATCAATATAGGAGCACGTCTTAATATCATAATACAGCTCTATACAGAATTAATGACAATAAACATGTAATTCAAGTGAGTTTTACTGAAGTAATATCCGAAATCCATAAATGGCATTACCCCGTACAAAGATAAGAGAAAGGGAGGTGCTTGTTATATATATTGGCAGACATTCCTTACAATGTGTGTTTTTCCCTAGTATGAGATATATAAGGCTAGAGCAAAAACTGTCCTGACAGCAAATGTGCAAGAGATCAAATGTTGGTGCTTTTTCTTTATCTGTGTTGACTTGTCAATCACTCATACAATTATTACACTACTGTTTTATATTTGCTTACATATTTACCTGCCTGCTGTACTTATTTACATGGCTGTCACAGAAAGCAACTATTACATAAGTGTTGAAGCTCTTATGAAACATGTTGTTGATGTCTGACTTTCTGATTTGAAGTCCATCAATTTATTTGGATTTGCACAGGGCTTTTGTGTTCATAGCTACTTCAATATACTGCAGCCAAACTATCCAAGCAAAACAGCTAACCCTTACCAGTTTTTCATGTTAAATAATTTTTTTTAACTTAACTAGTCAAATAACATGTATGTCCATCACCTAATTCTGAAAAATCAAGTCCGATACATGTGTATTCTCACTATGTTCTTTCACTATCTGCTTTTTATAGAAATGGATGCACTTTAGCAATTTTTCTTTAGATAATGTAATATATCTCTTGTATTTTCCACTGGGAGCTCTTGAAGATACATCTGTGTTCTTTATTAATGAGAATATTAAGATCTTAAACATTTGAAGCATCATTTTAACATACTACCTCAAGCTGTTGTGTTACTGTTGTACAGTAAATATTCATGCAAGAGTTTAGTTGTGTGAATCTATTTACAATCTGACAACATGCTGACCATACAGATGAGTTTTAGGTCATCTAATGGAATTAAAGAGAATAATAAAAAGCAAAAAACATTAGACCTGTCCACATTGAAATAGAGAAAATATACTAAGAAGAGCTTACAGGAGCTGTCATGGCCTTTGACCTCCATAATGTCATCAGACAGACTTGATGATGGCTGAGCAAAATAGGTAAACAGTCAGGTCTGCTCTGTTTTTCCTGTTCTGTTATAATTAATCACACATTTCTGTCTGTCTCATGTGACTCATTTAAGGTACGTGAATGGAAGAAGAAGGGCGGTAAAACCTACATGTGCACAGGTCGACCCGGCTGGCTCACTGTTTCTCTTCGAGTCGGGAAATACAAGAAAACACACAAGAACATCATGATCAATATGATGGACATTTTGGAGGTGGATACAAAGAGGCAGGTAGGAGGATTCAGCACATAAAAGTTTTGTTCCCAAATGCTTTGCCAATTTGTAAAATGTGTCAGAAATTAAAATACAAGAGTTGTGTTTTCATTCACTGAAACATTAAATTTCAATGGGCTTTACTCAAAGACTAGAAATATTTCTACTCAGACATTTTAGAGGGCAGAAAAAACACAGGTGTAACCAACCATGTTGCAGCTGAAGGAAATATTAATTATATTATTTTCCAGCCTCTTTTTTTCCTTTTTGCTTTGAGAAAATCTGCCTTCCCATGCATACATGCATGCAAGTTAGACAAAACTTTGCACATAAGTCAAATCTAATGCCAAACTTCCTCCATTGACGTGATGGTGATGGTGATCCAGCTGATGGTGGCGTCAAAGCAGCTGCCCAAATTTAAAAAAAAATCTCATCACACTGCATCCAAAAGACTGTTAACAAGCCAACGGTCATCCTTAACAACTTCTTCCTTTGAACGAGACTTGGTTTAATAATTTTACCTTTATCATGTTTCTCATTTAATCTCTTAAAATTTTGCTAATCTCAGGGTTTACCCATGTGATCATCTAACATTAAGAATATGACTGGTTTGGCTGTTTAATAGTTCAACTATAATTCCAGTTTTCAGCATTTAACCTGGTTAACACAGTGTTATTACTGGTTTTCACTTTAACTTTAAATCATAACAACGATTCTGTCTGGATTTTTTTTTTTATCAGCCTGATGCTGAAACTTTACTCACAGCGATCTTTGCTTTTTGAGGTGGTGAGAGTTGAGCCGCTGGCCAACATGGGTCAGGTGACCGCTCTGCTCAACTCCATTGGCTGGACTCTGCCAGTGCTGCCTGAGCTCGATGACCTCACTGTGGGTATGTTGTCCTTATTACTGTGTAATATTTACTGGTGAATAATCAGAAAGGCATCCTCTGTGGCTCTCATGTTTCTAAAAATAGAGGAGATTTACTGATGAATTCATCGGCTCATTGCTCAGTGATGTAGATCTGCATCTATTTGCTGCATCCTGTTCAGAGCCTCAGTGACTTCTCTAATTGTGTTAGAGGATGGATGTTGTAGCTCAAAAGATGAAGAAAATAATGGGAGGAAGGGATGAGGATTGGAGGAAATGGCTGCAGTATTTGAAGCAACCCTGGATCAGGTTTCATAATGGATTTCCTGATTCCATAAACTGCACATCAACAGTCTAATGTTTTGCCATCCTGCTGTGGTACATTCATTTATCCTCATGTCCACACAGGAACATCCATACACAGTCCCAGCAGGCAAACGCTGTTTTCTGTGTTTGCCTGCAGTTTGTCTCACCTGTAAAGATGTTTAATTATTAAGAACAAATCTTTTCTTCTGTCTTTCCTTTAGGTGGTTTGGTGATGGGTACGGGCATCGAGTCTTCGTCTCATATTTACGGGCTGTTTCAGCACATCTGTGTTGCATATGAAGTGGTTTTAGCAGATGGCAGCTTGGTACGCTGCACAGAGGTGAGTATCGACAGTGTGTGATGTTTGACTTAGTCCGGGGTCGTGTATCACGATCATCATCACCATCAGATCATCTCATTACCTTCCTCTCGTAGTTAGCAGCAGAAACACTTACATTGCTTTTAACTGTTTTTTTAAATCCATAATTGTTGGTTCTTTATGGCAAAAAGGCACCAAAATGTCATCTTGCATATGCACTTTAGAGCAGTAAGAAAGTTAATGCCAGTCTTATTTATAGACCTATCTTGTTTAAAACTGAAAATTTGCCACAGTTCATGTTTGGATATTCATGGTGTAGCCAATTTAGGCAATAAATTCCTCATTTTGTGTCATAATGACCAAGTAAGCTGAGTTCTCATGCTCTATTGGCCATGTCAGCAGTGCCTAAGTGTACTAGGATGCATTGCATTTGAGCTTCTAATATACAGCCCCTATGAGGAAAGCAAAAGCAAAGAGAACAAGTTGTGTTTTTGAGCAGCAGGACGCCAATTACATTACTGGTGTTGGAGGAAGAACAGATTTGCAGCAGGAGAAATTGACTTATTACGTTTACCATCAACACTGACAGGGCAGCCAAATTAAATATGACAAATTTTCCCATTAATCCCAATTATATTATCTGTGTTTCTATCTTGTCTTGTTCTGTTACAGCTGTGGTTACACTGTTTATGTTTCTCTTCACTGAATACCAGTTTTTCCTGCTACAGTAGCCTAATTTTTCTCAGGGGTATCACCATGTCGTCTCATATTCTTATCATATTAAGTCACGCACTCGTGGTTCTGATGCACTTGTAGTAAAGAAATTTTACTCTGTTGAATGTGCTTGTAGCTGGATTAGAGAGCTCAGAGTTTACACTTTGCACTTGCTGCTATCATTCATCAAAAATGCATCGATGAAACATGACAATTCCATCAGCTCTTGACATGAAATGAGGTTGAAATATTGCAAAATGTAGTGGACAAGAAACCAGCAGCTGCAGTGGGCTGTTGGATGAAGAGCTGCAGGTGTCAGGCTGCACAGTTTTCAGAGAGGTAACACTTTCTCTCATTGTGTCCTGCAGACTGCAGACTCATGATGTGTGCAGAATAAAATCAGATCAGGTTTGCTCACAGAATGATGGAAAAGGACAATAATTTCCTGATTTCTTTATTGAATTTAACAATAGTTTATTTGCTGCCCCAAAATTCTGTAATCCATTGTATTAAATCCCATTTTCAGTCATCACCCACACAGAAAATCAACCAGAATCTTTCAGATTGAAACTTTAGTTTTATATTTTTATGATACAGTTAACTTTTATGGAAGGTTATGTAGGAATGAATACATTTTGTGGTTCAACAGCCACTTTGGACAAGCTAATGCTTTTCTCATTGCCAGTCTCAAGCTTGGATAAATTTGGTGAGGGTTACGTCAGGAAGGGCATCTGGCATAAGAAAGCCTGTGTCAAATCAAATATACGGATCTCAATGCCTGTTTGGTGGAGCCTGGTCTGCCAGTGAGCAGACGATCTGCCTTTGCAAAAAAAAAAAAAAAAAGGGGGCAGTTGAAAGAAAATAAAAATGTTAAAATAAATAAAAAGAAGTGATGGCAACTATCATCTGGAAAAAGGTTGCACCCCACTAAGAGAATCTATGTTTAATCCTAAACAATAATAAAAATTCAAATGTACTCTGGATATATGGGTACAAACTAACATTTTTTCATACTTGCAAATAGAAAATAAAATCCTGTAAGTGAGACAAAAGTTTTAGCAGAAAGCACCCTTTTTAAAAAAAGGCTCACATCCTTAATCCATAGCACACAAAAAGAAGACACGGTTAATATAAAGGAATTTTGATTAAATTATTTAATCTTTGTTTTATTTGCAGTAAATCCTGAAATAAAAAATACATTAAATAGAGATTTGGAGCTTAGTTTCTCCTCATAAATAACCCCCCCCTGTCTTTTAGCAAAGAAAAATACATAGTCCTTCCTCTTCTCTGACTCTACATCCCTCACTAATGATTTTGGAAGAAAGTTCTCAATCCAAAGGGAGCCAGATGAGGCCAAGTCGCCTTGTGGTTTGTCACAATAACATGTTGTGTCGTTCTCTCACTAAGTGAAGCAAAAAGAGTGGTCTTCTTGTGGAGAAGACATAATGGTCGATGCTTTGAGGTTTGCCTTTGATTTAGCTGTAAAAGCCAACATGCAAACAAATAATCAAACATTAGAAACCGAGGAGGCTTAAACCAAATCCATCATGCACATTCATCTTCTCTACCACTCAGAAACTTTATTATTCTGTCTCACAGGAGGAGAACTCTGACTTGTTCCACGCCGTCCCATGGTCCTGTGGAACTCTGGGGTTCCTGGTTGCAGCTGAGATTAAGATCGTCCCCGCTAAATCCTGGGTGAAGCTACGCTATGAGCCCGTCAGAGGACTGGAGAACATCTGCAAACGCTTCTCTGAAGCTTCAGAGAACAAGCAGAACACATTCGTCGAGGGTATCCAATACAGCCTGGACACTGCTGTCATCATGACAGGAACCATGACTGACCACGCCGAGCCTGATAAGGTAAAGTGTTTGTGAGTTCATGTTTGGCTCGTTTTCATGCTTAATCTCGGTTAACATCCCTTTTTTTTCTCCTCTTTGATCAGATTAATAGAATTGGCCTGCACTTCCAACCCTGGTTCTTCAAACACGTGGAGAGCTACCTGAAAGGCGACCACACTGAAGTTGAATACATCCCTCTGAGGCAGTACTATCACAGACACACACGCAGCATCTTCTGGGAGCTTCAGGTACACAGAACACACACACACAGGCGGCCATTAAAGGTCTACATATATCTGCCAAAGTTTAGCTTGTCATCATCATATCTACTCCTGGTTCACTTCTCTTGATTACGTTCTAAAGTTCTTTCTCTGTCACAAACACACATTTTGCACTCTCACATACACACACACACACACACACACCATTAGCCATTAGTGGGAGGGGGGGTTGGCATCCTTTGTTTTCCGTACCAGTAAACGGTGTGATTAAATATGCATAGTGTTGGTCTGGCAGACAGTTACAGGAGCTGGCTCTGGGCTTTAGGGTGCTCTCGGGTTTTGAAAGGGTTTTGCAGATAACGCAGAGGAAAGACGGACAGAAATGAGGCTGACCGAGGCTTTTGTAAAACCATTAAATGTCAATTTGTGATAGACATCATTGCTGTGCTGGACATGGAGACGTGACGGAGCATATGGTGCTTGTTAGAAGGTTGTGGCTGCCCTCTAGTGGAAGAGGAGATGTGCATCAGCAACAGCAGACCTGAGAAATTCTTTTCTTATGTAGATATTAAATGTTATATAATGAAAAGGCCACTGAAAAATAACAACACCATGTTTATGATTGATTTAATTGTAATATTAAATGTTAAAGGACTGTACGAAATTATTTGCATGGGGGGGTTTTAAAATCTTCAATTTCTTCTTTCTAACAAGCACACATTTTTGTTTTATACTCAAATATTTTACATTTTTTGACATTTTCCCACTTAAAATATGATAAATTAAACCTCTTCTATTCAGACAGATGTTTGTCAAAGTAATACTGCAACTGAAATCCTGTGGTTTTTAAATTTTTACATTATGCAGTTATTCATTTTCACAGTTTGGTATTCAGTTTCCTTGTAAAATTCAAATTATTACATCTATTGTTTGCCCCCACACATAAATTTAACTCCTTCCCAGCACAGAAGTCTACAAAAATAGTACAAATAGCTTAATGTCATGACTATTTATTCAAGAAAATATAGGAAAAACTATAAAATAATACCCATTGTAAATTTACTGAGGCCAACATGCTTCTTTAAAGTATTTATGATGTCTGAGCAGCAGTCTAAAGGTTTTCTTTTATCTGTTTGTGTATGTCTCTGTGTATATTTGTGTCCTTTCTTCAGGATATTATTCCCTTTGGCAACAACCCAGTGTTTCGCTGGCTTTTTGGATGGATGGTTCCTCCGAAGATCTCACTGCTGAAGCTCACCCAGGGGGAGACCATAAGACGGCTTTACGAACAGCACCACGTGGTTCAGGACATGCTGGTACCCATGAAACATCTGCAGGCTGCCATCACGCGCTTCCATCAGGACATCAATGTAAGAGTCATATGTGAAAGACACCACTAAATACCCACAGTTTAAAGTACAGACTCCTGCTTTAAGTCCTGTGTGTTTTGTGTTATTTCAGGTCTATCCTCTGTGGTTGTGTCCATTCTTGTTGCCTCCGGGCAGAGGGATGGTTCACCCTAAAGGTCAAGAAGAGGAGCTTTATGTGGATATTGGGGCATATGGAGAGCCCAAAGTCAAACACTTTGAGGCGAAAGCATCAACACGTCAGCTGGAGAAGTTCGTCAGAGACGTGCATGGGTATGTTTAAAATAAAACATCCATGACTGGTGCTGTTATTATTGATAAAGCTGAAAAATATTGACTACATAACCCATTGCACATTTAAAGTATAACAGGATTACATTCATGCTGCATCTTGTATTTATATGTGCCACTACAAATCTACCTCCTGCAGGTTCCAGATGCTGTATGCAGATGTTTACATGGACCGAGAGGAATTTTGGGAGATGTTTGATGGACAGCTGTATCACAGACTGAGAGAGGAACTGGGCTGTAAGGATGCCTTCCCCGAAGTTTATGACAAAATCTGTAAATCTGCCCGACACTGATCCCTGTCCCCCATCACTGGCATCGGACTGAACCCCAGCTGTGTCACAGATTTGCAGAGATATCGGTCTGCCACTCATTTGTGACAGCTTCTAGTTGGGGGGTGTTTTAATAAACACAAAAAAGTTCTCAAAAATACATCTCAGAATTTTTGAAGTTGAAATTTTGAAGTTGTGACACATTGACACAAGCTAAAATATGTCATTTTTGGCAAATCACATTGTGTCTTAAGAAGCCCTTTTATCAATGTGAAGCAGGAGCACAAAGGTTTGAAGTCATGAATGTGTTTTCTTTTTTCTGTACAAAATTAGCATTTTTTCAACAAACATGTTTATTAATTTCATGCACTACTTGAGTCTAAAACCATATGCACATATGGTTTATGCTCTGAGAGCATACTGTGACCAATGTTTTACTTTTCTTTCCTTTTTTAAATGTGTATGTTACATGACTTTTCCCTGTTTAACTACCTTATCTTTGTTCATCCATGTTCTTTACTTACCTTTTGCATTTTTCTCTGTGCAACTTTATTAACAGTTTAGCCTTATTTGCAGTTTCCACAGTGCCAAACTCTTTGAAGACATGACCTCCTAATTAGAGTTATACACATATTTTGAAATATCAGCTTTTGTGGTAAATCTAAGAAATTTCAAGTAAAAATATATATTTTAACTTGTGAGCTATTATTTTGATATTATAATGATATATCACAAGGACTGTATAAAAACAAACAAATAAATTAAATAACTTCTATCTGCAATAAATGTCATTTGCATTATTTTTTTTAAAATGTAGATTATAAAGTTAGAACAGATTGCACTTCAGTAACAAGTGTCCACAGCCACACAGTGAAAGTTATTTGCTTTTAACAGATTAATTTGAATTTATTTGAATAACAGCATAGTGCAAACCTGATGCTTGTCCTTGTGTAGGCTTATTTTATTATTAGTCAAAGCAGCCTGACATTCTTTTGATTGTTTTACTTAATTTTAATAACAAGAACGTGCAAACCTGTTTGTTTGTCCTTGAGTAACCAACTTTTTGGAATTTGTTGGCACATCAGTCAAAATAACCTGAGTTGACCCTGACAATTAGTTGACTACATTTGTACTAGAATAACCTAACTTTTTCTGTTGGAAAAAAAAACAGTGACCAAGCAATATCTGCTTATTCTTTCGTTTAACAAATTAAACAAAAAAAAATGCCTGGCATGTATGTCGCCCTCTGTCCCTGAGGTTCCCTTTAAGAGCTTTTTTTTTCTCCACATGGTAAACAGCGTTTCAACTCGAGCCAACAGCTTTTCCAGCAGAGTGCTCTGTGGTTTTTATAACTGGCCGGAGGAGAAAGTTAAAAGTTGTCTGCTGTTAGGGATTTTTTCATCCAATGTTCCGCCCTCTTTTTTTTTCCACGGACACCATGCTTCCAGCCTAGCAACTATCAGAAGGTAAGTCTACTGTCAGAGACGAAGACATATCTGCGAAAAGCTGCGGAGTTAGCGTTTTTTACAATACAGGTAGGCTTCACTTACGGGCCTTAACACTTGAAATTATTGCATTTACTCTTTGTTTATATACTTAACATTATAAACATGGTGGTTTAAAGGGAACTATAGTGCAACTACAGTGATAGTTTTGAAGCTAACGTTAACTTTAAGCTAAGTTTCCTGGTTAAGTTTAGCTAATGCTAGCTTAACGTTAGTTCTGCTACAAACTAACGAGTCATAGCTACTTACTTTAAGTGTTGGTAACGTTAAGTTTTGACAAAACGTGACTCTTGAGATTTGTTACCGCTCAGTTAGCCGTCAAGTTAACTTTAGCTGCTGTCAGTTTTTGTTAAATAAAATAACTTAGCCATGATTTTTAGTTTTAGCCTGGAGACTTTGAATTTTTAGCCACTTTCAGTAGCTTAAATTATCCATGTGAGTATTAATAGGATGTGCACACCTGTGATTTTATGCAGCGGTCAGTCATGTAGGTCAAAGCTGTAACCCAGTTTCCTTGACAACAATGCGGACGTTAAGTACACTGTGTCCTACACTCATGTCAACATTGTCAAACATATAACGCTAGTATTTTTATTTGTGGGGGGTAGTAAAATCTGTCCCTGTTCCTATGAAGAGGTGTGTTCATATCTGAAGGTGTGGTTGTGTTCTGCATACATGCAGTCCCACAACATTGGCATGCATGTACTGGAGTTATGCATTCTGCTTCATTGTACCCACCTCATCATGACATATTGATTATGTTTACAGAGGCTCTTGGGTGTAGCAACAAGTGCTTGCCTGACAAATAAGAGGAGGCACGACTGGCCTTTCCAGAAGGTGCAGTTTTGTTGACCACCAGGCCAGAGAGCGAGAGGCTGTGGAGGAAGCATGTCCACAGACGACGAGCCCACATTCACAGTCAAGCTTCTACAGCTGCTGCTGCTTTCCACTTACTGGGGAATGCAGATTTGGGTCACCTTCATTTCAAGTTGGTACCAAGCACACACACCCATATTAGATTTAAAAGACAGAAAAGTTAGTAACACAAGTGAGGAATGATGAGGGAAAGAGAGAGGGAGACTCATTTGGAAGCAGAATATTCAGGAAATTTATTGTCATGTTAGCTGCACAACACAATAATGACTCAAGTGTTTTAAAACCACCTCTGAATGCAGTCTGAGTGACTGGATTAGAGTGTTTATTATACATCATACAGGTGCATTCACACCTGTATTCAGACCTGTCCACCAATGACCGGATCATCCAGAATGCTTTTTTATGCCTTTGTATCATCTCTAACATGTTTTTTCACGCTCACCTTTACAGCTATATTAAAAATTTGACTGGCTTTTGTTGTAGCTTAGTCACTAAGTTTATACAGGTTGCAATAATTTTAGGTGTGTCTGTAGGAGTTGCTTGTAAGAGCTATGCAATTAACGTCCATGTGCACTTGATGTTCCGTGTAGTTATACATTATCAGCTGAAAATTGACCCCTTGACCCCAATTACATTGCAATATCTCAGCTTACTACAAATATTCAACCCCACATCTGCTTTTTATGCAAACAGTCCTCTTGAAAACATAGAACAGAGAAGTACCTGGAAGAGCTTGTATCAGTCATTTGGATTACTGTGTGTGTCTGAAATGGTTGTATACTTAAACTGAAATACTTCATGTCTTGAATTTTGTCCATTCATGGTTAAGATAAAGGTTGGACTGAAAATAGTTTCAGGTAAGATAAGAAAATGGCTTGTTCAAACAATACTATTATTTTGACAACTCCTCAGTCATGTAAAAATTGTAACTGTTAGACCATGAAGAGTGAATGTTTTGAAGGAAAATAAAAGTCAAAGGGTCCCATGCAGTGATTTAAAGAGTTGCTCTGATTTCTGCACAGCCTTTGTGATGGACAACCACCTGAACAGACACACTTATGGGTTCATCCAAAGTCGTCTTGTCCCGTTTTACCTCCACTTGGGTTCAGCTTGTGCTTTTTTTAACCTCACCATCTACGCTGTGTATCACCCAAGTGACATGCTGGATGACAGAGAAGCCTTTCAGGTGAGTGGTTTGTTCCACATTATCTCATTACATAAAACCCATTTCAGATCATTTCTTCATTGCGATTCTCTCAATTCTTTACTTTTCCCACCAGATCTTCATCTTCTTTGTGTCAGTGACCGTTGCAGCTGTCAACGCCCAGTGGTTTGGCCAGATGACATCAGAGATAATGGCAGACATGCATCTTATCGAGCAGGCGTGCGGGTTGGGTCAGGACATTGGCTTGTCGTCTAACAGGGAAGCTTACGCCAAGCTATGTGAGACGGATGTCAAATACCGACACCTCAGCAGCCGTCTGTGGCTGTACAGACTGCTGTCATCCCTCTGTAACCTCTGTTGCATTGGCTGTAACTTCTACAGTCTGTGTTACATGGCAGAGAACCTTGTCACACTTTAAAACTGAGACACAGCAGCTGGACTGTTAAATGGTAAAAAAAAAAAAAAAAATCACTCTCATATCAACCCCTTGCAAATCTTTAAACTCATATTTTTTGTATGAAAGCAGTAAGTTATATATTTAAATATATAAAGCCTTTCTCTTTGCCGTAGTAATTTTGAGGTAAAAAGTCAGGTTAGCCTTTTTGTTCTTGTGCCTTGGGAAATAATGAAAGGTTTCAGCCTCTGTTCATACTTTAGGTCCTTGTCTTTTGTTTGTTTTGAGATAAGCGGCACAGAAGCTGCATTTCTTTCTCAAAGGTTGCAGGGAGACAAATCAGTTCCTGCACTGAGTAATGCCTCACCTTTCACCCAGTGTGGCTGAGGCTGCTGGCACCCTTGATATTTCCCTATACCATTACACTATGGTACCCTTAAGGAATCTAAAACAGAGGGAATGTTTAAACAACTTCGTACTTGCAGTATCAGTATCAGATACATTATAGCAGAACATAGGCCGAATGCTTTGTACTATTTTTATATGTAATTGACAGAAAGGCACCTTTTACTGAGGGAACAGCTCTCATGCTGCTCCATCCTGCTCTTCCTGTTTGGGTGTAGTTGTGTTAACTTTCAGACAGTGTCGTATCACAGGTTTGTCTGGCTTACCCAAGGTGAACTTAAGAGCACCTGTGCCGTTTGCTGCTGGTATGAAAAAAGGGTTCAAACACTATGTGGCATACAATCAATACTGTTTGTAAACAGTTCCAGGTTAATGATCTGGAGTTTTTTTTTTTTATCATTATTTTGCTATGGTTGTATCTCGTTACACCTTTGCTATTTTAAGTGTGTCCTTGGAGGTTCATCATTGTTATTATGGACCTTTTCTTACTTAACTTCAAAACAGTTCAAAAATGTCTGTGCTCAGACATTAGAAAGTGGCTGTTGGGAAATCGTGCGGTCACAATTGGAATGGAGGCAAAATCATTTTAGAGTTGCACCCACATTGTAGTTGTGGTTTGTGCAGCCAAGTTCTCAGGTGTCAGAGCTGTTTTAAGTCATAGTTTGAACATCTTTTGTGCATGATTTGTTCCAAAAAGAGAGGAGCTGTGATCAATTTTATATGTTGTCTCTTTTGCACGAGGTTAATAGGGTTGACAAACCTCCCTCATTGTAACAGCCCCTCCTTGTTGTAACTTCTAAGGTGAAAGTCTGTTGCTATGTTTCTTCCTTCTAGTTTCTCTTTGTATTGGCTTGTATTACTTTTTCCTTTTTTAACCCAAGTAAAAAATGTCATTAACACCAGCAGCCATCCTTTATCAGGGCAGAGGCAGCTGAGTATAGTTTCTGACACTTATATCTTTTTGATTTTATTTGTTCTGACTGGACTGATGAAGGTGTTTATTAAATGCAAGGCAAACCCAATGCAATATTACAGGGTAGTTATTTTAAATTGTATACAAACTTTATATTGTGTCCCTTAGTTACTTGGCCAGTTTAATCTCAAATCTGAATGCAGGTCATCTGACAGGTTTGTGCACAAACATAAAGGCTATCATTGGATTTGAAATTTTAGTAGAAAATTTCCATTAATTAATGGATATTTATGGGAGTTTCTTAATGTGTTTGAGTAAATTGGTATAACTGTCAGTGTGGTTTTTGTAGTACTAAATGTCAATCACCTGAAGACCAGCGAGGTCAGAGGTCATGAGCTGTTTGTGGTAGTGGGCTTGTATCAAAGATGTTTTCAAATCTGTGGCAGTTCTGTTTTGTATTAAAATGTCATCTGTCTGTAACTTGCTTCATCTTCTCTGTGTATGTTGATAAATTTGTAATATTTGCTGCACACTGCTTGCAAAGCTTGGTTTACCCTGATTTATCTGCGCAGTATCATGTGTTAGGGCAATGACACATTTTTTGTTTGTTTGGGCTTTGGACTCTTATACACAGGATTTCAGAAGAAGCCGATGACTGAGATTTGAATTAAGACTTTTTGCTTGAAATCTAGGGGTGTTTTAAAAAATATTTTGTGTGAACTGGGTAAGATTGTAATCCATTTACACAGTTCTGTGTGTAGAAAGTCAGTCTCAGATATGACGACAGATATGACAACAGAAGATATGATGGTTAATTTTGGTGACACCTAGTGGCCAGTAAAAGTAAATGAATGTAGGTGTGCAGCTGGAAGCCACAGAGACTCACTGTTCAGATTTATTCCTGTAAGTGTTTCCAATATGTTTTTTGCCAGATATGACAGAAGGGGAAACCATTGCATTACTGTAGTTTATCATCAGCTGTAAATGCAAACAAGAGCCACAGTTACAGGTGGCTTAAGGGTTTAATTTGTAGTCCCAACAACAAATCCAAAAGAATAAATCATGTCCTCAGAGTTTTTTTAATGTAAAAATACATCATTGCTACAAATCCATGGTTACTGTGTTTGAGATGAGAACAGCAACAATGCACAAGCCACTCCACCTATAAAATGAATATTAGTCTAAAAGGAAGTAATAAATAAAAAAACGATGTAGATTAAAAAAAAAAAAATTTGTACCTGACTATTAAAAGGTTTAGAAAACCACGACTCTCTCGTAACATTTATAAAAACCTTGAACGTACAATTCAGGAAAGCACAGTAATCTCAATCTCAACAATAAAATGTAACAGGAGGTGAGGCAATTCAGTTTCACCCTTTTTGCAGGTGCAACCTCAGTGAAAAGTGCGATAATGTTGTGTCAAGAAAAAAAGAACAAATTGATCCTCTTGTACAAAAAACAAAACATAAGCATTGTTTGTTAATTCTGCATAGAGAGAACCAGTAACAGCCTTGAGAGTCCACAACAACCGTTCTGTGATACTGAGGGAGCGACATGTAAACTCTAACGTTAAATTATCTCCCAAACGGAGGCAGAAACATTATTTAAAGCCACAATCCTTGATGGGAACTGACAGCCCACTGCCCACTTTGGTTGTTTGAAAGATGAGGTTAGATCACTGTATGACCGTTCGTCTGTAATCAGCTTTAAACAGTGTATGCGCAAGAGTAAATAAAAGAAATGTACTGTAACAATGGAGAGTGTCAGTGCAACTCACTGTGCTTAAAAGGCATCTACAGTTACATTCCCTGTAAACAGCAAACCAGAAAAGGCATTAAAATTAAGGATTGTGCCTTTAAAATAACCATTACCTAATATTCCCGCGATTCATCTGTACACACCCATGCTTTAAACAACAATCATTCCAGCTGTTCACTCCTGTGTTCAGGAAATATGACATCATCCCAACATTTTACTTTTAACGCTTTTTTGACAAAAAGTCAGGAAATGTAATAATATAAATAATAATATTGGTTCCACATTTCCCTTCTTCTTGATACTCACATATACAGTATCAAAATACAAATATTTAAAAAGGAAACCCCATCTTAAAAAAAAAAAAAAAAAAATGGGGGGAAGAAAAAAACCCACAATCCCTCTAGTGGGTTTGTAACCATGGCAGCGGCAAGAGAGTCATGGTGACTGCTCCATATCCACAACACCATTCCTCTAAATCCCACATCTTTGCTGCTAAAATACTCCATAAATAAAAAGTTGTACTAAAAATAGAGTTTTCCTCTTCGTCAGCATAGAAATAATAAAATCCAGTGTCTCTGTCATACAACCACCTTGCCCTTGATGTCCAGTTTGGTGCTGTCACTTGCTTTGTTTGACTGCTCCTCTGTGAAAGTGATGTATGAGTAAACCAGGCTGCCAGCAATACTGCAACAACAAGGACAACAACCATGTTAAAGCACACAAACACACTTGTACAACAACACAAAATTAAGCAAAATACATGTTTGTTTTTTTATATAATTTAACCACCCAACAAGCTGGCAGGATAACTGCGTAATAGGGTGTAAATGTTTTAACAATCAAGAAACTAGTTTTCAATACAGCAGATGTCTGAATTAATGTTAGAGAAGCTATTAAACTTTTATCTGATAGCTGTTGGTTAAAAGAGACAAAAATTTTTTGGGGAAAAGGTGAACATGTTGCAACATATCAGCCACAAATTTTGTCAGATGTTCTAACAAGATCCAGCAGGCACAAACATATTCCTGCAGCTGATTGGCAAATTTTTATCAGTGGCATCCATGTTAACGTTGATTCTTACTTTGGCTCTTTGTAAACAGACAGATATTTGTTTCTATCTGTGTACAGTCACAGATAAGAACAATTTACAAGCTAGTAAGCTACATGCTAACATGCTGGGTACTAAATTTTGTGGCAATCTATCCCATATTCCAATTTCACTCTAGTCCATATATAACAATCTCATTGTGGTGGTGATATGTAAGGGGATATTCAAAGATGTTACGATTTATCATCTGGGATCCATACATATCAACACTTTGTTTCAATACAGCAAGTAGGACTCAACATATCTCATAGGGTCTGGTAATGGCAAGTTAATGAAAAATACCGAGGATCATCAAAGTCCCCAAAGTAGGGAGGCTCCAAACTTGGGATCATAAATGTCAGAGCAAAATTTCATAGTAATCCATGTAATTGTTGAGATATTTCCGTCTAGACCAAAGTGGTAAACTGAGCGAGAGACCACAGAGCCAAACCATAGAATCACACTGCTAGCGCGGCTAAAGACAACACAATATGATAATAAGGTATTTAAAGCTGCATATTTATGTGTAAATTGCTCAATCTTTAATGAGACTATGCAATGTGAAATGTATTTACTGGAATGATGTATGAGTGACAGTTAGTGATGGGTGGGGGACTTCTGCATAGAGCCGCAAAAACAAGTTGGGTCAGCTCTGGGTGTGACAGCGAAATTTCAAATCCATCTATGAGCGCAAGAAGACATGATGTGAGAATACATGAGAAATAAATCTTTATTTAAATACCTGATGTTCAAACCTATGAAGTTAGTCCAAGAGAAAATGTAGTCTCCACTGAAAACCATCCCTATGTAAGTCACCAGGACATTCTGCAAAATGGAGAAAATGTTAATTAAGCTGAGTTTTTTGTGTGTTTTAGTGTATTTAACCATTTTTTCACACAAATTTGCAGCTTACCTTGATGCAGCCCACAATTGTAGTTGTTAATGCAGAGTTGTATTGTGTACAAAGCACAGTGGAATACATCAGAACAAATCTGTAAAACATATGACAAAAAGGACTTGTTGAAGCACAAGTAATGTTACTGCAACATGGTAGACAAAGGGTGATTGTGAGCTTCAGGGGGTGGTATAAATTTGGTGTCATCCAGATGTTCAATTTTAACACAAAACACAATCCTGCCTGCTTAGACATGCATGCTTGTCACACATTAGCTTTGGCTTTTCTTACCCCATGATGCAAGAGAGGGTAAACTGGGTGAGGAAAAACATATCCGACCAACCATCGTATTCCACTGCCTGAGAAGAGAAGCACAGCATAAGACTTGGCTGAACAGAAACTCAAGTCACTCCCTGCTGACTTGTCTTGTCTGGCATTCAGTGAAAGAAAGGAAATAAGGATTAATCGAGCACTGCAGAGTTGTTGGTCAAACCGTAGGGAAATGATGATAATGACACAACTAACACTTGCACATTTACACATAAAACACTGAGTTTCTTATAGATTTAATAGGTACTGTAGGAGTCTATATCTTCACTGAGGTTATTCTGTCAAGAGAGGTTGTGGGCGCTGCTGTAATAACTCTACTAGGTGCATAATAGCTGCTTTGTGCCTCTCTGGCTGCTGGGCCCCAGCTGGGCAAACCAGAAGGTCTCTGCCAGCACTCACAAACAAACAGGCAGGGAGTTCATATTTACAGCACACACACACATGCTCACACATATGTGCAATCACTTCAGTTTAGGATTAAACTTTGCATAACTTAGTTCACTGCAAACTCATAACAAAGATTTAACTTGTGGGTTTAGCCACAGTTATTTTTCACTAATGAATAAAATCTGTCATGAGTGAAGATGTTTGGAGGTTTGAATGAAGAATGGTGTACCTTCTGTATATCTCCAGTCACGTGAGCCAACAGTAGAGTGGGAATAATCATTAATAATGCATTGTAATACAATAATCCATATTTCCCCAACTCCTGTAAGACAGAGCATAGAGATGGGAAGAGAGCAGCGGGAGCATGAAGAAATAAGCAGAGCCTGAACAGAGAGGGTTATTCACAAGTCTTTCAGTGCATTCCTCACTAACTAGCATACAGATGTCATGCATGGCTCGCCCACTGCACTACCTAGAATCTCTTGCTTGCATTTGTCTGATTCCATTTCATCATGGCTTCATCGTTCAATCCTTTACAATATCACACAAACAACACAGTACTCAGTCTTGTTCAGTTTAAGCAACTGGTGCTCTATATACATCACAGTCTATATCCGGATCAAGTCTTGCTTTAGCTGTAATGTGATAGCTGAGCAGTCTGCTCATGTGGCATTACAAACGAGTGGAACCAGTTCTATGATGTTTCTAACTCATTGGTAATAAAGCTGACTGTTGAAATAATCCAAGAAAACAGTCAACTTCAATAGTGAAGCAGTGCAACTTTTTCTGGACACAAACAGATGTAAACAAGGATCATTTCAACAACTTAGCAGGGAGCTAGAAAGAACTTATTGTGTTATTGTACACTGAGTTCCTTTCAGCCAGATACTGAAGGACAGTTTGGGTTCTCTAAATTACACAAACATCAATTCAGTATCAGAAATAGTCCCAACCAAACAGTGGGTACTATTTATCAAAAGCTGCTGCCACATACCTTTGCATCTAATTTCTGTTTCACATAGGCTCCATTGGCTGCAGTCAACACGTCATTCAGGAGAATGAACACGTAGCCTTGCAAGTCGAAGGACAAGTCAGCACTGTGAACAGAGATGGGGGAGAAAAACAAAAGAAAGTGGCAAGGGAGTAAATACAGTGTTCTATCACTGACGATTTAGCTGTGTGAATGCTCTGTTCCTACAGGACTCGTTAAACTAGATATATATTGGATAACATGTCTAATGACCTTAAAGACAATATAATTTAAGTGAGGACATATATCAGGACTGGACAACCCTTTGTAGTGAAGGTAATTCTGGTTTGGTTAAAAGCTGGGACACCTGGATAGAGCAGAACTTACCTTGCAGCTATAAAAGCCCCAAGGATCATTGTAAATACTGTCAGCTGGACTGGCCTGGAGAATTTCTTCCTGACAAAGGAGAAAAGCCAAAAGAGCAGTGACATTTAGTCCAACTGCTCTAGGCAGTAAATAAAAACCAGCACTATGGTACAAAGAGAGGAACAGCTTGTTGTCTCACTTAGTAACAGGACAAGTTGATGATTGAGAAAACTAAGTAATATTTCATATGCAATCTTACTTAAGCAGAAGTCCTTCTGCCACCATTGTGAATAAGATGGAGAACCTCCTTAGGACAGTGAACATCGGCAAACTGGTGGACAAGAAATTGAAATAGATTGCTTAGGCTTGGCCAAAAATCAATGGCATTGCCCAAGAGTTCATGCTGGCACTCAATCAACCTCCCTTTAACCATTATTCAGCTTGGATCGTTTAAAGATGAGGACTTACTTGAGCCTTTTGGTCCCAAACAGACCACTGATTTGATTTCCCACATAAAGAAGAGGTAGAGGAAACGTCTGTAACCATTTAAACATAAAAATGCAGATTGTACTTTGGGTAATAATCATCATGTTGAACTGCAGATCATGTAATGACGGATAGGTGGTCTTTACCTTGCGTGGTATGCTCTCATCACAGTCTGGGAAGCTGATCACCCTCGCTGCCTTGCCCACCCACAGTACAACTACTGTAGCCAGCATCTGAACACATGTTCAAGAGAAAAAAAATCACTTAAACTCTGCCTACTTTGAGGAACAAATGTGTGCTTTGAGAATCATTAAAGGCATTAAACTTACTTGTCCGATTCCGACACATATTGATGAAGGGAACCTGGAACAGCAGCATAAAGTCCCCCGTAAGTCACAATGAACATCCCAGCTTAACATCACTGATGCTAACATGGTACCTAACCACGCTATATCAAAACACAGCTTCCTAAATTTCAAATTTTGGGTGAAGCTTTCATATTTCAGTCTGTACCTCAATGTTACCCATCGCTCGCCAAAAGTTGCCGCTAGCTAAAAAAGCTTCACCGTGTCGGCTTCGCTATTCAGCCAACACAACTTCCAGTTGCTAGGTTAGCTAACAGGGTAGCTACCCAACTACGGTTAGTACATTCATAGGTGTCATCGAAACTGTTACCTGTAGTTAGTGAGGACGCTTTTGTTCACAACGACGATCAGAAACGAGCTCACACCGTAAAATCCAGCGGCAAACAGCTTCACAAACAATGTCGGAGGTTTGTCCGCCATCCCCGACAAGTTCTCATTCCTCTCTGAGAGTCGGCTCTTCCCCTGCCATCACTTCACTGGCCCTCCACACACGCGCGCACACACACACGCACACGAGCTCCCGCGCACTAACACACACACACACACACCGGGACGTCGACGTCACACAAGTTCCGCCTCGAGTCTGAGACAGAGTACTCGGTAAAATTACTAGTTACTCCATGGCTGCTGAAACTGCGAGCCGTCGGCTCAGCCAACAGTGGGCATAGGATGGCGAAGTCACAGCCCGCCCCGTCCCGCTTTTGATTAGCCAGAACACGTCGCCTGTGTTGGTTTGATTGGTCAGATTTGGGGTTAGAACATCGGGGTTGACCATTCCGGGGATGGGGCTGAGCTGGTTGTGTCTTGGCCATCCTGGAGTGATTGGATGGATGAATGAAAACATGTAGATACAAATAAATAAATAAACAAAATAAACAAGAGCGTCATTGTGAAGCTGTGCCGATCGTGTAAATCGCCAGGTAGAGTTCAAGCCTGCTTTACTGCAGAGACACTGACATAACTGATTTTATTCCTCCGACACATCGTAGGGTCCTTGCAGCCCTGATGCGTCTGCTTGTCTCATACACAGCTATAGTGCTGACCCAAATGTGTTTCCATATACAACGGATCATGAATCGGTTTAGGCATCATACTTAAAACTTACACTTACGCAGATGTCTTACAAGAGTAGTTACATTATCTAAGATAAAAGCCACAAATATACTGCTGCTGATTAGCATCTTTTTTTAAAATTCAAAATTCAAGCACTACTGTAGTTCAATCTATAGAAAGTCTAGACTACTTTTCTCAGGGCTTTTAAATCTGGTGGGGAATGTTTAATTAGCATTTTTATTACTTTTAAGCTAAACAGCCCTGGGAAAAAGAATTCTGGTTAATCTATAGTGTATGATATAATGTAAATAGAGAGAAGAAGCATTTAACCAAAGCTTTTGATCTAATTATATATGACCACTGAATGAAGACCAGCTCTCTGACCTGACCTTGCAAAGTCCCATGTGTATTTTGGCAGGTGGCTGTGGGACACAAAACTGACGTGTCTCTGATAAGAAATTTGTCTCTGCATGTGCCACGTTGCCATATAGCAGAGCTGTTGAGTCAAACCTTCATTTGTTTCTTTTTGGGGAAGAAAAAGCAGGGAAGTGCTGATCTGAGCCATGTCTGGACTGAATGCATCTCTGGGATACTTCCTGGCTGTTGTGATCTTTGCAGCCTTAGTTCAAATACTCCTTAAAAAATGGCCACGGTTTAGCTTCATTTCGGAGTTTGCCTCCTCTTTCATGCTGGTGGCATGTTGGCTGGAGGTGCAGACAATTGTGGAGGTGGGCGAGTGGGCTGGGGGCTTGGGTCCTGATGTGACTGCAACCATTCTGTTTGTGGTTCTGCTAACCCATGGTGTGATCTGTGGTGGTGCATTAGGGAATCCCAGTCGGGTGGTGCTTAAGTTCCTGCAGATGGAGGCCACCACCCTGCATACTCTCCTTGCTGTTTCAGCCCAGTTTATTGGTGCCTACTTTGCCCTTCTTGTAGCTGGATACTACTGGAGTCTGGAGCTGACTGACATGCATATGATCAAAAACCTGATGTCTAGAGAATGCAGCCCATCTCTGCAGGTCTCTGTGCGTCAGGGTTTTTTCACTGAGTGTGTTTGTGCGCTCATCTTTCATCTTGTCCAGCTAACTTTGCAACGCAGATCCGCCTTGATCCGAGTGCCACTGATCGCTGTCCTCCTCACTTTCCTGTCTAATGCAGGTAAGTTTTGGTGAACTTAGCTCCTCAATTATCAGAGAAAAAAGGCTAAAAATTCTTTTAATATAGAAGTTTTGTAGATGCGAGAACATTTCTGCAGGAAAAAATGACACCTCTGCTGTGGCTCAGTGCATTTGCATTATTACCTGATATCACAGTTGCTTTACATATGCACAATAAAAAATGCAGTAAAAATCAGGCCCAACATGCCAGCAGCATCTAACTAACGAACTTCAATAAATTGCTCATGCATCTTTTTTAAAAGTTTGGGCAAAGAAAGATATCAAAAGTTTAGATAAGAAAATAGTTTATCATTGTTAGTTAGCTCATTATTAACCAAATGTTTCATCAGATGACATTTCTTTGAAGGGTTTTAGTTCTTGATCAGGGTTGTTTTTCCAACTTAAAGCTTATATACATGTATCACTTATAAACAAGACACTGCTCAGAAGTGTTTTTTAACACTTTTGCAGCATCACTCAGAGTTCCAACTTAGTATTAGTCATGCACATAATCATAACCCATCATGTGTCTGCTTCCACCAACATTAACTGTATTTGTCCTTTAATTCTCCGCAGCCAGAGGCTACACCTCAGCTTACATCAACCCATCGCTGGCCTACGGCCTCACCTTTCACTGTCCTGGATTTACCCTCACAGAGTATGCAGTGGTCTACTGGCTTGGCTCTCTCACAGGTAATTTATATCAAAGTCAAAATGTGTGTGTTCCTTGTGAGTTCTGTGAACTTAAACACACTAAATTTATGTTTTCTAGGCATGACTCTGGCTCTTCTCCTGTACACGGGCCATATTCCAAGGATTTTTGCCAAGAATCTTTTTTATTTTCAGAAGACACGTTTCAGAGTGCCAAAGGGGGACAAAGGAGACAAGAAGAAAATGTGAAATAAACTAGAAATTTTTATTTTCCTTCAATCGTCTTTTTAGGACACTTTCTGATGCATTTTGTTAATGCTAAAGATATACTTGACTGTGAATTACAGTTTGTACAGAAAATGTAAAATATCGAACATAAGAAAAAAATCGCAAAATTTGAATTTTCATTGGCAAACTTTGAATTTTCATTGGCAATTTTCAATAAAACTTAAGTACTGACAGTAAAGTTTTTCTTTTGAAAAAAGTATCTCACAGAGATCAAAAATCAGTTAATTACTGAAATACAGAAGTCAGAAGTTGGTATTTAAAACTACTCCCTTATATTATTGATATATGTAACACAATAGCACTACACATATTTAAAAAAAGAAACAGCCTTTCACAAACCACTAAGATGTTGAACTGCTGCTATGTGCTGGTGGTGCTCTGGGCAGCACTGGGTTTAGGAGAAGATCCAGAATCATCATGTTCTTTGTTTTTGGGCTGATTCTTAAGAGAGGGGCTTGGATCTGTGGGTAAGAAAGAAGAAATAATAATGGTCACTAAATTTTTTATTTTTTTTACCTTTTTCAAGTCATTTTTCTTAGAGTTTAATGTGCAGAAAAGCACAGCATGCTTATGAAAAAAAACCCTCCATGAGGCTGGTCTATAGTGTTGAGTTAAAGTTTGTCACCTGACTGTTTTTGTTGCTCCATCTGAGCCTCCGGGCGGTCAACCCACAAACAATAATCTGGATTATTCAATAGGGTCTTGCTCTGCCCACAGCTGAGGCATCTCACTACAGTGAAGCGAGTCTTTTGTTTTTTTCCTAAATGGAGAAAAATCAACAAAAAGAAAGTAAGTGTCTCTGTATGTATTTATTTAAAATCACTAAACAACCATTAAACTGTTTGAAAAGACCTTCTAAACACCTAAAATTTAATTATCCACAGGTAACATGAGACACACAACCATCAGGTACTAGACTGTTTACATAAATGGTTAAATAACTCACTTCGTTGTCTTGTTGTTGCAGTTACACCAGGGATGAGCAATGAGCAGCATTTCTTGCACAATGTCCTCTTCACTGATGGGTCTCTGTGATAAAATGAGCAATCATCAGATTAGAAAAATCTTATTCATGCATGGACAGATTAGACCTAAAAACTAAGCCTAATGTGGTTGTGTATTTTTCCTGTTCCTGTTCGCAAACAATGCCCTGAAAAGATAAAACGGCACCTGTCTCTCTATTCTTTCTGAAATACCTGCCACATCTGCAGCTCTCATCCCCCGGCCCACTGGTTCCTCTTTCAAAACGTTCATACATTTTCTGTAACAGCTGGTTATTTTACTTTTGTTGTTCCATTTGTGTTGGACTTAAGTCAGCAGTGCACTCAAATAAATTTGTTGCTCTAGAAAGTCTTAACAGCAGCAGGGTGCTGTGCATGGGATGTCAGTCAGTACAACAGAGTGTTTGACACTCTTCTTAAAACAATGGATCTCTAAGGCTCATGAGAATATATCAGAATTTAGCTACACAGACAACACTAGTTTGTAGGTTTTAATAAATTCATATTAGTTTTGGTCTAAGTCTTTAAATGGGATTAATTGTTGATAACATGCAGCAACAACTGTCATCATTTGTGATCCTTGAAAATAAAGTGCTTGTCAAAAGGGCTTTTTCTGGGACTAGATTTGATTGGTTTGACTTTATTGTTAACCACAGTGGAAGTTTGTCTTAGGCCTACCCAAGTTAAGTAAATAACACGTGCACTGCATAAAACTTTACACTGCATTGATAAACATACAACATTTACAATAAACAATAGTGCAAATGAACAGGTGGTAGCAGAAGACAGGTAATTTAAGTAAATACCAAAGAGGAATTTTATAGCATAACAACTGTAGCCAGAAGAAGACTCTCTGTTTTCAATGTCTGTATGGCATTGGGAATAAAAGACTTATTGTATATGGTCCCTCTGGCCCTTGGGGCCCCAAATCAGTTTGCAGAGAATACGAACCAACTGCAGTTATGCGTTAAGCCTTTCTCTTTGCAGTGCTGTCAAATATATTGCAGAGTTGTTTTTGAGACTCACCAATCACGCCCCCTGCAATTTTAACAATTTTGAGGAGTTTGTTGTTGCTCTTCACACATCAGTTATGATACCAAGCTGTTTTGTTTAATTATAGGATACTTTCAGCAAGGCTCCTATGTGTCTTTTCAAGTATATTTTGGCTAACACTAATGCTCCCTGGATTCATGATTAAAACAATCCCTGGTTGTCTTTCTTAATAATGCTTTCTGAGTTGTCATTAAAAGTAAGGGTCTGACAAATACTTATTTCCAATTTTTTAACATATTCTTCTTTTTCTGTAAAATGGTTATTTTGTATGACGGGGTATTACTGTTTATGGCGAAAGTGATGTTAATATACTCATGAAACCCAATAAAACAAAACAAAGAAAACGTGTGGCAAAGTTACTCATGAGTAAGTGACCCCGAGGGCTTGGTTTGTCTATAGATCACCCTACAAAATAAAATCACCTATGAATAACATTCATACAGATTTAACTTACTGTCTAAGAACTAAACGTCTTGCGATGGTCCTTTGAGTGAAGCAGTAGAAACGAGCCAGCTCCACGTTTTCTGGGTTTTGAGATAAAACACAGTGTGCAGCCTGTAAAGGGATTAAACCGATAGATTATCATTACAAATTTATTAGCAAGGTAGCTAGCATATTAGCCATGTGACTGCCACCCAGGGCATCATCGCAGCGATTAAGTTCAAACTTATTCTTTATTAATTACCTGGTAAAGATAGTTTAGCCTTTGGTATGCGTCTTTGTCCTTCATTTGTGCTGCCATTTTAAAAAGGAAGTCAAAAATAATTGAAAATAGTTTCGGTCTGTGAGCTAGAAGAAGCAACTGCAGCCCGTGTTGAGCCGGAACCAAAAACATTCACGCTTCCGGCTAGACTTCATCAAAAAAGCATGACAAATTCACACTTAATAAAAGTAAAGCGTTTGACAAATTACAATTTAAAATTTAACAAAACTCTACAAAGAATGCCTATAAAGAATATAGTTAATGTTATGAAGCCGAACAGCTTGAAACTAAATTCTTAATTGGTTCCAATTCAAACAGTAAAGCCAAAAATAGATATTATTATATTGCATTAATTATATTATTCTAGTTTCATTTGTGTTCCCTTCTTCGTGGCTTTGTTAGAATCATATTACTGCACACTGATCACTTCCATAAATCACAGTCACTTTTCACAAAAACAAAAGCACCAACAGTTGCATTTATTTGAGTGCGCAGACAACATTGTTAGTCGTTCAGGAGAGAAAAAGAAATAGTCAAAAAAACTGTCTTAACCATGCCTTGGACAGTGAACCATAATAATTTGGCCACTTTCTTCAAATCTAATTAAGTACACCATATACACATGGGAAAAGCGCATCTGTTTTGTCCAGAAGAACACAAAGGACAGAGTTCGACATACAATACTCGTTTTTAATAACAATAAAGAAGAAAAGTATAAACCCTGTCAATCTAACATTTTAATTTGCCTGTAAGGTGCACCTCTGGTATCAGGAGACTAATGATACAGGGGAAGAACTGGTACAGTAGGTCGGTCAGACGTGGCAATCGAAGAACGACACAATCACAGCACATGTTCATGATAACGAATGTACTGAAATGTTTCCTATAAAAACCGGTAAGAGAAAATGTCCATAAAACATGAGTCAATGTGGAAATAGCAAGAGTGTTCACTGAATGAGACCAACTATGTAACAAGAAGGGGGACAAATATGAAATTCAAGTATCAAAATAACTAAGACACTGACAAGCTGAAAAGGTAAATTACAAAGGTAGTAAAAATCATGGGAAGAGAAACATTGACACAATCAACAATACATTAGGCAACATTTTGCATTTGTTTAAGGCAGTTGATTAAAAAACTAAATAGAACTAGGCATCTTCTTCATTCCAAGTTAAATACAAGCCTAGCCCTAACATGTCACCAGGAGAGTTGATGTACAAAATAACTATGCCTGACTCTGTAACTAAGCACTTTAGTTTGACTTGTCTTCTGACTTCTGAGTGAGAATAGAGTTCATATGGACAGCGGTGGAGTTGTGCACTATATTTTTGGTCTTCTTCACAGTGAGGTTTGTCAGGGCTTATAAGGCTGGTGCTTCAAGAGTGGCAAGTCACTCTCAGCCTATTGTCTGGCACGATATCTAAATGGTTGGCACATAGCTGTGCACAGCATGGGAGGGCAGAGTAGCTCTTTTTCATTAGCTAACGATTGCCCTTCATGGCCTCCTTGGCTGCCAGGATGAGAGGTGTGAGACTGGAAAGGGGCTTCGCCAGCTTCAGGAACGGATGCTTCACACCAAACAACAAAGAGAAGAAGGAGGGGAAAAGGGAAAACCAATGAATCAAGTGCACTTAACAAAAGAAGTTCACTGAGAAAAGATCTAAAAACAGGATGAGTTTATAACCTGCAGCAGCTCTTTGCCTCCGCCTCTTTTCTCTACATCCATTTCCAAGCAACGGTTCAGGAAATCTCTGAAGACTGGAGACAGCTTCTCTGGGTTCTGAAGCTCAGGCGTGCCGTTCGTGGCAATCAGGTATAATGCCTGCCAAAGGGGAAGAGATAAAAGATAAAGGAAGACCAAGAACTATTAAACCAGTTTCAGGAAATAAATCTAGAACAGCAAGAAAATCAAGTCTAACAGGTAAAAGTGAGTGAAGTTTTTAAGTCTGACTATTGTTAACTTGCTATGTGTAAAAATACTGTGCACATTCTAATATTCTAGCATTTTCTGTAATTCTTCATGACAGCTAAGTAATCTGATTCACAAAATCACACAACCTACTAAGAGCAATACAGGATAACTGGTCTACAAAAGCTGATAACCAGCAACTGATTCAGAGATTTAAAATTCAGATTTTAAGTGCATTCACACAGAAGAGACATTGTTTCTATGAACATTGTGGACACATCTTCAGTTAAGAATAAGGCTGGATTATTGGTTTATCATCATCATCATCCATCATTGTCAAATATAAAGCAAACTGTATACTGACATGAAGAGACTTTACATCCACCACTCCCAATATGTACATAAAGCAAATAAGGCTTACAGGACATTATAATATGTATTCTAACACACTTTGCAAACACACCCGTCACTGGCTGTATCACTGTTAGCATTACAGCAACTTTGGTCTGTATGTAAACATTGTATATTGGTCAAATTATCTTTAGGTTTACACATTCAGTTCATTCATTCATCCAATAGTATACAACAAAAGTAGCAAAAGCTTAGTATAAACTAGAAATAATTTTCAGTTTCCTCATAACTTCAGATGAGAACTAATCAACTGCTCAGTGCCTGCTTTGCTCCATGAGTGCTGAGTATTAGTCCTGCTTTTGTGTCGACTCATTTTATACTGCATCAGTTTAGCAACAGTCTGACACAAATCTTTGCCATTAATTATTTTAGCCTCTTGATATAAAATCAAGACTGTTTATTGCATGCAGTAAACTGTGCCTTTCTCTCTATGCAAATTAGCCTGAATATGTTACACAAATTTGCTTATTGACTGGATGATTCAGTTCGGGGAGTTTAATGTGAAAATGTTGGAAATTGACCATATATAAATAAGATTAAAATAAAGAGAGGACAACTGAATAACAAAGAGGGTTTTCACATATTCTCACTCACTCGTAGTGGGTTCTCGTTAAGGTAGGGAGGTTCTCCTTCAACCATCTCAATGGCCATGATACCGAGGGACCAAATGTCTACTTTAGGCCCATAAGCCTTTCTGGTCACCACCTCAGGAGCCATCCAGTAAGGCGTGCCTACCATGGTGCTGCGTTTGCTCTGCTCTGGAGTGATCTGGGCACAGAAGCCAAAGTCGGCTGTGGAGGAGATGGAGAGGTGTAAATGAAGGAAAAGGACCCAGCAATGAGATTAACAGGCTGCTCTTGATAACACGAGTACAGGACTTACTCAGCTTGACAGAACCATCCATCCCGAGTAACACATTGTCACTTTTGATGTCTCTGTGAATGACCTGGTTTGCGTGCAGGAAATCCAAGGCTTGTAAACACTGCAGATGCGGAGACAAACAGGAGGAGACGGGAAAATGTTAGGAGTTAAACATTTGTTTTGCCTCCAGTTTTTACATAAAGAGAAATCTGGATTAGATTTTTTTATTTATATGGACTCAGTTGTCAAGAGTGCAGTGTACCTCTCGACAGACAGCAGCTATCTGAGCCTCATCCATACAGGTCTCTGTAACCACGTCTGTCAGTGAGCCACCAGCCAGATACTCCATCACCACAAAGAGCTCCTCCCCCATCAGGAAACTGACACGCACAAACACACGTCACACACCAGTGTCCATCCATGCTTTGGTGACATCTTTTTAGATCCGTTAAAACTGTCTGTAGCTGTTCTGCAGCAGTCAGGCTGCAGGTTCACTTCCAGTCTTACCTGTCTAAAAAGTTGACAATGTTTGGGTTCTTCAGCTCCTTCATGACCAGAATCTCATTGATGATCAGCTCCTTCTTCGGCTGCTTTTGTAGGTTGATCTGTTTAATGGCAACCTGTGTAAAAAACAGGATGAAACACCAGAGATTCAGAATGACCCAAATTTGACCAATTACTTTGAAGCTTTTTTCCCCTTATTCTATATTATACCTCTATAAGTCTATGTATTTAATGTTTTGTACATTTTTAACTGCCTTCTCTTGATGATTTTTCTGTATTAATGCAAAGCACTAAAACACACCTTTGCTCAGTTCAATGTACTCTCTAGCTTTGCTGATACAACCTTACTTGATCCGGTACAACCTGTGATGGCTTTTGTTTAGCAAACAAAGGCAAATTTATGGATATAGTGCTGTTAACTGTAAATAATGGCACAGTGTCAGTTTGCTGACTTGATTACTCCTCATTACTAGTGCAATAGTTACAGTATGTTTTAATTTCTAACATAATCTCAAAATTGTCAATTGCAGCCAAACTGGCAGCTGTTCAGCAGAAGTTTGACAATCTCACAAGAAAGCTGTATTTCTTGTAGAAAAGGTACGATGTAAATAAAAAAATGAAGCATACAATTAATAACTATCAACTTTCATGCCTCTTTTTTTATACAATGAGCTCTACTGCTACACTCTGCCATGTCCCTGGTTTGTCTATAACAGTCTTCACAGCTCATCAGTTACTCGGTCACTTTTTACCTCCTGTCCTGTGGCAACATCTATGGCTGTGAATACTGTTCCTGATGCCCTGGTGAAAGAAAATAAGAACTTTACTTCATTGCATATTTTAACAAACAGAAAACTTAAATTTTCCTGCAGAAATATCAACACAAAGGCTGTCACATTTTAACAGAAAGTCTCTGATTTATGTGAGTTGTGACGTGATGCATGTAGATTACTGGAACATTAGTATTCAATAATCAGAAGTAAAAAATTTTAGCACCAGTACAAATTGACACCCAGTTGATCTGTTTTGGTGAGGTTCACAATTGGTGAAAAACACATCTAGGAACCTGAAAGGCTTCATTACACCTGGGTGCGGATTCTGCCTAAGGCAGCAGGTTTCCTCTGGTTGCAGATTTGATAACAACCAAAGTCGTTATCATAAAGTGTGAGTATATTTTGGGTGGAATACTGATGTCCACTAATTGCTTATACAAAAGAATGAGCACATTTTGATGCAGAAATTGAGAAAGTGTGGGGCCAAATACTATTATAAATTCAGTTTTACACATTACACAAATCTTAAATCTTATAGCACGTTCTCATTGGTAGATCTGCACTTACCCTTGACCAATTTTTTCATATCTTGTGTATTTCTTCTTGGGATCTCCAATGCTGACTATGGTTCCTGTAAGCCAGAAAACAATCACATATGTAAAGAAAAAAGGTGAGATTTAAACTGTTGAATCGTAACAACAAATTTGTGAGATTAATTATTTATAAATTACTCACTCAGTTTGTCCATGATCTCCTCGTCCGACATCTTGCCCTTCTTTTTCTGCCTGTCCGCAGCCTTGGAAGCAACATCTCCGTCTACACAGGTGCTTGGAGCTGGGATGGGGTCAATAACAGAGCGAGTATACACCTGTACAACACAAGACAAACAAATAAGTTTTCACAAAAACCTCAGACATGACATGAAAAACTGACTGAGCCAACAATCACTACACTGTAAAACCCACTTAAAGCAGGTGACTTACACTCTTTGTGTGTTCTGGTCTCGGTGCCACAACAGGAGGAGGAGTTTCATCATCATCATCATCATCAATATCTTTGATATTCGGAGAAGGTTCAGTGCCTTTTTTGACAGGCTGTTTTAAAGAGAGAGAAGAAAACTTGCTGGCTTTAATGAGACAAAATATGGTAGAAATAACATAGCATGAGTTTTATAAAGGCATAATATGCAAATATTGCCTGTAACTCTTTGCAAACACAACATTCAATCTTGGCTCATCCTCAGTGGCTCTGCTAGACAGAGAGCAGTGGTGGTTGAGTGAGCTAGAGTGTGACTGAAAAGAGAGAGTAGCATTACTGAGAACAATGCAGTGAATCAGAGAATGACAATGTTATTTTCTGATTCTTTCGCAGAGGTTACAAATAAACATGCACACACTGCCAAACAACCCTACAGGAAGGTGACATAATGCCAAGTTTTTGTGTGAATTCAACTGAAGTGCATGCTTCATCCTTTCTGGTATATGTGAGTAACAGGGGAGGAAGACAAGACAGGTAATGTAACCTGGTCACTCTGTATTTATAAAGTACCAATCTTGTGCTGTCATTGGCTCTGTGCATAGCAAAATAAGAACAAAATACAGAGGGAGTGTTTTCTTCAGATAAATATAATGCTACTTCTTGTGGGTCAGAAGCGATGATTGAGAGGGATTACTTTTGCACAAGTCCATACATTGTTTTTCAAGAAAATGTTGCATATTAAACATGAAATACTTACAGACTGAGGCCTTGGGGTGAATGCGTCTTTTTCTGTGTAAGAAAACAAATAAACAAAGGAGAAGTTTTTAGAAAATGTGTTAAAAGTACCTGTAGTTACAGATTAATATATGTGTTCTCAAAGGTTTTCAATTCAAGTCTGACACATTGTCCTGCTTTACTTTACTTCCTAGTCACTCAGCGTTTTACACAAGATAATATTGATAAAATTCCTCTTTATGGGGGAAGAAAAATATTAACAACCTGAAGAAGAAAAATGGCAATAAATAACTCGTACCTACAAACATGGCAGTCAACTTCATAGATGTTCATTATGTTCTGGAGGTAACTACAGTACTTTAGTGTGAGAGTTGAACTTGGAGCCTCACCAGAAGATGAGAAGCTGAGGTACTTCTGACGACCATTGCCTGTAGAGTCGTAGAACTTGAGAACGTCAAGCACAGCCTGTGGGTTTTTCTTCTGCTCTGACTTGGTGATGTTTGAGGTCTGGAGTAGTCGAGCCCATTGCTCAGGCATACCCTGTGAAGGGAAAAGATTACATGGTGTCAAACTGATGCAGAATAAGATGTGACGCAAGCGTGTGTGTTTTGGTCAAATGTTGAATCGCAGGGGTATGTGGAAGAAAAAACAAATTAGCAAACAGTGAAAACTCACAGTGAACTCTCCTGTAACTGCATCAAACCCGACATGTATGGTGTGTTCGAAATCTGAAGGTGGCGAGATCTCTGGTCGTTCTTTGTCTCTATCTTTCTTTCTGCCACCTGAAAACAAGGCCTAATTAAAATTACACGTGACAACACTTCAAGTTCACAAACCCAAGAATGACTTTAATGTTAAATATTTTTTCCTGATAAACTCTTAATTTCACCTTTTTCAGCGCCAGAGAAGATTGAGATGATCTTGTTTCGGGGTTTTCTCTCCTCAGGCACTGAAGGTAGCGGTTTCGAGCTGTGGTTGGCTGAGAGTGAGTCTTTGCCAGAGCCGGTGCTGAAGATGGTACTGCTCATCCTCACTGGAGGGGCAGGGGGTTTATCCTCAGGGTCTCCGTTATCACACATCACTATAGGTTTGTTTGGAGCCTCACAGGGCTAAGAAGGCTTGGGAAGCACAGTGGGTGAGAATGGACAGGGTGGCAAACGGAGAGGGAGCGAAGCAGCGCTCACATCAAAATGAGGCAAGGATGTGCTCATAGGCTAAGAGAGGTTATGTGGAATATGGCAACAGATGAGAAATCAAGCACCAAGCAGCACCTGAAAGAAAACAGACATGCATAAGGAAAACATAACATAACT
Organism: Acanthurus leucopareius; assembly: GCA_029814765.1. NCBI lineage: Eukaryota > Metazoa > Chordata > Actinopteri > Acanthuriformes > Acanthuridae > Acanthurus > Acanthurus leucopareius. Next base: position 7,267,107 of record JAQMCX010000046.1, read on the forward strand.
CCGAATACAGCAGATTGTTCTGACTAATATTTCAAAAACTACTTTTTCTCATGAAACTATTTAATGCTATTGCTATAAAAGCCACAGAATGTCTATAAGTATTGAGAAGGGGCTAAATATAAGATGTTTTCATAGTTAAGGAATCACCATCATTTTGGGCAACAATAGTGTGGAGCAAAAAATACTGAGCCGTGGAAAACAACATACAGTCTGAAATTACCTCAGTATTCAGGCCAAAAATTATATGAAGATTCACCACTACTCCACGTACAAATAAATAGACGATAGTGTAAATAAGGGGGTTGTGGGAGAAAATAAATAATTTTAGCAATCGTTAACAAACATAATAAAGAGGATGAAAGCAAATACTTAAAAGTTACATACAAAGTCAGCTCTAAGTATAGACCGTTAGTGGACTTAAAAAAGCAACTGCAGCTAATTCCTCCAACTGAAAATGTTGAGAGTAATTTTTTGTTTGTATTTAATGTCGTATATGAAGAAGATTATAGAAGCAGTCCAGACAAGGATAAAAGAAATGTGCAAGTTGCTGTCCTCACAGCGAATTTGATACAGAAATAAAATGCGGACACTTAACTGCCTCTTGTTAAATTGAAGAAAGGCCAATAAATCGACATTTAACTACTTATTTTACCGTATAACGGTTTGTCTGTCTCTTCAAAAATGCCCTTCAAATCAGAAACAACAGGGGCGGCTAGCAAGCTAACGTTAGCATTAGCGGTAACTACTTGGCCAACAAGTGTGCTAGCTATGAGCTAACGTTAGCATGACAAGCTACACTAACGCTCGCGATCCTATGAGATCACTGATGAACTTTGAGCTAACTAGCGCTAACTAGTCTGCCTCCAAAACATAAGGGTTTCCGCTAAAAAAAACAAAACAAAACATATTCCCGTAAGGTGCTTTAGACAACACTATAGAAGCTGCAAATAGCCAGCTATCCATCAACAATATGCTTCATTTACAGGCTAGCGAAGACGACGCAGGAGCAGCAGAGCTCACCGGAGGTTCCACACCAGTTAAACTTGAATAGAACTTGACTCCCGGACGATTCTCGACGGTCTTGAAAACGTCTGTAAATCCGTTAAAAGTGCTTTCTCAGCTACATGGGGCCTTGATGGCACGTGATGTGTACAAATAACTTAGTAAAAACGTGACTACAACTATTTACAATGCAACTTTTCTTCTATCTTTTCGGCCCTTGGATAATTCCGCTATGGCGAAGGGGAAGCGGAACTACCGACCCAGCCCTAGCCTATTCAATAAATGTTTCAAATGAATGGTGTGTGTGAAGTTTGTCTGCTGTCAATATCCAGAGATTACAGCCCCGTGTGCGAACCTGCAGTGCTAATACACAGAGATCTAATAACACGATTTCAGCATCTGGACATACCAAAAGCGAGAAATATGTAAAACTTCACAAACTGGAAGTTAGAAGTTGATTTAGCTCGAAAGGCATTTTAGGTAATGTAGTTCAGCATTTATAATATGCAAAGAGGAGACTGATTGATACACTGTTCATTAGCTTCAGGCAAAAAATTTAAAACACGCGACCTGCTGAAGTACCTTTGAGTCATTTCTGTAAATGCAAATACTCAAGATGTCTTTCACACCCTTTTACATCATTTAGCCTGGAATATATGGCATTCTTGGGATATTTTAGATCCCCACCAGAACTTAGAGTAATGTGGATTTGAATTGTGTGGCTGCTAGAATGTATACTTAAATTTTTGACTCAAGTAAAAATGGCAGTATATCGTGCACAAAAAAATTACAGTTACAATTAAATGTCCTGCATTCAAAATCTTATGTCGGTAAAAGAACTGGTATCAGAATGTACTTTAAGTACCAACAGTAAAACTACTCAAGCAGAATGTCCTTTTCAGAATAATATATATTACTAGATTATAATTATTGATGCATTAATGTGTAAGCACCACTATTGATGCAACTGCTAAGATGGAATCATTTTCTGCTCTATGTACTGTTGGATAGTCTAAACCAAAATAATATATAAATAAATAATAAATAATAAAACTAATAATTATCATTGATTAGTTGATTTATATTTTGATGTATATTTGTGACTAGTCACTAATTTTGTAAAACTTGTAAAAGATTTCACTGACAGAAGAGTTTAAAGAAAGTAATCTAATCCATGTGACATTTATATTTCACATCACTAATCTTTGCTGTTTTGTAGCAGAGGACAACCTCTGGCCTCTGAACTTTTTTGGACATGAGCAAATCAGAAATAATCTACATGAATTTACATATTATGCTCAAACTACACACACCTTTATGTTCTACAGGCTTATGCAAAATGTCAAAATAAAAGATTATATAAAGAAAGTACTATTTAGCTTGATATCAGACAAGAACTTTATAACCAGCCCTGTCTTATGTCTCGTGTACCATGGCTTTATGGCCTTGCATTTTTAAAAATTAATCTGACATGAGTTATTACACAATAGAGAAAAAACATCATTGTCAACAATGATGGAAATGTCTTCGGTTCAACAAAATAAAAATCACCACAAATCTTTGCTTTTTATTATTTGGAATTGTCTATAATATTGTTTGTATACAATATGTCCAAAAACATAATGAAAGCATGATGACAACATGAAAAACCAGAGTCAGATTCCTTGTATGTGTACACACTTACACCAACAAAGATGATTCTGATTCTGAATTCTGGCCACAGACATTCTTTAGTTACGTGTTTCAAACTGAATAAATAAATATTTGCTCAGGGTGACTGTCCTATCTCTGGTATTAGACTATAACAGGATAAAATCTTGCACAGAGTGGATAAATAACAAAGACAAAGAACTTTACTTAAGGTAACTGGAGACTATTCCAATAACCAGGTTATTGAGTGAATAATCTAGATTTCTTTTCAGACCGAGAAGGAACCTGGATTGATGTATAACAGACCTGTTTTCCGGGTTAGGTTTTCCTGCTCTGTGACTTTAATCATTGCAATGCCAGAATGAGTCTGGCATCAGACAGAACTGTGTACCTATCAGCACATGAGCTGTCTGCTAAAACATATGTTGACCATCAGAGTTTAAAGGATTCGATGTTTCCACATGTATTTTGATATTGCTGCACAGCAGACCATTGTGACTAGAAGAGTTCCACAACATACAGGCATCACCAGAGACCCGTTACCAACTGGAAACTGTAAACCCACAGGGACTCGCTCCTACAGGATAAAAGATATGGTTGTTAGAGTGATGAAGGAAGAGGGACAACATGATGAGAATCATCAAAAGATTCATAGAAAGCCACCTGCTGACGTTGGAGTTTAACCCACTGACATGTGCTGGAATTTTCAGGAGTACAGGGGGCGTTCACAACAGTGTGAGGCTTTAAGGTGTTGAGCTGCATGCCTTAACGGAAGAGAGAAGTTTAGATTTAGACAAAGAGTCCTTTAATTTTCTGTCTCCATCTGCTCAGTGTTTCCCTCAATCAATATAAAGGGCCTTTGTAGTCAAGGTATTGTTTCAACCCTATAAGTTATTGTATATTTATATATGATTACTCATACTATTAAAAATGAAACAGTATTAATTTTAAAAATCATTTTGATTTAATTTATCCCTTTGATCTCTATCAGGTATTTTTACTTCTTTTTGCAGTTATCAGAATTTGGCTATTAAGTCCTGAATCAGTGGAGAGCTGGCAAAAATATCAAAGCACCTTGTCAAAGAGACAAAGTATTGGTTTCCCTGCAGAAAACCTAGAACTTATATAAATTATCTTTTGATTACCTGACTCTGAAAAGAGGCTATAGAATAGAATACAGACATCCCACTTACATTTTTCAGTTTGTAGCAGCAGCTCTGGAGGTTCTACGTCCACAGATTTGAAAGTTTTCCCATCAAAAGAAGGCTCATGGTAGCGACCATGTATGGGAATTGTTACTTTTGGCAGCCTGGGAAGTGCCCCATCAGGGGTGGGATACACATAGCTGACAAATCCTGAAGTCTTGTGAGCAGGCACCTCTAGATCTATGGCTGAATCTAGTAATATCTTCAGGAGGTAAATTTACAAACAATTAATTTGATACATACATAGATAGTGTAGATGATTCAAGTGTGTAATATGTATTTCCAGAAAATTGCTATATTTTTCTAGTGTCACCCTTACCTGCCAATTATTATGATCACTCAGTGATGCGAGTTGGTATGGATCCAGATAGACACCTCTGGGCCATCTGTAAACCAGCAAAACTCTGACCCCACTGGGCACATCAGGGCTGAGTTCAACAGTGGTTACCACCTCCCTAAAACACATCAGAAACCACTTACTCATTTCTAATACATTGAGCCTTGGAGATGGTTATTATTCTGGGTTTTGAAATGCACTTCCATTACCTGTGAAAACCCTTCCCGTTGATCTCCACTGAAACTGGAGAGGATTCAAGCAACTGCCTCAGAGGACCACAATCGTTTTCATTCTGCTCATCTACAGAAAAATGTAGGCAGAACTCGTCAATACTGAATTAAATAGAGCAGCCTTTTCATTGAGTGTAATATGTTTTATTCTTTTTTAACTTTGATAAGGTAGTAATATAGATTATTAAGTGGCTTCATGGGGAGCAGACAGAATTTAGAGGTGTTATGTTTTAACTATATGGCTATAATTGGTGGACCAATAAAGAACCACTGAGTTGTTGTTTTAATTAATTTTCCACCCAAGAGGTTGTTAATTTAAAATTTTAGCAATCCATGTAAGTTCCTAATTTACTCAAAGAAAAAAAACTCAATTGGGTTCATAGATTTGGTGAGACACAAAACCAACCAATAGTTATTCGTTTTAGCTCGGAGACAGCTTACCGTTTCCGATCAAACAATGACATGTCGATAAACAAGCCAACACAGAAAACAGTAGAAAATACATCAAAATGGTAATGCTGCAATACAACAAGCTTTTAGAAGCTTGTGTATTCTTTTGTCCAACTAGCTACAATACTCGGTGCGATCTCTTTCAAATTGTTTACGGAAAAGAATTTTATAGGACCCGTTTGTAGTTCTAAGTAGACTCTGACAATGCCTGACTAGAAGAATGAATTATGGGCATTGGTGAAAAGCTCTGAGGGAATAAACATATATAAAATTAAACCTCAAATAATAAAATATCAGTTACCATAGTCATTGCCTGTGAAACAAAAGGACTTTAAACTATTATTCACTGTATATATAGACAGGCTTCGATTAGGACAGACAGGTCCGACATCTACTAACGTTGGGCACCCTAGAAACGTCTTACGCTAATGATGTGTGGGCTCTTTAACTTAAACTCGTTTCTGAATTCAGAGTAATTTGTGAAATGCCATATTTACTCAAATAAATTCCTCTTTTATTGTTTTACGGATAGTGCCGATCAATTTGACATTGGGTTAGTAACCGGTATAAAAAGAAGATGAGTTTCGTGGCAAAACGATGTGGGGTGCAGTTCAGCCCTCCATCTATAGTTTTAATGTATGAAAGCAGGGAAACCAAAAGAATACGAAAAAGAATTATACCTGTGCGCAACTTCTCAAAATATTCTGGTAAGACATTTATTTTCCGCCTCTTACATGCCTAAGATTCTCTGTTTTGATTGGTATTTAGAATGTGTCCAAACCTTATGTATCCAGTTGATATTATACTTTCATTATGCATAATTATCAACATTATTGTCACTGCAGTCTCATTTCCCTGGGGCTTTGGCGTTAATATGCCATGTATAGTATGCCGAGTGCACTTTATTTGGTGTACACTCAAAGGCGATGGGATATATTTATAACGAATTAATAGCAGCAGGTTTTTGTTACTATTTAGATTTCTGCTTCTACTATCAGCAAACGGTTTGAATTAATGTTGACGCCCTCTCGCCTTTACCTTCAGACCACAGCATGGCGGCTGAAAGGCTGAAGAACCATCCTAGGCACAGGGATTACCTGAAAGACGTTTCCCAGAGCCAGCTGGAGAAACTTCACATCATCCTGCGAGACCACATGCAGGGCTTGAGCTTAGAGCACAGCCTGGTCTCGTTCCGCCTGGACCCTGACGAAGACCTGAACAAACTGGATGATGAAGAGCTTGCTCGTAAGAAGGGCCAAATGGATGAACTGTTTGAGAGGAACCGGAGGCGCAAAGATGACCCTGACTTTGTTTACGACCTGGAGAAGGATTTTGCCAAGACCAGCCAAGAAAAGTGCAGCTGGGATGACGAGTCTGATGATGGATTTTAAAACTGTTCTCCAATCCTGTCACTAACCTTCCAGAGTACAGATTGCAGATCAACAGACGCACAGATGCTCATCAAAATAACTGGGGTATCTGACACAGCTGGAGTTTACTAAAATGCTCAATGTCCATGAAGATTCATACAGAGATATTTAGCAGCTCTTTTTACAAAGCTTCTCGCACAGTATATGTACTGTTGCCAGTTTGTTAGGAACAAGTATCTAAGAAAGTTATACTTCCTTAGTTTTAGATACTTGTCACCAATAAATTAGAAATGAGGTGCATGTTTCAGTGGTTCTTGTAACGACTAAAAGTATGGATGAGTAGGAGAGAACAGTTAGCAACAATCTCCTTGGTTGCCGAATAGAATAGAACATCTACAACAAAAAGACATCACGATATCAATCACCCACTTGACAGCATTTCCCCATAACAAAAGCAAAAAATACAGTAGCTAACAGCATGCATTGTTTTGATAATGGTTTGACATTTCACTGGATTCATTCATTCAGCAACAGTGTTTTCCCATTTACCTCCAACAATAAACTGAGATTATTCAGCCTGGAATTACAGCTGCAAACCCAAAGCTGTGAGAGCTGCACATTAGTGACACAGTCAGCTACTCCACAAATCCTTGGACCTCACCATGAATAGTGTAATTGAGAATAGCTAAGGTTTTCGGCTTTCTTAGAAAATATAATGGTTCTCAGGAACAGTACCAATGTTGTTACTGATGTTTTTTTTAAATGCCTCAGACCAAATAGAATTTATTTAAATTTTAATGGGGACACAGCAGTGCCCAATAATACATCACTTAGGGTAAATAGGAAATATTGTGAAATGGGTGAAACAATCCAACAATGTTTGTTTGAAGCCTTGTGATCATTTCAACCCACACATCAGATTTTTCATTTCAGACATGAAATGAATTAAAATAATGCATGTATTATAGTGAATATTTATTTGTTATAAAATACTGAAATTTACAAAATACAAAGACTTTGGCTGGCTTATTTGTGGCTTACACCTAAACGAGTGACATTCACAGTTGAATATGAAAGAAGAGGCTAAAATCATTAAATAAAATTTGAGTGCACACCAATAAGTAAGCAGTACAACAAATATATCTTTGGAATAAAATGTCTCCACAAAATATTGATTCCTATGATAAAAGTAAAACATATATTTTCATATGGTTTGAAGTGATGCACTATGGCAGAGTTTTAAATGAGAAGCTATATCATAAAACCAAGCCTGCAGTATAAACCCTCTCCTGGGGAAAATTTCATTCAAAGTGCTTAAATACCTCATTCAGTTGACAAAAGACACTGACTGACTGACCATTAATACCACAATACATTCAAAAATGTCGCTATTCTTTTTTTTGTTTGTTTTTAAATCAAAGAATTAAATGAACTCGTTTTATTGATTGGTTTAAGCTAATCAAAATTTTTTTTTTTGTTTTACATTGGTATCAACTGCAGTCATTCATGCAGTGCTGATGTATTCCCTAAGGAGGTAGGTAACTTAAAATCTGACACATAACTCCTTTTACCAACAAAATTTGGTGAGGATTTAGGTGTTGAAATCTTTAAATTCTCAGCAGGCTCTTAATTTGTTTCAAAAATAGATCTTTATAAAATTGACATTTCAAGTATGCTAAAGCCACAATCCAGGATTTCTGAGTAATAATGTATACACTATATGACTTGAGGAAGGACTTCCAGATTGATAATGGTTTTTGCAACGTCTAACTCCACTGCTCAGATAATTTTACCTACAGTACACAAATAAAACATTGGTGAAATAATCATTTAAAGGTATTAGACAAAGATGGCTGTTTTACATCCAATGACACGGGCATAGTAGCATCTACAGAGGGGGAATAATGATGCCACAAGTGTAGCTATACTCCAAATCCAGATTAGGCCTTTAAAATACCTGTATGACCCACCATTTCTATGGAAAGTTATAGAAACAGAAAAAGATATATATATATGTATATATATACACACACATATATATATATATTACATTATTAGACTACACCAAAATACATAGATAATAAAGTACTTCTCAAAGTCAATCTCATTTCTTCTTCTTGTCTTGGGTGCACCTCGGACAAAACCTGAAAGATTTAAAAGATGGGAGGGTAAAAATGTTAAGGAAAAAACGGAAAACATAAGGTATCTACATTCATAATGAAAATCTTTTTATAAGCAACTCAAGTTTAACATGCTTTGAACCAATTTAAAGTTCTAACCATTTTCCTTTGGGCTTTGTGGCGAGATCAACACAGGCAAAGTGAAACCACTCGATCGGACACTAAGGGATGAAAAACAGTTTTTAGAATCTAAAATTAAACCAAAATTATAACTTAAAAGTGTGATTTTTAGCAAACAAAAAACCCCAAATAAATGAATAAAGCCGCTTACATCTGGGTTATCACATCCTATCATCTCCCCATATGACACCTGATGACACAGGCAGTATGTGGGCTCATTGGGATCTACTGGCATGTCCAAAACATCTGATGGTTGCATAGGTAGGAGAGCGTCACTTAAGTCAGGGCTAGAAGTCCAACACAAAGGATACAGCAGGATTAAAGTTAATCATTAAATATGGTGCAAATGTAAAAATAATTGTTTATTTGAACAATCACTGGTATGAATAACACAGGGCTGTAGTGCAAAGTCTGGATGCTGCAATCCAGAAACATTCCAAAAGTCACCTGTTTTTCATCTTTTTCTTTCTGGGTGAATCTTCATCAGAACCTTTCCTTCCTCTTCCTCTGGATCCACGCTTATCTCTCAGTCCCCGGGACTCACCCTCTGTGAAAAATGATATGTAAACACTTATCAATATGCTTTGTGATGTCTTATGACAGAAGCCTTTCAGTTACCCAACTTACTTTTCACCCCTCTTCCCTCCGTACTTTCATAGCCGCTGACCTCCAGTTTCTCTTTTAGCTCATTCTCAAACCGTGCCAGGTCTGCATCCAGTCTGCGGATATGTTTGTCAACCTGCAGGTAAAGTATTTCATGTAAATTAAACCATGAAGACTATATGCTTTCATTTACAAGGAATGTAATTTATTACAATTACGAATAAATACAATAACGTGTGCCTTAAAATACCCTTTTCCAACATGGTGACAATGAACAGTAATAGAATTTTCCAATAAACAAATACCGGTGGGTTTAGGACTGACCATTTCATATGTCTGCATTGCGAGCTGGACTTTGTCATCACTGAACTCTTTGCACTTGCTGTAGGCATTTTGGATCTTTTGCAGATGTTCCACTCTCTGTTCTGAGGCCAGACTCTTCACAGTTGCAATGTATTCTTCAGCCAGCTTGTCAATCTCCCCTTTCTTTTCTGCATAACAAAACAATTATTGCAGAGCTTGAAACCCAGTGTTGATTGCACAGTATTTATACTTTTATTGCTGGTTTGAGATAATATAGCAAAAGAGTCCAGCACTTGGAGGCTCAGCATACTGTCTTATAATATTTCGCGTTTTCTAGCAAATTGATATTATTCCACAGTAGACATTTTGACATGTCAAACTGAAAACACAATTATTTATGACAGTTAGGAAAGTAATTTTATTAGATTTAATCATCACCTTCAGTCCTGTTGTCCAAGTCTCGCATCAAAGTGAAGTTTCTCTGAAGCTCACATGGTAGGTTTTCAATACCTAGAGAGAAAATTGACATCAGGATGAGGAAGACATTCCTTCTCCAACATTTAACTTATTTATTAAATTAATGGATTTGATTTCATCCCAGGTAAAATGTAACTATTATTCCATAGGTGTCCTTATAACTCATTCTATAATTAATTTAGGAAAAATAGCAACAACTATTTCTTAGACAGTCATGTTAAACCATTAGAATGTGGTTGTAAAAGGTCACTCGCTGTGTAAAAATCAACCAGTGTTGCAGCTCAATATTCTTACGGTATGGTTAAATCTCTGCAGCTCAGAAACACAAATACAGCAGAGCATTTAGGAACCATATGCAAGACTTAGTGGCTAAAATTATTTATGCTGTTTCAGGAAAAAAAAAGCAATAGGGGGTATGTGTATGATTAAATAGCAAATTGTTTGGCCATCTAATCCATTATAGAAATTATAATAATTTAAAATTAATAAATTAAAAAATTTAAAGTCTCTAATACCATAAAGAATATTGCTATTTTTGCTCTCAAAAAATCGAGCAAAAAAACTCTCTGGATTGCTTGCAATGTATCTATAATCGCTTATTTTTCATAAAGATCAATTTACCACTTATGTTACTAAGTAGTTATATGGTATCGTTCTGCTATAAAGTATGATATTTATCGCAAAAAGAGATATGGGTGACCTGGCCACGGCTCATGAAGATAAAAATTTATATTCACCCTCTCTCAGTATGTCATTGCCTATGTGACGCACTTCAAATACCCCGCCCCGGCGCATAAGTGGTTACGGGAAACGCGGTTACCAACAGGTTGCAAATGCATGGTGCCTCCTTTCCAAAGAGAGGCAAGCATATATATTGACCAAAATGAATAATATTTATAAGTTATTGAATGCCGAGTAGGACAATAACATATTAATTCTTGTAGAACAATTGTTAGTTGCTCAACACCACTAAGCTGCTAACAGTTGTCAGTGAAAGAACACGAAACGTATACCACCTTCTGGCTAACTAAACGGTTAACGGTTGACAAACACTCAACCAATGTTTAACGTCACATTAAGACTGTCTCTAAGTGAGTTTAACACTAGAGGTGTAGAGTTTACTCAACTTTATTCTACTGAAGGCTATGTCGTGATGCTAATAAGTTAGCTACCGAGCGAGTGACCTAAAAGCTAACCTAGTTGCTAACACACTGTAATGCTACTGCCAGTGACCCGCCAAGCTAAAAAAAAGTCCCCGACACAGTAAAACTAAACATTAAACAGAAGTCAGATGTTTTAATTATCCATTTCAATATAGTGTTTAAGGGATACTCACTGTCAAGGTAATGTTCCAAGTATATTGCCGTCGCCATTTCAGGTGAACGTTAGCTATTTAGCTTCTGCGTTATTCTCGTTAGCCCTGACACTGTTTGCAGGAAGGCTTGTTTTATAAACCTACGCTGCCCGTCGGGCAGTGGCTGAGTTGTTTGATTCTGTCTATACCTGTCTGCAGATGTAGGCTTATTTAAGCGGTAACCATACGACGATCAGTACTGCAAGAAACAGTTTGCCTCCGGTACACATGCACTGGTTTTACGTTACAACTTTTCTGCTTGTCGGAGCTGGTTTCTCGCATGCGCAGCAGATAGCGGTATGTCAAGCGGGTGTCTCACACTGCATAAACCAAATTAAACTTTATTCAGATCAATCCATTAACTCTATCGATATTAATGATATGTTAACTACAGCGTATACACCTATATTTTATTTTATTCAGTACATCCTCCACTTCTACGCTGTAGTTTGCTCTGCCGGGAATACATCTATTTCATCCAAGAAACGAAAAAATAACCAATAAGCTAAATTCACATTCCAAAAACAGCAATGCGATGGTCGAGGATTTGCATAATGTCCTGTTCGTCGTATTTTCTTAGGATATAAACCACGCTGAACACAGATATTTACACATAACCAACCCACAACTCGGTAGAAGACACGCACGGCCGCGCGGTCGCTGCGTTTGCTTGCACTTTCCCCACGCTGTCAGCTGACAGGTTACGTCATTCAAAACAAACGCTGCCCTCCTGAGACTGGACGTTCCTGAAGAAGTCAGTGGGCGGGGCTTACGGTGATACTGGGAATATTGACGTGCAATAACGGCTGTGTCCACGCGGCCCATTGGTCAGACACTTCACACTCCAAGGAAGGCATCGTCTCTCTTTACCCATCTCACTTCCGTGTTTGCTGTGTCCTGACGAAACGTCTTGAAACATAGCGGTACAAATTATCAAGTAAGTGAACAAATTACACAGCGCTTTTATCAATTAATATCACAAGGACTTGTGTCTACGTTCATTCTTAAGCTATAAACACTGTGAGTTCGTAGTGAATTCGCTACTGTATTTTTGAACAATTAACGTTAGTTTACGCTAGCTAACTTCAAATGTGTTTGGTAAGTGATCAGAAAATTAGCATAAGAAAAATTCATGAATTGCTTCAAGTGTATACGGTATTATTTTTATAGATCTTGAATTATTCATATTCAAGTCTTTCCATTAATTCCATCTTGTATCTATAAGAAATGATGGTGATGACCTACTCACAACCGGCCTATTGTTATGTGAAACAGCTGTCTGTTACGGCTAGGTTAGCAAGCTAACATGCAGTGAGATACAAATTAAGTTAACGTTAACTCCCCCATATATTGACAAAAAATGAAAATTCCCGAAGTCCTGGCAATGACAGTTCCTTAGCTGTCTAACTTTAGCCTTTTCCAATGTTGTGATTAATATTCAGTATTCTGGTCATTAGCTTATATTACATTGTAAGATCAAATCTCGTCATAAGCTGTTTTGTGTGGCCTTTTATCTGTGGCTAAATCAGTAACTTCATCATGGTCAATGTGCCTTCTTGCTTTGAGTTTTTTTATTATCATTTATTGATTTATGTATTTATTTTATTTCTGATCTGAAACTTTGAGAAAAAAATTGAGGACATGTACTCGTTATGGTGCTAACAGTCACGAGGTTTGGTCGGCTCTGACACGCCCAGTCATAGTGTAAGCAAACAGTATGAGGGGAAATATTAAAGTTGGTATTAGTTTGTTTCAGTAGTAATAGATACTGTCTAAGAGAGTGGCTCTCCAAGTTTTGCCTTGGGGAATGATCCAGGGGATCCCCATCAGAAAGGAGAATCATTCATTTTCCCTTCATTTTTACCATAGTAACACTTAAAATTAATGACCTTTTCATCATAGGTTTTACACACTTGATGTGAATAAATATGATAACAAATTAACTAAATCAGTGTCCCTGAGATGAAATCTTATATGGAGTTCAGTTGTTTAGATGGTGTCACTTTAGCAAAGTGAGAAAAATTGAGAACCACTGGTCGTATATTCATGTATTTTACTGTTTTAGGTGTTGCCTCTAAGATGGCTATGGTAAAGAGTGGCTGGCTTCATCGGCAGAGTAAGTATATTAATGACAGTTTTAACTGCACTATTGTCTACCATCTGGATGGGAAAGATTCTTTGATGTTGTATGAAATGCTGCATTGATAAGTTCAGTTTGTATTGAAATTAACTAGCACCTTTTCATTAAAGGCACCATACTGCGTCGGTGGAAGAGAAACTGGTTTGACTTGTGGGCTGACGGACGTCTTGTGTTCTATAATGATCAACAACGGCGTGACATGGAGGATGACATCCACATGAAGGTTGACTGCATTAACATCCGCAACTCTGCTGCATGTCAAGGTACTTGTCAGCTGTTGCACAATATCACTGGCATACCAGCTTTATGAATGTTCTTGAATATGTCATTGCCATATAACTACCAACCTGCTGTTTTGCTTCTTAGAGCTGAACCCACCAGACGGAAAGATGCGTGATGCCTTGCTCCAGATAGTGTGCAGGGATGGACGGGTTATAAGCCTGTGTGCAGACAGCGCAGATGATGCTCTGTAAGACAAAACATTAATCTGAAGAAGTTTTGGGCCTCTCTTTTTGATTCTGTGTTGTTTAAGTCGAAGTTCTGGTTGTTTTCTTTTCTCTTTTTACACAATACATACATTATTTTACATCCAAGATGACATTGTTTTTACTTTGTGCTGCAGGGCATGGACCATGGCTCTTCAAGATGCCAGAATTAATACGGTGAGTTTCTCTACATGTTAAAATACCTGAGTTATGATTTGTTTATCAAAATAAGAACTCAAGACTGAATGGCTTGGGGGTTTTTCAGATCTTCAAGTAGGTCATATTTGATGGTTTACATTCTCAGTTTTCAGATGAAGTGACCTAATCTGTGTTGTTTTTGTACTTTTAGGTAGTTGCAGCTCCTCAGATTGGCTTTGCACAGGAAGTGATGGCATCTGCTCCTCCCCCCTACTCAGAATATGCTCCCCCACCCCAGGTAAAAGGCATCGACAGTATGCATATAGCTAAAGTTTAGTTTAATATCAACAATCTATTGGCAGTGTGAATCTCAGGCTTCTACATTCTCTTTCTTTCCTTGATAAATTGGTTTAACTCAGTTCTGTAAATATCTGAATTGCATTGCGAAAATGGAGCCTACTACCATCTAGTGGTGTAATATAGGAAGTGTAAAAGCTTAAAATGACTCTTCAGAGCCTTTGTGGTGGTCTTTATAATTGTTGTTTTTCATCAGGTTTATGCCCCAGGTCCTTATGGAGACTACGTTGCCCCTCCACCACATGCTACACAGATTGTGTACTCTGCTGATGGGCAGCCCTATGCTTTAGCTTATCCTTATCAGTACCAAGGTAAAAAAAAAAATTGCTGCACATTTCTCTAGATATGAGTAGATATAAATCACTGTATTGACACAGTGACATAGTGACAAAAAAAAATAGTCTCAAGTTCACTGGACCTTTGATAAACATTATCAAACGTTACATATTTTCTGACAGTTATTAAATGTGAGAAATCATTGAGCCTAATCAGACGATGAAAAAACTTTACTTTTTGATGTTTTTCGTAGTAATTAATTTAATGAAGTTTAAATGTTGTCATTTCGAAGTTAAATCAGACCTCGTGTTGCTGTTGTTTCCAGGTGGGTACCCTGCTCCTGGAGTAAACCACGTTGTTATTCGAGAACGCCAGCGTGATGATGGTGGAGACGTGGCTCTGGGCATGCTCGCTGGAGCAGCAACTGGTTTGGCACTCGGCTCTCTCTTCTCTGTCTTTTAGTGTGTTAATTAACGGACATGTAGTAGCACACCGTCCCCTTGTACTTGCAGCATTGAGCTTCCTCTCTGTGCCATCACATGAGTTGGAGTAAAATGTGTCTTTGGGCTATTTCCATCTATGAAGCATGATTGTGATGGGCAGTGGATTACTCCGTATGTATAGTAAATACTGTTAGCACTTTCTCATATGCCCAGTGTGGCAGATTCCCACCCCCTTTGTGTTGACTGAACAGAAATATTCTTAACCAAAAAGTACAATAACACTCACTTTTAAGAGTTATTTAAATTACAGGAAAATTATATGTTAATACATGTTAGATCCTCTCAGTGTTTTTTATTTTTTTTCCAGTATCTTAGTATCATAGAGCCCATTTGTCCTGTATTTGCAGAATTATCCCAAAAGCCATAATTTTTTTCACATTTTATCCTTATTTCTCTGTGTACTGTACCTTTACTTTGTTTTACATGCATTACTTGTTGTAAATAATCCAGTGTTTTCTTGGCTCCTCAGGTTATTTGTGGCGGAGGCAGGCTGAGTTTTTTTGTTGTGTAAAGAGGAGTGTAGACACACACAGAGCAATAATCACTTTAACTGTAGCATTTTAGGTATTGATGCAGGGGATTCTGGTTGCAATAGATGTCATATGTTGTCGGCAGTACAAATAAGTTTGCTTGAGGAAACACTGGCTTTTAATGATGTGCTTTGAACTGAAAAGGGACTTCACTCCTCCTTTGTCAGATAACTGAATGCATTATCAATGTTAATTTTCTTTTTTTTTATTGGCAGCTGTTGAATCACATTTCATTTCATTTCATTTGTAACTTGTTTGAACTGATATTTTGGTTGATTTCAGGCTTTTTTGCATTATGCACAAATACCAATCAGGTTTATCAGTCTTTTTGAGGTTAAGCTATATTTCATTTGACATGGACTTTTTTCACTCCAGATGACTTGATTGGTCAGAGTCCCCTTTATTCATGTGAATTATAACTATATTTATTCAGTTTGAAATAGAAACTTCTGCTGAAAAGAGAACATTTTTGGTCTACTTTTTAAAAATTTAAACATTTAAACAAAGAGACTGCATATATTTAGCTGAACCAGTGACAGAATATGTATAAGACTTTTATTTCCAAATTATATAATTTTAGCAAATGATCAGCTTGTGCAAGCAGTGTAACATTGGTGTCATTTTTCTACAGGTTATAAATTGTATAACAATGTGACATTAACCTTTGTCTCTCTTATCAAATGTACCAATTAAATAATGATATACCCTGCATTCACATTTAATGATTAAATATATTTACACAGTTAAAAATGACTCCTGTTTTCTTTTTTGGTTTTGCATTGTTTATTTAATCCTGAGACTTTTGTTCACAGAACATGTCATGTAGAATACAATGAAAGTGCAAATGACCCCCTTTTTCGCATTTTATTTATGTAACCCGTAAGTCACCTCTGTAAACCCCAATGAACTTTTAAGTAAGTAAATATTTCACACACAGAGACAACACAGATTAAACATGTTAACTAGATCTTTAAGTAGTTAAGAATATCCAGTAAGTGACTACTAAAGCCTGAAAGTTGAAACTGTAAAAGGATAGAAAATAAAGCTCTGGCCACAGTTGATTGGAATTTAGAAAAAGGGTTTTAAAGACATTATTTACAATATTTAATGTTACACTGAAGCAAGCAACAACACCTGTGTGTGTAGTGAAATAACCAGTAAAAGACTGGTTACATGTTTAAAACAGAGTGTGCATTAATATATTTTACAGTTTAACTCCCATTTATAAAAGCCCCAAAACTGATTCTTTGCAAAATAATCTTCCTTAGACATTATGGAGAGTAGCTAGTGTTGAAGATGTGCATTTACCCACAGTCACATCACAAACTATTGCATTTATTTAAGAATATTCATAGTAGGGCCGGGACTTTAACGCGTTAATTTCGATCAATTAATTATAAAGATTTTAACGCGATAAAGATTTTAACG